>CAVNZL010000026.1:600000-1067500 GCA_963693355.1 Pontia daplidice | reverse complement strand
TCTTCTCAATAAGTTGCAAATTCAGTTGCGGATCCGTGAAACGATTAGGCACTTGATACTGGGATTCAGTTTTTGCAACATTATCATGCTAATACCTCTTCACATATAAATGCGGATTTATATCATTATTTACTCAACCAATACAGTTGGAGTGTTATTCAACATTCGTGATCAACGTGTGTATATTAATAATGTTAGAAACTGGTTTATATACAAATAGTTTTACGCTGATCCCGTCTTAGGACTAAAACTCAATCATTATAACTGTATATTTATATACGCCTACGACTTGCGATAATGGTGTCTCATTTCAAACACTTCTTTATACGAATTTTCAGCTAAGAAAAAACCGTGCTTGCGGACTCTCTATACGATTATTTTAGGTACTGACGTACTTATACCTTTGATGTATTGAAGGCCCTTTAAATTGTTAAAAAGTCTTTACTATCAGATTAAGAGACACAGAACATATGCTGTCGCGGTCGCGTTTTGGGCGGAAAAATTTAGTTTTACTCACTTATAACATTAACCACCTTCCCCCTGGGCCTGAGTTTTCCCGTAGCCTCCAACTCTTTCTGTCGCATTTTGTCATCTTTTCTTCTTTTCTTTCGTAATCGCCTCAGTCGTCTCGCTTCTTCTCTCGCCGCTTCGCTTAGGTCGCGTTGATAGCGGCCATACATCTGAAAATCACAATACAGATATAAAACCAATCTAGAATGATGGATTCAATTAGTTAAAATAATTTAAATATACATATATTATACATTCAAACAATTGAATTTTTTCCAGTTAATTCAAACTTCATAGCCATATTCAGGCTGCTATTGGGCTTGCCTAGATTCTGTAGAGCATTCTGTTTGAGGAGATGCGAACGGATGGTTTCAACGCTATCGTTCGAAAAAGACTGGCATCGCTAATGAGTCGTATTCGGCATAGCTCAAATGGTATCCTGAGTGTATTGATATCAAAACACGACATCGAATTGTTAAAAAGGTGGCATTCCGTTCAACGTTTAAAACAAACTAAGGTGGGGCACCTTTGTTTGTTTTTTAGTCTTACTTATCATTACTAACATAGCACCTAAGTCTGAATTGTTACTAACTTATTAACCTATTTAAATATGAACCTCTGGTCTGCAATAGTTTTATTATTATTATTATTGAAATTATTGATTATGTAGGTCAAATTCAGTTTCCTAACGGCCTAAAGAGGACGAGAAGGACCTCCCTGGTACTAGTTTCAAATGGAACTTCTACCAACAAGATTCACCCAAATTAAAGTGAAAACAAAACACATATGAAGTGGAGTTATATTATCAATATACAAATTTAAGCATCAGAAATCAAAGCGTCATTAAATTAGTCTGTGTTTAATTTCTAGACAGAGATAATACGAAACCCTAATAGACCAATATACAAGCAATACTCCGCGAAAAACCCACAACCACTCGACGCAAGTTTCGCTCCGACACCGGAGCACCACCAGGATATTGCCTCTACGAACAGATGAGTTCTCATCGAACATCGTCGGTTCGATGTAATAAGTTTGATAAGTAGGATTTAATAAGTTTCTATTAATGTAATTACCTGTGTGGTAATCACTATTTTGTTTTTTTTATTAATTCACTCATGTCAAAATACATATTTTTGTATATTAGATAATGTAATTTTACGGGGTAGCTGCGTAAGTCTCTTCATAACATAGTCCCGTTAGCAGCACCTAATCTTTAGAACCTTGACTCCATGAACGTTGACATAGACGTATTAAAAGTAAACAATTTTTATTTCAACATTGTTATCATTTTTGTATCGTTATTTTATTGAACTCATTATGACTTAAAAGTTTTAATAGGGAAAGTGTTTAGAATAACGCAAGTATATGACATTATTTTCTATATACGGTAACTTTGAAAGAAGAAAATTCATACGCCAGTCATACGTCATAATATAAAAATAGCTCGAAGACACCAACAATTAAAACTTGAGAAACGTGGGATGCACTATAAATAGCGATGCATTCTCATACTTAACTAATATCTGTGGGTATACAGATTGACCTCTTACACATACTAGTCTTGATATTACGTCTTCACCAATAAAATTCGCTCTGCAGTACTGGACGTTTCAAATCCAAATAACTTTTGCCTGGAGCAAAGAATTTTAATTTTAAATTCTTTTACTTGGAATTCTTGTCTCAAAACGTAGAAATTTGTTGATTGATTAGTTTCAATATTTTTCGTCATCATGGATAGTTTTGACAGTTCAGTGAATTCAAACAATGTATAATCATAGTATAGTATCACCCTTTTTTTATGGAACCGACTTAAATATTTCTTAGACAATTTAACACATTCACAATCCGGCGAAAATATTCGTCCGATTGTTTTATTTAAAAAAAAACATTTGTATGCAAGCTTACTAGAACATTTAATCAGATTGATGATAAATACATTAAGCTTTGAAAATTTCATCCAACTATCTCGATTCACGAAAGACACCCTGCTGACGGAGGGATAGACAGTCAGAAAGACAGAAGCTCAGAGAAGACGAGACATTAGTAACAAAGTTTATACCCTACAATACGTAAAGTTATTTTATCCCATTATTATTGCTAATATTAATAACTAAAACAACATATACATTGCATTGGTACAAAGTTCGAGTCAGCTAGTGTCTTTAAAAATAAAATATATTTATGATTACAATTTTCTTTAAAGGCAATGTTCGGCTAACACGATCACAAATCGCAAATCCATCACCATCCTTGACTTCTCCGTACAAATTGTATAGAATACTGATTAATCTTACACACAGTCGGCTACATGCTATATATGGGCATATTATTAATATTTTAGCAAAAATGTAATAATTATATATGTAATATTGATTGAAATAACCATTGGTGATCACAAAGCTTAGAACTTTAATATTCTTAACTGTTTATAAAACATTGGATGTTCACTTTATTGTATCATGTTATTGTTAGCGCCATCTCTTGACGAACTTTGTAACGTCTCGTTTAACTATTTAATTTAGTTGTTAAAATAAGTTCGTTTAAAAGAAATCATTTGGGGTTATATAATGTAAAATTTATTATAATATTTATGTTGATTATTGAACTTTATAATTAATTGTACAGTTTAATTAATTGTAAAATAACATGTAAAGTTGCAGTTGTTAAACGTTACTTGTGATGACGGTCAGTCTACATAATATGGATCGCAACTTACGCTCATGCATTCTGTACGAGAAATCGTATGTAATTAAAATCAAGTTATCAAGTGTGTTTTTAATGGAACCTGGAACCAATAATTCTGGCGTAACGCTGACATATACATGAGCTTGACAAAGTAATGTAGGTTATACGCCTAATTTTTTAAAATTATTACGCGCCAACGTCATTAGTGTTGGATACAGATTAAGTACCTATTGTTAACTTTCTTGACCTCTTGTCAATCCAACGTGGCCAAGCGGCTCACACCCTACAAAAATAAAATCATCAAAACATATATTTAGCTGAACAAATTTGAACACAGTAAACTACAAGTGCAAATTGAATTGATAGTCCATTTATCGAAATCTACAAGAACGCAGCATAAATGTTCTTCCTTTTGTGAAAATGTCTTGTGTAATTTCCTCTGCGCACCATGTCAACGGGCATTTAAATTAAAATATTATTAAATCGATTAAACTTTGCCGAATCACATTAATCACTGTACTTTATGAAATAAAGTGTCCTATATCAAATGTATTATATATGACGTGAATCCAGCGCATACGTTTTCACCGATACATTATGAATCAGCTGATTAATATTGTACCCACGTTGCGTATAACAATGGATAATGGTCTGACGTTGTTATGAATGGAGTCTGTAAAAAATCTGTTCGCATCTCAGGCTCACAACCTTTGCTATTAGCCGTCATAAAAATCAACTTGGGTCGCTTTTGCCAGAGAAAACGTTTAACGGTAATTATAAATAAAAAAACATATTTCACTAACGGGAAGTAATCATTTAACATTTCCTGCAAGTCAAGGTCGTAGAACGGTCGTGGAGAAATTGCAAGAATGGCGAAAGCGGACTCGTGATGTTTATTATAGAACTAAATCAGATGCACAGCATCAGTAATTACGACCAGTTGTTACCAGATATAGAAATGGTCATACGAAAACTTCTACATATACTTTTATGGGATAAAACTGTGAATAATCTTAAGTGTTACAAACACTGTGGCAAAAGACAGGCGAAGCGGAGCATAATCATGGTATTAGTTCGCATTTCTTTAGAATATTATAGATCGACATGAGGGTCATGAGCATAAGCTTGTTGTATTGTGTGTCATATACATTTATTTATATAACTTATCTATGTACATACGTTTCAAGATTGCGTTTTGGACAATACAAGCTACATATTAACTACAACCACAAACTTTGGGTCTAACAGACTATGTAAAGTCTCATTAAGAGAACAAATATCATTAACAAAACAAATAACTATCAAATAATAACATAGGGGTCAATGAACGTAAAGTCGTTGACCTAAGTTCCGCAAATTAGGGACCTTGATTCTAGTTTAACCTTGTTAAAGTGTAAGGGACATAATTACTGAGTAAATCTGAACTGTATTATGAAGTTAACAAACGAAAACAATATGCACACATTTATAACCGACTTCAAAAGATTAGTATTTACTTAAGACTTAGCCTAGTTAGTGTACTAATTTCTTCGACAATAAAACGAACATCTTCGTTAAATTTTCCAATCTCGGGATTAGACACTTTCACTTCAGCATTTCAATAGATGAGTAGTTATTTACACCTTACATTTTATAATAAATTAAGTAAAGATATTAATATTAACTCTTTACTTCATATTTTTTTCTTAAATTTAATTATTTGTGCCCAAGAAATAACTTGTTAATAGTGATTATACAAATGATAAAAGCACATTTCGCGCAATTTTCGACCGACCGCAATTTTCGCGGTCATTAAATGTTGAAACGGTCCATTTTACTTATGTAATTAGAATTCTCTAACTTATTATTTTGATAAACGTAGTCGACTCAGAGGAATTATTGCAGTGTTTCTGAACTGATATAAAGTCAATAAATAACTACAAGACGACTACCGTTTTCGATTGAAGGGAGTTCAACGTACCACATGGACCAATATATAATCGCTGAGAGGACATCAAACTATTCATTACCACGTCTATTAAATGAAAAAAAAACTTCGTTACACATGATTAATATAAAATTTAAAATCAGCCCTTAAACTGTTATCCGATAGTTTAAGGATTGCATTTCTTATGAAGCCTCAGACTTTTTATCTGTCTCCAGTTTGTTTTGTTTTAAACGAATTAACAATTCAGTGTAATGTTTATTTTCACATATTCTTATCCTGATATAGCACGAGAGTCACAGTTTTATATAAAACTCTTTATAAAGGCTTACAACATGATTTATTACTATTAACGTCTAAGGTAATAACGGTATTTTATTGAAATGTTTTCATATCCTAATAAAAAACCGCTGTACCAATAACACAAAATTGAACAATAAGTTCATCTGATTGAACACACTTATCTCAGCACCGGCTGTGGCAAAATTGGCTATTTTGTGTATTTGAATCCACCAGGGACTAGTCTCCTATAAATTTGTCACAAATTAATCACGTCAAATATTTAATCGGGCTAATAATCTCGGCTTACGATAACGATGCCGAAGACCAGTAAACAGTCACGTGGCAAGTTCAATATTTGTGAGAGATTACAATAATACACTTGCATATACCGATAATAGCCTTCACCTGAATTGCCATGATTCATATCATTAATCAGGTCATTTGTCGTCGTCTGTAACTTTTTCATCGTCTAACTTAGTCTTTCAGCAACTGACCGCTAAGTTCTGTAGACGGGTATTTTCCGTAATAATAGAATGTCTTCCTACTTCGATTAAGAATATATAAGATTAATTATATTGACAACTAGCTGATCTGGCAAACGTTGTTTTGCCGTAGATGTGATTTCAGTTTTCAATTAATAAATAAAAAATAAGGGTTGATCGTAGAAGGGTGAAAATTTAGGATTGTATGTATTTTTGTATGTTGTAACTAATAGAAACTAAAATTTTGTCTAAAAAATAAAAATAAAATAAGGGTGGACTACCCTTAAAATTTAGGGGGATGAAAAATAGATGTCGGCCGATTCTCAGACCCACTCAATACGCTCACAAAGTTTCACGAGAATCGGTCAAGCCGTTTCGGTGTATTTCAAGCTCGAACCCCGTGACACGCGAATTTTATATATTAGATATAATATAATTTATTGCCTCGATGGCAGCTATGCCCTAGGCTTGTCAGGCGTTTAGTATTCAATTTCGATCGTAAATTTTACCTCATGGCGCATTGTATTAATCATTCACAGTTCAATGGTTGTGATACGCAAGGTGAGGCTAAACAAAGGTTTCTTATTAAGGCTATTCAGCTAGTGAATAATACATAATATCCATCTGATTGCACGTCGAGGTGCAAGGTTCATGAAAATTGCACAAGCACAATTCAATGATAGTTTTGCCAACATAACTTTTAAATATTCTGTTAGTGTTCAACGTCATAAATTTATCAGCCTGTATGTTAATCGTTATGACCATTATTTGTAAATAATAAATCAACTTTAAAGCGGAAAATAAATAGTAAACGTTTTTCGAAAGATCCCTTCGAGTCCCGAATCATCCACCCTTGAGACACTACATATATCCTATTTAATAAAAAACATTTAATAGACCAATATTAGCAATACTCCGCGAAAATACCCTCACTCGACGCACGTTGCTCCAACAACGGAGCATCGACAGATGTAATTAGAATTTTATACATGGACTTCCAAAGTAACGCCTGATTCTATTAATTATAATAAAAACGACAAAGCTCTCCACTATATATATACAAAATATATACTTTTGAATTGAGGAACCTACTCTTGAGGCAAACACAATTTTATTCAACCGTTTAACTAAATACTTATCTATAATTTCCATCACAGCTTAAAGAAAGTGATCTTTCAGCATAGATTAAACGGCGGTGTGCGCACGCGACTGTTAACTTATTCACCATAAAAGCGATATCTATTGGGCCTCCGGCCAACAAAGTTGGAGGCTTATCACGCCTTGATTTCTACTAACAACTTACACAAACAAAATAATAAACGTGTGCTAATAATGCTACAATGTGTCGATCATCTGTATGTCACGATTTATTTATGTTTTATTGTTATGAAATACGGGGACGCGCTTTTGTGATTCAAACGATCTGCTTCATTGTTCGTGGTCTTAATGGGGTGTGAGTTGCTTTTGTACTCGTTGCCAAGGTGATCTATCTCCAAGCAAAAATACATCGAATCGGTAGTGTCGTGAATGGGAGACTTTCAATGATTTTAGATGGTTTAATTGAGATATTATTTGAATATATATAAAGACTCTTTATGTATTATTTTTATTTTATGCTTTATTCTTTATTAATATGACAATTTCTTCTGTCAATAATAGAATATTTTTTCTATGAAGATAGATATTAATTTAATAATTTAAATTGATTTTTTTAATGTAAGTATAAATGAGTGTCTTAAATGTTGTTTTCTTTCAGAAAAGAAACGCAACTATTATTTTAATAATAATATTATATATATGAAAAGAATTATGGGGTCTCTGTTTCTGTGGTTGCAATGCAAACATTCGTATTCACCGTATGGAGTGTGAGGTTTTTAAATCAAATAGAAATTGAACCTTATAATTCGGTTCGGTAATTGTCATTAACCTGTCCTTTTTCGCTGTATGTATACCAAGCCGAAGGTTGAATTACATCCGCAAAAAGCAACGCGACAATTCAAGTAAAAATTTATAAAATAGCAGCCGTAATGGCATAGTTAGCCCACAATAAACTATGTGTTTGTAATGACAACGTAATTATACCCAACGAGGTTGAATATGTTTTATATTACTACAATTACTAAAATTATAAATATTTAACACTTACAAAGAATACATTTACGATTCGAAATATTTAAACTACCAACTCAGAATGTAACCGTATGTAAATGAAAACAAAAAGGGTATAAACAGATTGGAACACTTATCACCTTCAATATCTATTATAATATATTAAATATTATGTATCAAAGCAAGCATTTTAACTCTTTTTTAATTTGATTTTAATTTTAAATCGATCAAACTTTTAACTAAATGTATAAAAATAGTTATGAGCAGAGACAAAGCCAAATAATTTGAAGTATACTTTATTATAAAAAAGCTTATTTAATATTTGTTTAAGTTTTGTATTAAGTAAATCAAATGCCACGCTCTTCCACTGAAGACACGCTAATAGACCAAATGCTATCGGGCGAATCTCAATATTTATGTATTTCTTTTTTCCATACCTTTATGAATAACAATTTTGATGTACCTAGAACACTTCTTTAATAACATTGTTCTTGTACTTTGTGACATGTGATAAGAGGTTGTTATATACAAAAAACAATTTACTACTTGTCGACGTATATCTGAAAGAAACCCTATCTACGTCCGCATTAACAGAACGCAAGTATAAGGTGTCGCGTAACATTACTTGAAATATCAGATGAAACCATTATACAATTATCAAGCGTGGGAGAACAGGATATAATGTATTATTAGGTAAACAATGCAAGAATCCACTTGTAATGGTTAAACTGTCGTTGCTATGGCAACCTAATGAATTCTACTGTGATGCACACTGTAAAGTACGCGAAACGTCGGAAAAATTTAAAAGAATGTAAAAAATATATAACTTAATCCGTTAATAAAGTGTTTCTCTTTAAATGAGTAATAGTTATGTCAATAAAATACAATACTATTGAATTCTGTCTTTACCTTTATGTATGTCTTAGAATAATGATGGTGTTCTAAATGATGTAGAAAGTCTGTGTGACTTTCTAAGGTCTAGAATTGCATAGACTATAGGTATGTATTTCATTTTAAATTTGAACGGCTAAAGTTGCTTAATAATCGCGTCTAATTACAACTGTCCATATAGTTTGTGATAACAAATGATGTAATTCCCTTCCGCAGTTTCCACGTTGATTAAAAAGCTGATAGCATTTTTTACTTATTTTTAACAATAAAAATAAGTTTATTGCTTTTGTCATAACTAGAAAAATACAACCGCGTGAAAAACTAAAACTGTTCTTTCTTAATTTTCTTCGTCCGTTCTGTTCTTTTAATGTACCCTCAATTTTAAGAGGGTACTTTTAAAGTGTTCTTCACACATTAAACTATTTTTGTTAATGCTTATAATAATATGGTCATTTTCATTTTCGCAATTATCTCTATAATTAACGTTAAGTGGAATTGCTCGAGTGAAGTACTACGGATTAATGTTAAGTACATATATTATACAAGGCTGTGTTTGTTGTTGCCTTATCGATACTTAACAAGAGAAGGATAATTACTTATTTTGCATAACGGCGTCAAATCTAGAAGAAATAACGGTTTAGACCCTCAAAGATACATTACGCTGGAGCTTACCTGACTGTATGTCGTCTTCATGGACACCCACACAGCCAGGTTGGCAAGCGCTTTGCGGGCTTCCACATTTTCCACTGATCCCTCGCTCCCATTAGACGTGATAGTATATAGCAAGAACTCTATAATTCTTTAGTCAAGAGTGAAGAAAGTATTGATATAGTTGACACTAATATCTATAAATTTAGGAAAATTATTGTAGCCTTGATTAGACTAAATTCTTAGTTAAGACCTTCCACGTTTAACATTTCATTTGGGAATACTTTCTTTGCTTTTTTTGAGTTTGAGCTGATATTTAAATTTTTTAGCAACTCAGTGCTCACCTTTAAGTTAGATGTACAAATAAATATTGTTTAAGTAACGTTTATATTTATAATTATACATTTAGTTATATATAATAAATAAATAAACTCTCCCTCAATAACTATCAAAGCCTTCTTGATAGCGCGACCAAACAAACTCTTCAGCTTTGTAACATTAGTATAGGGACTAATACATCTCCTACGGGAATTTTTGTAGTACTATCGCGAAAATTAGCAAGGTTCATCCGCGAGGAAACGTTCAATGTCACAGGACATTTGAACTTGGCAGATCACGCAACGTCTCGAGGTTAGTGCTCATTAATTATTACTCAGGGATTTATCCGAAACTGACAGACATAATTTCCAGGTTCTAATCAATCATTCATCTGTCTCTATATGTAACAGAGTTGATAAACCCGACAAAAGAGAACTTATAGTCAAAAAATCTTTTTAATAATATTATCTTTCTTTACCATATTATTAGTCTCAAAGAGTGAACATCATTTCTCTCTCCTAAACATTTGAGCTATATAACACTTATAAGGATTTATTTCCAAATCGAAAATAATTGTATAACGCCATATTAGAAGGATTTTGCAAATATGTTTAAATAACAATGAAAATTCAAATCGGAAAGATTTCATAGGAGAAAGTTCAGAAAGTACTTCTATTTGTTTGACCCTTCTGAGTTAAATTTTGTCAAAAACGAACAATTGTCGTAATCATCACTTATTATTAAATTGGACTTTTAACTCCAACACTACAATTTTAACACACACTTCCGCATGATTCATTCGAGTGGAGTTGTGGACTTAACCAGACTAAGAGTTCATCGACTGTCGAACTTAAAGTTTTATTGTAAAATAGGGTAATAATTTATAAAATTAATAATCTGTCTACATCTGTAAATCCATACAATGTACATGACATGAGATTTTCGAGCAAATGGAGCCATTACACGCGTTGCTTGATTGCCGTTTATCGAATAAGTGAGTACCCTCCTATTACGACATAAATCCTATCTCGTATTTTTCTCTCAAATTGTTTACTAAATGAATTTTGGTGGGTATTTTGATAGTTTGGTATTTAACGGTGAATTTAAATTACTGTTTATTTATTATGAATATGTTTGGTTAAGAATTTGGACGTCGCTATGACTATAGTTATATAGTATATCTATAAACGTCTATCGTTATATGAAATAAGGTATAAAATAAGAAAAAATCTCTCGATTTAAATTCAATGTCAATTCGATTCTGAATACCTGCACAGACTCGAACAAAATTACCAAATCATTAAATTACAAGCAGAAATCCAAGAGCATTTTAAAATGGCGCAAATCATTTTGATTGCATAATGCATATATATCACGACATAAGTAAAGCAAGTAACAATAAAGTTAAAACTTTTTAGTTCCAATATTTCTGTTACGGATACTATTTTTCCCAAGTTATTATATTTTCTTCAGTACAATGCCTAGGAGAGACATCCAAAGTGTTCTTCATATACAACCTGTACCAATGTCCACCACATTGTAATAAATGATGAAATGAATAAAATAAAACCTGTTGTGTATATTTAGGACTTTGAGCCTTTAATAGAGCTCTAAAATAATTATTTAATATAACACGATTTGAATGCGTTTTTAAAATGTTTACTATAGTCTACTTTACTTTCAATTGCATCAAAAAGATTTTTTAAATCCGTTGCGAAAAAAATGTTTAAAGGAATGAGGCCAATTTTTAATTTTTTTTACGTATCTTCTAGTAATTGAGGCTCTTTTTTATAAAATGGGTAGACAAACAAATTTGCCGATGACCTAACGGCCGTGGCCCATAGAAATCCACATTAGTGATTGTGTTGCCGACCCTTAATGTATTTAAAAGTGCTGTAATAAGTGTATTAAGTTACTCAAATGATAAGTTAAAATAGTAATTCGTTAATAATAAAACTTCAAGTTCCATACTAAAATATAATTTTATATATAAGAAAAATTTTTATAACAACCAACTCACCCATAATACATTCATTCATTTAGGTATCACTGCATGTTAATAATAATATATTAATTATTACATCTTAACCCAAATAGTAAAAGAGATAATTTGAGGTCTTTGATAAAATATATTTCCTTAATTAAGTCACGTGAATGTATTGTTTACGATAATGATATAGGAAATACAAATGTAGGTTTCTCGTACAAATGATAAATATATAGAAATCACGGCTAATAATTGGTAAATATGAATTCAAATACTACTAGGATGCTTATATAATTATGAAAAATAGAGATTTCACGTGTAACTGGATAAGTCAGTGAAAACCTAAAAAACACCGGACAAAACTCTATTCAGAAGGCACTTTCTGCCGCACACCACGGCTATGTGGAACCAGCTGCCAAAACAGGTATTTCCAAACAAATACGACTAAAGGACCATTAAAAAAAGAGCGGATAAGCATCTTAAAGGCCGGCAACGCACAGTGAGGCCTCTGGCATTGCGAGTGTCTATGGGCGGCTGTATCTTACATCAGATGAGCCTCCTGTCCGTTTGCACCCTGTTTTATATAAAAAAACTATATATATGAACCTAAAACAAAAACTTGACAAACACACAATTACATACAAATTCGAAACAATTCCGTCATAAAAACGCATCGCCTTGTTTGGACAGTTATAGGTGTGAAAAATAATTTAACACTCGATCACATGCTCCGATAACTCACAATAATTACCGATTTGAGGTGTGTTAATAGCATTAACTTTAAATACTTCATCACGTACTCTGACGTATTCGATGAATTTTAGGGAGGTCAATCTTTGCTTTTCATGGAAAACATTTGAAATGCTGACACTAAGCTAATTATTAGTGATTCGGTCAAGCCGAAGGTTCGATTATAGTTTATTGGTAATTTTACACAAATTTGCGTTTCGATTAACGAAAACAATTTTTTGTGACGACAGGTCAACAGCATCAACAGCGTCAACACAAACTAACGTCCAGAAACACACGATTCTCCAGGCTCATGGTGGCGGATAAATAGATTATCAAACAAGTTTTGGATTGAACGTTTTAGAGTTTATAGTTGCCATTACTGGCCCGTTGAATTTTAGTGTTGCTAGTTAAAGCATTTAAAGCTCGCGCATTTGTGTGTGTGTGTGTATAATTCATACTAATACAGTTACTGTTGCTTTACATCTAGAAGGACATAATCAAGCGTTGGCTAGATATCTACTTCGTGGCTTTTTGGGTAAAGCTAGCAGAAGCAGATTTGAACTGTCTCCTCAGTGGTGTAAGACTATAACACTAGTTATAGACATGATATCTTAGATATCCATAAAATCAACAAACTTATATAAAAAGCCCTGACATTTGATTGATTTTGCAAATAAGCAAATATTTACATTGATAACACCTCCTTGATATACGATCAGCCTGATAGCACTCTATATACATTTTAATTTCCTACGTCCAAGGTTCATAAGAGGGTATGTGAAGGTTGGATGACCATATCCGAAGTGCTGTCCAGCCAGACTCTAGGTGGCAGGTGCAAAAGAAGACTAACATAATTGGAGGATACCCCTAAGATTTAATACTAAGTTATGTACTTCAACTTCAATTGGAGTTCAAATAAATTTATTAAATCTGCACCAGAGCAGGAGATATTTGTTAAGAATGAGTGAAGCCTGCAAGGAGTTTTTATTTGCAAGTTTAGGTAAAGGTAGTTTTAAAGTGTTGTTTTGGCTTTTGGCTGTTCAATAAATACAACAATGTGATGAGAGCAGTATTGGGAAAACCACGACATTGCAGTGCCTCAGCCATGTTTGCGGATGTTCGGTGGATGACTTTATGCGGTCATGCGCAAGCGGGCTGCATCAATGATAGGAGACTTGTGGGAACAGTACCAATGCCCTTCTCAGCACATTGGCTTGTAAGCTAGACAGCCCTCTCTGGAGGACCTGGAACGAGGTGCACACCAAGTTTAAAAGATAGACTTTTTAGATTTTAGCCTTTTTGTTATTTTATTTTAAAGATACTAACATAAATTAGGTTTTGTTTTTCTGTTTTACTAACACAAAAAATATGGACCTTGTCTGAAATAAAGATTATTATTATTATTATGTGTTCAATAAATATATAAAAAGTATATAGTAGAAAGTTAACGTTTACCGTCTCTAACTAGCCATTGCAACCAAGTACATCTGTACATTGTTGCAAGACAATTTACAGGTAATCCTAGGGTAATAAGTCTCCTCACAAATTTAAGTTTCAAATGAAGCTTTGCTGTAATAAGTTCTCTTATATGTGTCTCAGCCAATATTAACAATAGGGCAGATTTTGTGTGTGAATTGGATTTGTATTTCTGCATGCGACATTGCTTTATTAGCACATTTTGTGTATTTTGTATTTTATCATACCTGTTCGCTATCAGAGCAAATAAAGAATTATTTTTTTATCTTTTTCTACTGAATTGATTCATTTTTTATAATAGGTTGAAAAGAGGTTTCAGTTTATGAATACTTTTTATTTATATAGATTCTATTTCTAATTAGAAACCGTCTTATTACTTAGAAATATTTTTTTTATTATTCGTTCACTCACCAAAGTGCTAAGATAGTTATGGCCAATCTCTTCCTCGGAAGTGTCCCCAGATACGAGTTTCTGTTGTTTTCTCCATTTCACCATATTTTAACACTTAAGTATTTCGTATAAAATCGAAAGCGTCGTTTTGTAATACAAATTATTCAATATTGATTAAATGTTCCTTCCTTGTAATGTTAATATTAAAAATATAATTTTAGAACTAAACTGCGATTAGAAATAAAACTAAATTCCTTTTACAAAAACATTAGTTTCAACATAAATAATTTCATCTAATTAATAAACCGATTCTATTTTCAAACCGAACGGGCTCCACGAAATTCGATTTTCAAATTACACTTCCCCGATACTTGCTCTTATTTTATTTTAGATTTTTATTTCGCATACCCTACCATCGAAAGCGGTTCTAGTGAACTGATATAATAGTCCTACTTTGCTCCCGCGCACTGAAATTCTGAAACTAAAGACTCGAGCTCACGATATGCTGAGCAAAGAAAAACATACGTAAATGTGACGTCATACGGGTATTACCTAGTCACACAATGTTAAAGGATATGCTTTCTTTAATTTATTGTTGTATTATTTAAAATGCAATATGTTCGTTTAGTATACAATTCATTATATACGGATATAGTTTACACACATGACAAACGATCAACACAGTAGTAACACTAAAAAATCAACCCTTATAAGAAACAATTATGTTGCCTGATATTAAATAAGTTTTAAACTAAAACATCCGTCTCTTAAACGTGTTAACAAGCATTAAAATCGCACATTTTGCCAAATCTTAGTTGATTTTATTCTTGATCTTTCCATCGATTTATAACTAAAAAGTTTGCGATTCTTTTTTAAATATTCTTTTTAGAAATATCAGATGCAGTAAACTCGTGGGGTATACGAATACATAAGAACATTTGCAATGTGTCAACACCTTAAAGTCCGTCGTTTATACCGGTGATCATTGAAGCACATTACCACAGTTTATTTTACAATTTAGAGCGTCCTCGAGTCTCGATAATTCACATCACTAAACATAATTATAATTCATATTTCACGTGATTTTTCACTAGAATGAATCATTGATAATTAGGCATTTGGCTGCGAAAATAATAAAGCACGAACGGCTTAAGTTAAACTAGAACTTGTATTATCACTTTCCACTAAAATGCTATTTGATTTAGAACTGGTTTTAATGAGAACTATACTAATTTGGACAAGTAAAAGAAAATATATATTAACTAGCTCACCCGGTAAACGTTTTGTCATACATGACTTCTATGGGGGTAAAAATTTAGGTTTGTATGTATTTTTGTATGCTGTATCATAAAAAAAAGACCCAAAAAAAATATGGATCCCCCCTTAACATTTAGGTTGGATGAAAAACATATGTTAGCCGATTCTCAGACCTACCGAATACGCATATAAAATTTCATAAAAACTTTCGGAGGTCTTCGATTACCCCGTGACACGAGAATTGTATATAAGATAATGAGTGAAAGTGAAATGGATCGATTTCAAAAATAACTTCAATATAAAACAATATATTATCAGTGAGTCGAGTTAGTTAATACAATAGTACGATTAATATGGAAAGTATTGTAACGTTATATTCCTGTAATATTTATTGCTTATGTAATTAAAGTACATAAGATTATAAAATCGGAGAGATATGTTTAAAGTTGGCATTTTTGGCAGTTGTATGTAAAGTTAGAATACTTAGTTTAAACTTTAAAAATTTAATTTGTATTATAAAAGTATACGAGACATGGGGATGGCTGCTTATAGGAATGGTCATCCGGAGAAATCCCATTTTGCCAAACACCTTTTAGAAAGTGGACATAGGGTGTCTAATGACCATTCCTATGAGGTATTACATAAATGTGACAAAGGCTTCCGATTGAGCGTATTGGAGCAACTAGAAATTATCAAAGAAAAGAGCCACAATAGATATGCATTGTTGAATGAACAAACTTGTTTGACGACGTCACCGTTGATTAATTTGTTCGGTGGGGGGGAGTGGTTGTGGGTTTTTCGCGGAGTACTGCTTTCATACTGGTCTATTGGGTTTTTTAAAGTATACGAGAACTGCCGTTCTGTATCGTTTGAAATAAGTCGGATAGACAATCTATATAACTAATACTATTCAATAATCTTCAAAGAATTCTCTGCGTTTTCATGCGTACATACGAGTTTAAAGTCATCGCTAAACAAATGTTGCATCGAACGAGAGATCAACTTCCTTACACCAACTTCTCCATACAAAATTTTTTGGACTGTCCCTGAAATACCCACGGCAGCCTCGACCACTTGTTGCTGTACGGCTTCATTATCCTCTTGAGTCTAACGTGCGACAGCAAATGCTGGAGAACACTGTTATATGGCACCAGCTACTCATCAAAGTATTTCCTATCCAATATGACATATTCATTCATTCAAGAATCTTCCTTAAAGGAATATAGCGCACTTGCGAGTCTGGCGATGTTACTTAACATCAGATGAACCTCCCTGTTTTATAAAAAAACATTTGTAAGCCACTTCATGGTATATACAACCAAATAACCCTTTATCTGAAACTTGCTAATCACACGATCGTTCCATACAAATACATCTGTTCGTAACTCTTACTTAGTTATTCTGGAAGCACATATTATTCTATTCCTTATTTCAATAGGGAATGAATTTAAAACAGCGCGACGAAATTATAATAATTTACTTAAAATGTTAGGATTTGAAACGTACCAACGAATCATAACAAACAAGCTTCTGTTACCTCTTTATGTGCATTCAATATATCATAGAAACAAAATTGTTTGTTATAGTATAGATATCTTACATAGGTAGGTATTGTTCGCGCGCTCTTTTCATTATTAATAAATCTTCTAAATGTGTGCCACGAGGTGTATCGTTTTACCTAAGAAAATCTTAATTAATAAATATTCAAATCAGTTTATCAACTAGAGATTAAACAGGTATACGGTATACAGGCTCAAGAGGAATATCTCTCGAACCTTGGAATATCCAAGTAAAATTTTACAAACATACGCACGGAGTAGCCGTCACATTGCCTGTACGTAGGATCTCAAATCACGCGGAAGTGGATGACCCTGAGCTTGGGTCATGTGCCCATTGTTTTATCCGGCACGTTTAACTCGGACTCTATTTGTAAACGTTGAGATATAAGGCATTTATATCAATCTCAATTGAAATAAATAAGTTTTAATTTATTACAGTTTCGTGACGTTACATATAAAATAGACCGCAACAGTTTTTAAAATACATTTATTACTAACAACAATATATTTTACTTGCATCACAATTATACAACAAAAATTACATTAACTATGCATGCAAAAGGTCGGTCTTGTATATAATATAAAATATGTATATTAACTCTATTACTATCACTTCTGGATACTCTTTCTAAATCTCCAATTGAGATTGTTTACCATTTGTCTTACATCGATATCAAGTTGATACTAAGAATATAAAGTCTGGATGAATAACGTGACGTATACAACAATGGAATGGTACAACTCTTCCCCACTTCACCGAGACTCCAGACAAATGCCCTCCTCTTCTTAAGAGTCATTTAATACAATGTGAAAATACTGTACAACAAATACGATTTTCAGCGTGCTTTCACCTCAAATCATATTTATTACAAAAAACGAAACAATTCAATGTTACTTACAAAGAGTTGGTGAGGTAAATGAAGAAGAATTTACCTCAACTTATAAAGATCAAAATCAGCAACTACATATCCAGAGGGTTCCCATAAATTACTGGTCAAAGGAAACGGCCGTTTACGCGTAATCTTCCGTAGTTCCTTTGTCTGATAAAAGATTATTTCTATTTAGCACTCAGCAGTATTCGTTCAAACTGACTATAAGTTTGAAGTACTAAAAATGACGTTATTATAACTCCAATTAAAAGCTATTGTTTTAAATTTAATTACGAATTAGAAGGATGATAAGTCACAAATTAAGTCACAACTACTGAATGGATTCCAACATTACAATAATATAGCTTATAGATCAGAATAACATTACAATTAATAAAGATATTGTGTGAATTTACCAAAATAGCAAGAAACTAGGAAAAAATCGACAGTCAACGGTCTATTCTGTGTGTGTCCGCTACAAAAACCGCTAAACACATATGCAAAGTATGGATAGAAGTGTTTGAATAGAAATTATAACAATACACCTTAACGTAGATAACATAATAATTATAGCTTCGTTGAAATGATCTATTTGAATCAATAATCTAAGAAATATGTCAACATTAATAAGTGAAATTTCATCCGGGTTCTTCGTTTACGATATCATCTGAGCGTTTGAATATCCATAAAAAAAATATTGGAGATAATTAAAATAAGCAGGCGTCTCTAAGTGGTATTTTGGAAATACCTCTTTTGGCAGCTGGTTCTGGTTTGGTTGCTGGTAGTTAATGTTTATTAGTTTAATGTTTTTCAATCGTGGTTTCCCAATAGAATATGGGCAATACATAATTGCATTAAATGCATTTCTGATAACAATAGTGAGACCTATTCTGAAAACCATATATAATTAACGAAATTAACGTACCTAATTCTCCGTACAAATTAACTTTAAGAGGTAAAATGTACGCATATTTACTGCCACTCTCAATCTATTGCTGGTTATCAAGTTTTTAGTTTTACACTATGCTTAAAGCTATCCTTCAACGTTGTGACTGTACACAGTAACACTTAAGATCTTAAAAAATAAGGAATTAAAAATTATCATAAATTACACAATACTCGCGTATGGTAATGTCAGAGCCAAACACGACACCAACTGCTACTGCAAATTACATCGCATTTCATGCTTACAATATGATTAATATTGTGTACGAGGCAGTAATTATATCCTGTGTCACAGGTAATACAAAAGAAAGTATTATGCACAGAAAACAAATTAATACCATTACTTGTCTATGTTAGCCTAATTCAAAACACTGCAATCTTTATTATCATCCTTTTCGAAATATAGTTAACCATCGATTTATAAACAAAACTGTGTGTCGCTAATATCGATCAAAAACACGGTAGACAGAGCTATTTTTTAAGATACATTAAAAAACCGTCTTAACCTACTTCGGACGTTTGAACTCAAATAAAGAGAAAGGATTTTATATTCACTGAAGTGTAAAATTATTTTGATAATTCTTAAATGTGCACTGTTATATTGCAGTAATTGATCGATCCCGAACCAGAGCTGATTAATTATTACAATTAACTCAAGTTTTTGTGATGCTGATCGGTATAAGCAAATCGATATGAAGGCACTGTATTTTTGGATACGACATACTTTTTACGAAGCTATTCAGGCCAATTTTAAGTTCAAACTTTCAGAAACTTAAACCAAACCCTAATAGACCAATATACGAGCAATACTTTGCGAAAAAACCTGGGTTTGCCTGGGTACACAAACTAATAAGAAAAGCTAATCTGGATCAAACCTTGTATTAAACAATGTCCTGATGCTTTTACGTGTAGGGTAGAGCCCGTAGTTATCAGTTCAATAGTAGTAATAGTAGTATATAACATTGTATTATATGTATCACATACTGATAAGCTCTGAGTGTAATACTGCTACTGGTCTTCAGATAATTTGGGAGAGAGATTAATTTTAAACTTTTGTCACACATGGTATGCGTGCAATACATCTTAGCTACTGTTTGATGAACCATTGTGATGCACTGTCTAAAAACAGGACAAGACTAGCTGGAATATCCACTTGAATATCCTTTAAAACACAACACTATTTATATATAAAACGAGCGGTTTTACTACCAGAAGTGTCTTTAAAGTATTCTAATAAATACGTCACGGCAATCCTTCATACAACATTCAAAGCTTTTTTTTATACAAAGATTTGATACAATTCCAAAACATCAACTTCTTTGTACATCCCTAACATTCTACAAGTATTCAAATTTGCAATAGAATATAATATGCATCTTAGCTTGAAATAATTCGAACTATTTTAGTTTTATTATTAACCTAATTAGGCGGCAACAAACATCCACTATCAAATTGAAAGTGGTGGCAGGATTGACATTGACATTATACCAGATCAGAGGCTTATCTAATCCGTTTCGCTATCACAAACACCCATGATAGGAGTCATGTGCTATTTATCATTGCGTTGATGATAACGTTATTCGGTTATTTAAAAATGAGCACATTGTTATGCTCATTTTTAAAAAACTGAAAGCCTCTTCAATGTTAACTGAATGAAACTCATTATTAAAGTTATTTGTTTTATAATTAATATAATCAGGCGTTACCTTGCGGAAGTCCATAGTACAAAATCCTAATAGACCAATATACACACACAACCACTCGACGCACTTTCGAGGAGTCATCAGTTTATTCATTTGTTTTCGTCTTGCATCAAATATATAGTAAACATAGTATTCTAAATAGACACATATATTATTTTATGTAGAAAGTAAACATAACAAGATATATTCTAATTAGTTCCACTTAATATATAATTTTGCCATGAAAATGAAGATAACTTCACAGTGTCATTTTCTTCATACTATTATATTAACTCGGACATTTAAATAAAATATTTTGTGATTGAACCGCGACATATTAAACTAATATATATGATGACGATTAATAGAATCAGGCGTACATAGTATACAATTCCCATTGACATATTTTAATAGCAATAGTCCAAACCTTGACTCGACTCAAAAAATTCCTGTTCGTAGAGTGGCGAAATATGCGTGGTGTGTTTGTGGGCTTTTGCGGAGTGTTGTTAGTAAATCTACCTCATGTGTTCATAAGTTTTGAGACAAACTTTATACGTAAAATTCTAATAAAATATTACTTGCTGGTATTTAATTCTTTTTCAAAATTTGAATTTAGAATGTTATCTTTTAATATTTTCGACTTTCAAATTCATTTGTTTATAATTTCTCGTGATGGAGGGAACAAAAGAATAACGCGCGACTGTGATTTCGTTATTTAAGGCTGGAAAAAAGCCGTGCCGCCACAGACGACTGGCCCAATCGTCTAAGGGCCTGTATTAAAAGCAGGGGTGGTCATTTCGAATAATAATTACATTCTATTGTTGCTTATTATCTACTAATAGTTTACTGAAAATTTTGGAAATATATGCTTGTTATTAAAAAAAATATGAATCTTTTATTTCGTCTCAAAACTTATGAGCACACGAGGTAGATCTATTAGAATTGTTGACGTTATAGATAGTTTTCAGCAACAGTGATCACGGCCAGACTGGCCAAGATTTTATTTAATTAGTTATATTGTTATTTAAACACACAGGTTTATAAAATAAAACTTATATAAATTTCGCAGGGACAAACGGCCTGCGTTGCTTAGTGCTAAATACGTTAAACAACTTATACAAATATACCTATCATATATATATACTATCGTTATTGGTAATACGCACTGTACAAAGACACGAAAAGTGTCAGGGGAATGATGTCAACATTATAAATTTTAATAACCCAACTAATGAACGCGTCGTATAATATCATAATCCTTGGGAGATTATCGTTTTAATCGCTTTTCTATCATTCGCAAATATTATTAAAGGATTTACGAATGACGTCATATGCATCTGTACCGACCGCCTTACAACACCTTCGAAGCTCCAAACGAAATCGAACCCTATTGCTATTTTCAATTTAAGATTTAAAAATATCATTGTGATAATTATTGACAGTTTTAAACACCTTCAATTTACCCCAAAGTATCTTGTATTATGCGTGCCACCACAACTGAAATACGAATGTAAGAATAAATTAATATACAATACACACTGGCACATCGAATATTGAACGTAACGGGAATTGAACCAGGGACCTTCTGTTCGGCAGTCCGACACAGTGACCATTGCGACAACGGTGTAAAATCTTGTATAAAAGAAAACTGTTATACGACAAGTGCTAAAATTCCTAAATAAACTTATTTTTCGTTTACTTAAAAACACTTTTTTAAACAAACAATTTTTTAACTACTAATACTAAATTTGTTTTATAGTCATATGTAATGTCGCTTGGCAAATTTAATTATAACCTAAACTTATAAGCTTGTCATACACTTTAATACAATTTATATGTCCGGAAGTCTGTATAAATTACGTGAATTCTCCAAATATCACTCGAGGGTGCTTAGAGAAACGAGATATCCACCGAATTGTGACTGAAGATTTCTGAACCATTATAAGTCCTTGGATACATCTTTAGCCTTGGAAGTATACAAAGAAATTTCATGATTAGAAAACGAATAAAAGGCCGGCAACGCACTTGTAAGCACGCAACGCACTTCTGGCCCTTTGCCTTTGATATTTAAAAAAAAATCTAATTTATATTATACTATTAAAACTTGCCCACCGAGTTGGGAGCCCAGTTCGTTCCTGCAGGTACCAAGATCGTTGTAACATCTTAACGACCGAATGCACACATACAACTCCAATACACAAGCACAATGACAACATTTATTTTTAAATTACCAGATACTAATATATTGGATTGGATCTGACTAACAAAAACGCAAGCAAAAACTTTTAAATCACTTGTAATTGGGTCGAAAAAACGAAATCTTACGAATTACCTATTTCTAGTTTCATTGTTAACTGCAATTCGTTTTTATCTCTTTATATATCGATGACTTTCTAAATCAAAATCTAGGTTATACTTAAGACATAACGGTCTAGATTTTTTTACGTTCGACCAAAAGCCATCTCAACATTTATATGAAAAGACATACATAAACTTAAATACAATAAATATAACTCAAGCATACCTTTTCAATATTGCAAACAATTAGTATTAATTAAAACATACCGCCATATTTAATTACGTATCCTAGTTATATCGAATGAACATAATTACCAACAAAATTTCGGCGGGTACATATTATATTAATCGACCTTATTATTAAGGTTACTCAATCTGATTGTTTAGTAGCCTTAATTATTTTCTATTATGAATTACAAGTATATTTACGTGATACGCGGTTTTTAATTATACATTATAGTGTCACCCCTTATCTTAAGTCATGACGAATAAGGGAACTAGATTTATCTACAAACTGATAACATTATAAGATATATCATTCCTTACAATAATGTTTATATATTTTTTTGTGATTCCAAAATATCAGTAATTTTTCGGATTATTTAATGGAATATAAAATAGTATCTAGATGCTATCCAGCCGATGTTGGTAGGTAGCTACCATCGAAGAATAGTTATTTAATTAAAAAAGCTTGAATTTGAAAAGAAGACCTTCCTGTTGACTTTACTCTAGGATTGTAAGTAATGCAGAAGCACTATTTATGCGGAGGTGTAGGACGCACCCGAGGAGTGTTTTAGTGGGTATTGCTTACCCGGCTCTCTGAGAAGCAGAGAGCATGCCTGGTGTGAGTTGAGTCCCTCATATCCTCCTACCTATATCATATCTACCTACCCTATTGCAAAAAGGGTTGTAATAATTTAATAAATCGTTACGTTCAAAATAGAGAGGTAATGCCTAAGTAAAAATGCACAGCCTTGGCGAGACGCGCTTCGAATTTACGCTAGTATGAATTGATCCTAAATAGTACATAATACATAATTAGTAAACTCCATTTTAATTTTGCATATGTAAAGCTAAATTTCAGAGAGAATATATATTTCTGTTCGAATAAATATCTTATTATTATGAATTAGACTTTGAATTAAACACTTAAGATTTTTTTTACTTCAAGGCTGAAAATAAAAGTCAGAATTTCAAAACATTGGCTTATAAACCAACTTTAATACCACAGTTGGTATACCAATTAAATTGTTGCTAGATACGTTAAGGTTTCAAAATACAATTTATTTGTCATGTAATAAGGATTTGTGTAGTGTATCATCTACTACATAGGCAATTAATAAAGGACCACTTGTAACATAATTATTAAAAATATTATTTTCACACACTTTTTTATTAAATTAAGATAATATAGATAAATTTGGTGTGTGTGATAAGTTTGGTGTTTATTAATGTAACCATAAAATGTTACATCTCGAGCTGTTGTGGTACTAACAAATGTTTTAAAACTGGAGAAGACATGTCATAACGCACCAATACATTATCATAATTGTGAGTAACGTATGTTTTAATTCATGATACTTCATGTAACATATGATTTAATAAGTAAACAAACATAATATATGAGTGATGTCAACTCATATAAAATTTATTTATGTAAGTAGACTCTAGAATATGAATATATTAAGTGCCGGGTTTTGAAATGATGATATTTGTTTGATATGAAGATTCATATGGTCTTTGACCTCTGTAGAACAGAGTAGGTATACTATATTCATAGAAAAATTATAAAAATTTAATCCAGTGTTACATATTTCAATAATAACTAAGATTTTATAACATGGGATATGTTAAATATATAAAAATTACTCTCTGTTGATTTCTCTAATTTCCTTTAAATCTTTCATTGAAAATTACGCTTATCACTTACGTTATAGGAACAACATCGCGGGGACCTATTGTAATAATTTGTTTGTTATTTGTAGACGCGTTTGCGCACTGATAACATAAATGATTTTCTTAAAGAATTTTGACTTGATTAAATCCATAAATATCATCACGTTAATAACTACTTAATTATTAATGCTTTTACAAACATAATTATAACGTACAAGTTTATAGTTCGATTCGATCAGTATGCATTTGCGGAAATTGATATAGCAAATCTTTCTAGAAAATGGAAAGTCTTACCAAAGTGTTCTGATATCCAAGTCCGGATTCATCGTCCGACCCTTCTTCTTTATTTGGTTCCTTCATCGTCACGAAAACAAATCACTAAAACCTGAACGCAACTTTTGTTTTGAAAACTGTTTTACAACTTTTCGTAACCGGTGTCGGGTGTCAGTTGAGTCACTTGAATGTCCAGCCACATACGCCCATCGCCCTATTCACTACACTCTGTTTAAATTATTTTGTAATTGAATAAATGCGAATTCATGCAAATTGCCCGAGCGCACCGGAAACACCAAACACGTTCAAATTACGTGCCGAGCGCTGACCAACTGACAACTTGACAAATAATCTAAGACGCTTGACAAATAGAATCAATGTCATAATGACAGATAACTAACGGTTGCGAATTCAAATGATCGCAAATAATTTGCAAACTTTAGTAGTTAACTGATTATTATTAAAATGGTTGTGCGAAATTAAGACGTCCGTTTTAATTCATTTTAATCAGTTTAATGTGCATAATAAAAACAACAGTGTTGTTTGACATGACTGGAAATAGTAAGTAAACTACTCTACTTCTTATTAATTGTACTGAGATCAAAGAATTTAATAATATAATAGAAAGTGGAGCATCCTTGTCTTTATTACTTATTTAATTTATTTTGGCAATTCTATTGATACAATTATCCTGTTGTTAGATTACACTCTATTAAAATGACTTGCTTAATGTGTTTTTAAGTGTAGCAGATAGAGAACAGCTAAAAAAACTTATATATAGAATATTCCTTGATTTTCGAAGACGGTTAAGGAGAGAAATCTTTAAAAAAATTGTCTGTAAATGACTTAAACAACACTTCTTTAACCCGGTAACACAATTCGTAATAATGAGAAAAAGTAAATTAAAACCGTGCCACAAGTATTGATTGAGAGGTGCCGGAAAAGTAAAAAATATTAAATATAGAATGACTGTTAGGCGATACGAATTTCGCGGTGTCCGCTATTTTATCTTATAAAATCGCTCGATTCTTTATACAATATATAATATATTATCAAATCAGGCTTAATCGCCAAAATCCTCTGATAAAATACATTGATTTCATTTTATTTTGCAACTCATTTTTGCTATCATCACATGTTTTGTATAAGATATATTTTTGGAAGCGGAGAGCTGGACTTAAAATATCGTCCTTGCTAAAATATAGCCTAGTATATAATTAAAATATAGCGTGATTATTAGAGCCCAAAAAATATATTTGCAAATGATGTACAAATCGTAATATATTAACAATACCGAATGTCTCGTAGCATTTCACTATTGACTAGTCAAGAAAATTCAGGCGTAAGTAATTCATTGGCTTGTTTTTAACAATTTTTATTCCGAAATCGAACTTAGAAACTTCTGAAGAATAATTTAAATAATTATAAAAAATAATAAACAGGAAACACGAAAAACTGTACCCACTATCATTTTGTAGGTTTATAAAATGTATAAACTGTTAGCTACGTTATTATAACTAACGAATGGTATTGTTATTAAAACAAAAGTTATTATCTGTGAAGCAAAACAAAAAGCTGTTCTATCCATGACGAGTTCTATAATTGTTTAGTTTTATTGATGTAGGTCATACAGGTAAAAATTGTTCGGAGTTTGAGGTCTATAGAGTTGTGAGTTCATCTTTAAATAAAACAACTTTTAAAAACAAAATAAACTATAATATAACTTTAACATTATCTACACAATACTTACGTAACGATAGCTGACATAGGAAATATTATCTGTTTAGATTATCTATTTGAATCGCAATCGCAAAATCACAAGGTGGAGTGACGGTATTTTAGTATCTATCTATAAATTGCTGACCACTAAGAAAAAACAAATTATATTTTGTGTTCAATTCAAATACTACTTATTGATGCATGCATAAAGTAAAAAGTTATCAAGTTTCATATTCTTACGTCTAAAAGCTTATCATAAATTAACGCTCAGTTTCTGAAAAGCTTACCAATGCAAAAGTTTTCAAATCCGATCAAATGTGAATATGAGTTATAAGAGATGTATTCTGAAACGCTGACTATAATCAACTTAGTGGTTGAATGCATTAAGATACTGGACTAGAAACCAAAGAAGGTCCTATATATTATAAATACACCCGGCTACGGCTAATTCAATGACTTAAATCTAGTCACTGGAATACAAATAGTTAATGCTTTAAACCTCGAAAATCGGTAACTCAATCGGCTTGTTAAATATCCGTAAAACAAAGTACGTAACGACACCTCAGTGACATGAAATTCGGACATTCGTTGTAAAAGACGTAAGCTTTGAAAAAGATAACTAGCAATGAGCCCATCATCATTCTAGCAAATCGATGTAGATAGCGTTGTTCTAAGAACGAAACTACCTCCATGTACTGCGACCAGTATTTTACTTTCTTAAAGACCGCAGCAAGAACATGCTATCCTTATTTTCAAACGGAATACTTTTTATATTTTGAAACTCCAACGGAGACAACACACAACATATATTTAAGACTACACACTTATCATACCGCGTGCATCTCCAATTATAGGAGAGTACAGCTTGCACAGTTAGCCAACAACATACCCAGAACAACAAAGTTACTTTGTCATAAAAGCTGGCTCAATGGGTGGAAATATGCACCGAATGATGATGGGAGTCTGTTCCCAGATCCATGCTGACTCCCCAATCTTCTGGCAAATGGTAGACTGCGGTTGTATTAGTGGGATGGAGTAGCCAAAGATCACCTTGTGTCCGCAATTACCTTACAGGCCCTAGAGATAGGTAAGGACCTACAGTCATTGATGAAGGTGGTGCTGTAACAGATTTGTCATATTGGAAAAAAAAATAATTACCGCATTTTTGTACATTTAATACGAAGATATAACGAACTGAATGTTCTAAACTATGGAAGTAAACCCCAGCCAAGAGTGACTAAATTTTAGACGTTTCAGTAAATCATCATTTACCAATTTAGCAACGGTTATTTTAACAGTAATATCAGTTGATCGTCAAATTGACAATAATTCCAGAAACTGACCGTGTACAAAGGTATACATTACTTCTGTAACGGATATAAATCGAGAATCTAAAAGTCACATTTGCATCCGTTAAAAAAAGAATGATTTAGACTTAACAAAATGATTTAATTTAAAACGACCTTAGAACAATTCCCTTGCATTTTCGTTTAATACTAAATTGCGGACTGCAAAGCCTTAATTTGACACATGCAATCACTTATCAGCTACGGACTAATCACTTTTGGTTAAAATAATATAAAAACAATTATCAACATAAATTTGTATTCAAATATAGGTTTAATAGTGTAGTATATAATACGCACTATTAATTCTTCGCGGATCTTCCAATTCGAAGGAATACTAGTAGTCTTGATATATGGAGACTACTGAGGATAGATGTCACAATTTGAACTCTTCAATAGACCATATTCCCTTTAAAATAAAATAAAAGTCTAGCCGGGTTTTAAATTAACTTAATCCACATGATAGAAATCATTGCGAAAAATGAAAACCAGTTTATCTAAGTCTTATCCCAACTAATTATTAAAGGCTTTAAAATGTTTCAACTAGACAAAATCTCTGAGCTACATTTATAGTTCTACTTAATGCGGCTGTCACTCAACCTATACTTATAAATAATAGTCACCATTATATTCGGCTAAAGACATAATGAAGCAATCTAGGTATATGGGCGCTAGTGTGAGCATTTTCGAAAAAAAAATGTATCGAAAGGAAATATTTTTTTATTAATACCTTTGATAATCATAATTGCTGTGAGTGTTTGTCTTTTATTTTGAAATATATTTAGGATGAATATGTTGATATTTCGTATCTGTATAATGAACTAGCTAGAGGTTTCTATAATAGTAAAAGCTTCAAAATTAACCCTCTTTAACTTAAATTTGGCCAAAAGTTGCTTACACCCTATCTATGGTAATATTTGGCATTTTTCATGGAACATTTATATTAAATCAAAAGTAATCATATGTATTGGGCGAATTGGATCCAGTAAGTTGCATTTAATACAGAAAAAAGAAGAGGAAAGAAAACCCGAGAAAACCGATCGATGTTGATAGCACGAAGTTTTGCCTTCGCCGCTTCAGCTGGTTCCTGAAATAGAAATTTTCAAATGAGTCACCACGTTTTTCAAAATACCGCGTTTTCATATCCATTCTTAATCTAATATATAAAATTCTCGTGTCACGGGGTTCGAACTTGAACTCCTCCGAGACGGCTTGACCGATTCTCTTGAAAGTTTGTGAGCGTATTGAGTAGGTCTGATAATCGATCAACATCTATTTTTCATCTCCCTAAATATTAAGGATAGTCCACCCCTAAATTTTATTTTTTAGACATATTTTAGTTTCTATTTTTTTATGATACAACATACAAAAATACATATAATCCTAAATTTTCACTCTTCTACGATCAACACTTATTTTTTATTTATTAATTGAAAATTGAAATCACATGTATGGCAACGTTTGCCGCATCAGCTAGTAATAAAAATAATTTGGCTATCAACATAATAAATTCGCATCATTTGGTTCGTAAGATTACCGCGTCCAACCTAACAAAATTTAACTAAATATATTTATTACTGTATTTTACTTAAAGCTGTATTTTACTGGTATAGATAGCCTACGTCCACAATCAATTATCTATCAATGAACTTAAGAAACACCATTACCTGTCTAAATGTACGTAAAACAATTAAAGAAACCTAATACAATGTTTTTTTCCATTTTTACAATTTCGAAATATATGATTGCTTCCGTGGTATATAAACGTATGGAAAGTCAAAACGTGACGTCGCGCTGGAGGCATTGAATAGAATATATTCAATTTAAATTTATATTTTTGCGATTTTCTTAGTACTTAGTATCTAACATCCGTGACCTAGACAGTCTGTCGGCAATATTTGTGAGAACAAACAGGTGTTTCTTAGTAATGATTAGGAAATTCTGAGAGTACGTATATTTATCACTTCACTACATAGTATAAAATAAAGTTGCTTTCTCTGTCCCTTTGTATGCTTAAATCTTTGAAGCTACGCAACGGATTTTGATGCGGTTTTTTTAAATAGATAGAGTGATCCAAGAGGCAGGTTTAAATGTATAATAAAAAACAAACGCAGGCTGAACCCTACGAGTTCTATCAAAATAATGTACTAAGTATTGTACACATTGAAAAGCTCTACAGAAAAGTCCGTGATGGTATATGTCTAATTCTTATGGACAAACCACAATAACTTTTTTTTGTCATTTACTTTTTACGACAACGCGTTTATTTTTCTGTAGTGTATTTAGTATCAGCATTGCACCCGCGCGAAGCCGGGTCGGGTCGCTAGTATTAAATATTAGAAAACATGTGACTGTGTAAACGAATAAGCGTGGCGAGCAAGAAAAATATAAACTTAATCACGTCGTATCGCAAAAATTTTAAGTTAAAAGTACTTGTCGATTTGCGCATACGACTTTGACTCGCTAGTATAATTTGTTCGCAATCAAAGGCACTGCGGACCCATTTACAGTTCTTTGTGACAATCGTCGTTGTTCTTCGCTTTGAAGCTTTCAAGTTAAGATGGTGCGTTTGATATTTTTTTCATGTTTTCAAAGAAGGTTGATGTCATCAAAGTGACGATGGGAACCCTTTTACACTATTAGTGAAAACAACCAAAGAAGCAACACAAAAATTCGATGAGCAATTTCAGTTTAATACAAGTTTCAAACTCTTAATTATTTTCACGAATATTTTTACTTATTTATTACTTAAATAAATATGATTTTGAACATTGTTTAAATATGTTAGCTGCTACCTACTATATGTCTACCGTATAATTTATATTTTGATTGCCGAGAGAGAATGTATAAGAACAAATTATAACAACCAAAAGGTTGTTATAATTTGTTCTTGAGAAATTTTTCGTGCATAAAACTATTAAATATTTCAATACAATGAACTACTTTTACGCTTTGGAGTCAAGAAATATTGGGAATTTCATTCATAGAATTACACGTAATACACACACACAATAATATTGACAAAAAATATTATATATGTACAAATAGTAATAAACATGGATAAAATACATTTACATAAATCTAATAGAATTTTAAAATTCTCGTGTCACGGTGTTTGTGGTAAAACTCCTCCGAAACGGCTTTCCCGATTCTCATTAAATTTTGTGTGCATATTGAGTAGGTCTGAGAATCAGACAACATCTATTTTTCATCCCCCCTAAGTGTTAAAGGTGGTCTCCCTATTTTTTTTTTTTTTGGAAAAATTCTTTTTTTATTTTTCTATGATACAGCATAGAAAAATACATACAATCCTACATTTTTACCCCTCTACGATCAACCCCTATTTTTTTATTAGAAATCACGTGTATGATAAAACAACGTTTGGGTCAGCTAGTCTTTCTATCGTACTATTTTTATATATTTTTTCATTTATTATCATAAGATTACCTTCGGCTTTCTCCCGCCGTCGTCTAGTATGATATTCACCAAACAATACTCCATCAATGCCATGAACACGAAGCTGTAATGAAATATTTATTTTATAATAGAATACTTTGCATCCCTATTTTTAATTATTGGTTGCTTCTCAGGTGGATTAGATATAAACTCTGTTTTAATTTATATTATATTTGTCGCAGTGTGGGTAAGAAGTCCTGTATTACAGCAGGTGGCGTGAGCAAATATTTCACAGATCCTTGTTTCGTATTGAAATACACAGTCAGTTGAACAATGTCAATAAACAATCAAAACACAAGGTTTAACTATGACTCTGATTGAAGGCGATTCGTTGCAAGCGTGGTGCGCGGGAGCCGTCTCGAACCAAAAACTATCTCAAGATGGCCGCCCTTACAACCATCGACAACGACGCTTCGCAAGGCTGACTTTGGCAGCTAAAATTCAACCTGATACGCCATCATTATTAGTCTTCGATTTATTTATGTTTGATCCTTCACAATTATTTATTTTGAAGTTGTTATTATGAAATTATGATTAAATCTGAATGAGTCATGACTATACTAACAAATTTCAAACATTTTTTTGTCGTAATGATTAATAAGTATATTCAAGATTTTATAAAAAAAAATGGGGATTTTTTAGAATTTTTTTAAATCATTAATTTAACTTAAGGCAAAATGTTTTTTAAATAGGTCAAACACATAGCCAACACCATCCCCTATCGACCATTTTCCTATGGCTCACCCTCCAAACGCCCTGTATATTAGAAGATTGAGATATAAAATAATGCTAACTGTATTCACAATCGCAGATATTGCGAATCATATCTAAATAAAAAACCTGACTATGAAAATTTAACATCAATTGTACATCATCAAATCTCTATATTTATACAAAATATAATAATGGTCTAATAGGAGGCAAGGCCAGTTTGAGAGCGAGAAATGTACAATACAAAGAATTTATCCAACACAAGATACACTTCACATATAAACATAGGTATAAGAATTACAGCAACCGACAGCACGACACGTATCAGCGGTTGCACAATGCACAAAACACGCATGGTTTTAAGATAAATCTTAAGTTTACGTGAGTGTCAATCGTTAACCGACTGTGAAATGTGGTATGCAATAAAACTCAACAAGACATGAAAACAAGGTTTCAAAAGAGTATTTCCAAACGACGCGAGGGACCTTCAAGAAAAGAGCGTATCTTAAAGGCCGGCAACGCACTTGTGAGGACTGTCCGCGGCGGTTTCACGTATGTGTGAGCTCCTGCCCGTTTGCCCTGTTTTATAAAAAAAATGTATCCCTTAAAATTATCTATCCCTGCCACTTTGAAAGAACAACGATTTATCTCACTTTCACAATTTTTTTTCATTTATGCTCCGCTATTCGCGACTCTATACATTCAAATAAATATTAATTAACAATTAAATTAACTCTATATTCAAAATATTTTTAATCTAAAGTTTAGCGTTCAACCGAATGTTCGGCTTTATAGTATTGATATAGATATACATACTTACACTGTACATACAGACATAAAAGCGTCAACGGCCTTTAAATAGGAAACTGGCGGAAGCTGCGACTGAACTTTCCCGTGTTGAGTGGAAAGTGTTAGTAATGAGGTCACACCGAGTGTCACCCGTGCAGGCGCAGCGTCCGGCTTAATCCAGAAAGAGACCCACTGAAAGAGAATTTACATATGCTATCATAAAAGGATTTTAATAAAAAAGAGAAATCGTTGTAGACTAAATATTCAAAAGAGATGACCAAGTATTTAATACGAAGGGGCTGAGCATTTGATGAATATTTCTGACACTGGTTGCGATTCTGATAAACACTCTCTAAACTAAAAATCTCTAAATAACTTTAGATCAGTCAAATATAATTAAAGATGCGCGTCAAATAAATCAAAACAATCAAACACACAAAATAATTAAGAATATCATTAGTTATTTATGTAATTTATGCGTTTGCGGGCTTTTGCCTTTGACGGTAAAAAGATATTTAAAACAATGATCACACATAAATAACCTCTCTGCAGCTGTGACACTTATTTTGAAAATTAACACCTTTTGTCTTCAGTCTATCGTGACCACGCACGCTGTAAAGTACGCGAAACGTCGGAATTAAAATAATGTTTGTCGAAAAACTATTTGAATTTTGTAAAAATACATAACTTAAACCGTTAATAAAGTGTTTTTCTTTAAAAGAATCTTATTTTAAAACAGAATACGTTCCAATGAGGCATCTTTTTCAATTTTTCGTCATCAACCAGATCTGTGACGTGCGGAATATGTCAAAATGTAACCCTTTAAGTCGGTCAAAGGTCTAGTGATACTTACGGACATTATAACGATGAGGCAGGTCGGTATGTAGGTGTTGAAAAGATGATAACCCAAACGGCGTTTCAGTTTGAAGATGACTTCCAAGCATGTAAAGTTACCTAAAACAACGTATACGTACGTATAGCTCGTAAGATTTTGTACGTGTACGTGAAAAGCGACTGATGCCTAAGATTTTAATACCGGGGCACAATGTCACCGAAAATCCTTCCGCAGATTTAAAATAAATGTGAAGATTTAAATCTATATGCTTTTGCAGGATAGGTTTGACGTCAATATCAATTAAAAAAGCTAGGCCATTAAAATTAATTGTGTTATTTGTATGTATTTGTTCTTATAGCTGTATCACGAATGTATGTCTGTGGATATTTTAACTGAGTTCATGGGTGATAAGGTCTGAATGTACTTCAAACAACATTATTTGTTTGGTTTACTCCCTTTTTTGTAAGATCTCAAATGATAATTTTATGTATCGTTAACTATTACGTTAAAAATTAAATGAAAATGAGTATTTCTTTAGTGCGGTAATATTTATGTTCATATAAACCATTAGATATTTTTTCACTTCACTCCATATTAACATTAAGATCGTAAATTTTCCATATCAGATTGAGGAGTTACCTCATATAAATGCGAAAATAAATTATTATTTACTTTGGTTTATATTGGTTTAAATTTATCAAAGTAGTTTTAACATGGAGAGATTTTATTCTACACAAGAGTTCGAAAATCGAATTTGAAATTCCTTACAGCGACTATATTCAAATGTAACAATAAATTGTTTAGTTACCCTACCAAATTGGTCCATTTTTGCGAATCTAAGATAATATTTATCTTAATATAATATTTACACACTTTACAAGTAGTAGCAAATGTATATAAGCGGGCAAATCTAAAGTCTGAAGTCTAGCTAAAGTAATATTTAGACTATCTATGTTACCCATACTCTTCCCCTAATAATTATTACAAATCTCTGACACATTCATGACAAATCCATTAGCGATGGTGAACTATGGTCTCCATACAAATCTAACGAATAAACTTACCAGTAGAATAGACCTGCGTACAATCAGCCGTCCTATTCTGCACCAGCTCGAGTTGGGGCAGTTCTATATTCTCATCCACCACCAGCGGTACCTCCGGGTCCCATTGAAATATCATATCGTCTGTTGTATGGGACACTGTGAACACACCTTGATTTAACACAAGCTGTTTCCTGCGGTTCCACCTACTTTAATTGACAGTTAAAATCATTTCCTCTGTAGTATCCATCTATCTCCATCACAAAACAAATCTTACCAGTACTTGCTAGGTTTTGTAACCAGTACTTGATTATGATTTGATTGAGGTTAATATTTTAATATAAATGTCCATATTAAACTAAAACTAAACTACACATCTGTGAAAATCATTAAATTTAGTTTTTATTAATTTGAATTTTTCTTTTTTACCGCATCGAGTCCGCAGGCAGCGCGATTATCCGCTAAAATTACTCATATGAATTCTATATTATCTATCGCACTATAATGATTTTTTTTGCCTTTACGAAAAACTCATCCGTTACCAAAATTTTAAATAATTTTGTAATTATACCTTCTCCACTAATATATTCTAAACACATTCTAAAACGATCGCTATTAGCATTAAGTTACCAAAATTTTAAGTACTAATTGAGGCGGTGAGGCGGATATTCCGTCGCGGATTTCAGTAGTGAACTATGCAACCCGCTCCGCTCCGCTGCCTCCGGCGGATAATGATATAACGAGCGGATTGGTACAACGCAAATGTTGTACCAATATATATGTATACATATATAGTATTCAAAAATGGCTGAAGAATTTTTGTTAAATTTTATTGATCGAATTAAGCAGCTTCATGAACTTTTTGGTGAACCTGATCAAGAATGTTCTTCAACTAATAACGGGCGAAAAAGAGAAATATTATCGCCACAGTTGTTGTTTCCAAGAGTTATTTAGGACAGTGTGTGTTGTCCTATGGCACACCAGAGGTGCAGAGGGTCTCCACTAATGTCAGCCACTTCCGCCTATCTTTGTCTGTACTTGCTCCAGCTAAGTCAAACGACTCGCAACTTGCTTAGGACAAAATGCACGTTACTAATACCCTGCCGTGTATGTGCGTGAATTTTAGTACTGCTATTTTTGATTTATCAATATATATCGATTCCTTGTAAAAGAAGTTAAACGATGTTATTTAGAAGCGTAATACCGTACAATCTATGGTCTACCGGTGATTCGCCGGTAATCAAACTTAACTGTCACTGAGGTTAACCAAAAGAGAGGTTCCTATTATAATGCCATGAATAATTCAAATAATATTAAAATATTAATATCGTCTCAAATTATGCACGCGATTGAATCGGCAAATTTTCTTAGTAGACAAAATTATAATATTGAGCTGTATGAGCGAATCTCTAGCGAATTAATTTATTAGGTCAATTGGTAAAAGTGCTGACTTTGAGTGCAAATATAAAATCCATTCTTAAAAGTATATAAAAGTCTAAAGCATAAATTATCTAATATATAGAGCCATAAATGTTTTGTCGTTAGAAAATGCTTGTAGACTTAGAATAAAAGTGTTTATTAATTAGTTGACTTGGACTAGCCGATTTTAACATCAACCTTGAATCATTAAATGCTATGTTCGTCCTAGTTTTATCATCTATTGTGATTTATCTAAATAATAATGTAAAGACGTCTTGTACTCTTAGTTAGATACTCTTTAATGTTGGGATTATTGTCTATGATGTGTCTATGCTCTCTGATTGCTTATAATTAAGTAGTCTGTTCATATAAGTCATAAGCGTCGTTTCATTTTAAATACAATATAAGAATATTTGAGTTTGTTTATACATATTTAATGTCAGTGAAACATCAGCGCTTAAATTATTCGTTTAGCAAATAAGTTTATTTGTCCAAGCAATCTTAAAAAAAATATTTATTCTATCATCTTTTTGTATCTGTATCAGTACACAGACAATTTAAAACTTCGACATTGTTCTACGAAACATCGTATCTATTTTTAATCTGTTACAGTGTTGTGATATTTATAGCGCAGACGTAGACTAGACCAACAACCTACTATAGTCTGTGCCATATTTACAACGCGCTTTTTGTCTTCAAACGTTTGTTGTTTAGTCCTAGGGCTTATTTAGGTCAAAAGCGTTTGACGACAGAGCTGGGGCAATGCTATCTAGTTGCTTTTTTAACGACTGCAATAAATCAGAGTTTTATAATTCAACGGTTAGTTTAAATTTGCTGTGTACGACATATGATGATCCTAAAATAAAATGCTAGGTTTATTGTCACGGCAGCACTGATATTCTACAGTTTTTTTTGTTTTTGATAACCGAGGAGGAAATGCAATTTACGCATTCCCCGCATTACAGAAGCTACGGGGATATGTGGGACTCAACTCACACTGGCATACTCTCTGCTTCTCAGAGAGCCGGGTAAACAATACCCACTAAAAACTCCTCGGGTGCGTCCTACACTTCCGCATAAACAGAGGCTCCCGGGGCCGCTTCCGCATTCTACCAGGGCATTCTACACGTATAGGTTGAGAAAAACAGATAGCTGTTAGTGTGGCACGCCAGTGGTTGAGTGTGAGGTCAGGTCAGGACCACTAAGCGTGACCCAAAACAGGTCTTTGAAAAAAAAAAGATATGCACCTACAGCGACCCTCGAAGCAATGACTGTTCCGAAGGCCCAAACGTCCAGATATGCTCTGCGGTCAGGAGCTTTAATAATTGTGTGTGACGTCATCTCAGTGATTGTAGATATCGCTATACGTTTATAAAAAATAGAATCTGTGTTTATATACAACCTACAGCGTTGATTTGGTTGTCGGAGAAAAGTCGCTGGCCTTATTTTACGAGTTGGTTCAAGATAGGACTCGACTTTTCAATGTTTTGACATAGCTTAGTATTAAGTTTGTATTCAAATTCCGCGCTTTAGAAAATCTATTACGCTGTTTATTAGTAATTAAGAAATATCAGTAAAAATATCAGTATAATTCAGTTTTTCAATAAGATTTCATTTTATTTAAAGACGGTTTTACGAGCCTTTTATAGCTCTTTTCGTTTAATTGAATTATGGTAAAGATTTCCATTCGTGTCTTATATGAATTAATTAAAGTGTATTTAAATATCTATTTTACAGCTAAGATCAAATTGAATACAATTCGTGACTTCAAAAGCATCTAGAATTCCACAAACTATACATTAAAGCCACGCTCAAAAAAAAAATTGTGACCATCATTAGTCCAACAGAAGCATCTAATTAAAAAAATTCTAATTAAAAAAACCCGCCAAACCAAAATAACTGAAGCACCTCACCTATTTATGGAGTTCTTTCAACACGACATTAAGCTTCAATCACGGCTCTTCACTGATCTTGACGATAAAAATGAGCTGACATCAGAGGCTGAACGGCATTGAGGGCCCTTGCCCTACATACCGAATACTCAAGGAATCAATTTTGTATCGCCGACAAAATTTACCTACATTTCCACCACTTGTGCGTACAAGGACCTATTGTCCTGCGAATACTGTTTCCATTGCGTCTGTAGTCTATTTGCGTTAAGCAAAATAACGTTGTTTTTGGGTCAAATCAATCTATTTTAAAAAATGTAAGCAGACAGTTATTTAACGTCACTCCAGAGTATATTTTTCCCGCTAAAACGCTCTTGTCAACTGTCATGTAACATGCATCATCGTTTGACATCTGTCGCTGTTAAAATTAATTTTCATAAAATCATCTTACCTTCCTTCTTTATGTTAAAATTTATTTAAAATTACGTCACACTCATTAGTTATCTTCCTTATTAAATTATTCACTCTTGGAATGGTAATAGTTTGATTTTTGTTTAAGATCATTTTACGAAACTTGCAATATTATTCAAAATAGTAGAAACAGTAATATGAGCTGTTTGACCTAATTATTCCATCGAATTGTGATTCATTGAAATTTATTAAGTGTTGATTATCGTGGCATGAATTTCATAGCACATTTCAGTTTCACATGAGACATTTGAACAAGCACATATTTTGTATTTACCTTATTATCGATGATGATTATTGCGCAATTTGGTGAATTGTCAATATTTATTTGTATTAAATTATACAACACAAATAAGTTAACAGTAATATTTTCGACACTGGCCACTTACAGATACAAAATTGAGAATTAAACTCTGGCTATAGAATGCGGTTTGTTTCACCTGACTGTCAATTGTTTTTACTTTTTGGCGCCAAACATGTCCACGAACATATCCTTAACAAAATAAAAGTTTACCGAGTGACCCGGTAAAATTTTGTTGAATGATTTTTTCAATCTGCACCATTTAAGACGACTGTTATTTTTTATAAAACTATTTGTAGCTGATTTGCATAATTCTAGCGCGGTCAATCTCAGTGACGTTTCTCGCGATGGTCGCCCGTCCACCACTGTGAACTACAAAACATGCTTTCACCGTGATTTAAACACACAGGCATAAGACCTACCATGACCTTCACGCATCCTTCGACATGGACATGAGGCAAATACAATCATTACGATGCCAACAATTGGTCGTGAGAAAGCTGTACTCAATTAGACCGAGGCTCAAAAAACTAAGCTGCGATGGTATGCGCGCGAAAAGTGAATCTAAGGTAATTACTTTTTTTTAAATAATAGTGGATACGTGGCTTCTATTACTTTGGAGTAACCGATAGAGTATCTCTAGTTTAGATTATATCATACCGTGAATGAGTGACTGGAAACGGTTTGTTTGCGGGAACTCCGTAATAATTGACGAACTCCGTAAAAATTATCGTAAACGTACGTATCTTACACCTTGAAATTGCTAGCCCACCGATGGCCAGACATACAAATTTTTGAAGGTGAAAAATGCAGAAGCAATGCCAACCTGCATTCAGTCTTAATCTGGAACTTTGTTCTAAAAAGTTCAGTACGATTATTTTCATCATCAGAAGAGTATGAAGAGTATGAAAACCACGTTTCGGAGGTCATCACGTAGGAGGAATAAAAAACTTTATTACGTAAAGTGAGGAGATATTTTGAGAAACAAATTAATTTTTGAGTATTCAGTATATTATTATTTACAGAAATATTCAGTACCAATGAAAAAACAAATGTTATAAGGTGAAAACATTAAAATATCCTTGGGGGGGGGGGGGGGGGGGAGAAAAAAAAACTTTATTACGTAAAGCGAGAGATATTTTGAGAAACAAATTAATTTTTGAGTATTAGTAATTATTATTTACAGAAATATTTAGTACTAATGAAAAAACAAATGTTATAAGTGAAAACTATTTAAAATATCCTCCTCGAGGTATATCCTAATTAACGTTAATTTAACTTAATCACAGCTAATTTAAAACTTTTTGATGAGATATGTAAACTGGCAAAAAGATGTACAAATGTAAAATTTTTAAATGAAAACGCTGGGTTGCATACAAATTTAATTATTCAATCAATTTAAGCAAATCTCAAGGCTAGCAGTGAATGTGGAGAACATTTATAATTAGTTCCTCATTAGTATAAATATGCTGAGGCGTCATTATTCAGGGTTGCCGCTTGAATAATGCAAGAGGTGCTGACCTAAGCTCAGGGCTCCCACTAATTATAAAATACAAGCTTTTCCAATAACCTATTTGAAAAGCCCTAATTTGGGCTTTTGCATGTTTTGTTGATGAACGCCTTATATAGGCAAGTAAGACTAAAATTATAGGTATTCCTTTTGTTAGTGAGCCGCACATATGTTGTCGACCTTTTATTGTAAGATTCGAAGCGGTTTTATGCTACACGTAAAACCTGAGAAAAGGGAAACTAAGGTATGTCTTTTATAGTAAAAATATCTGATCTTTTTTTTTTAAATATTTAATAATTCTTATGTGATCCAATATAGAAGAGGTAGACGACGCGAGAATATTTAATAATGCAATAAGAAATTTTCTATCACCGAAGAGGTCGCAGTTCCATTTTTCAACTGACTAAAACTATTACGAATAAAATCTACGTTTTTGTCGGCTTACAAACCATAGTTGGTGACAGACGAAAATAAAAATAATAATTTCGCCCATAGAGTATGAAGTGCCGCTCAGTAACTAACAATGACGAACTCTTTGAGTTGGAGTAGTGAAATAGAATACCCTCAAAAATTTTTACAAATTAAATTTTACGGTACATAATTATAAAACAGAGATTCATTAAAAAAGGTTTAATATGTTTGTTCTATTTAAACAGAATGTGACAACAATCTATTGTTGAGACTGTCGTATGTCTGTATATCTGACTGTCACCTTAAATACAGCCTTATTTCATAAACCATGATAGTTCAGTAGACAGAGATGTATTTGTTAAAACAAACGGAATTATCTATACTAATATATAAAATTGGAGTGTCTGTTTTTAATATTGAAATAACCGTTTTTTACTACATGCATGTGAATATATATACGATACAATGACATTTTTTTAAATTTTTGTCTGTCTGTCTGTCTGTCTGTTTGTTCCGGTTAATCTCTGGAATGGCTGGACCGATTTTGACGGGACTTTTTTTGATTGGTAGGTGATGTATGTAATAAGGAATCACTTAGGCTATTTTTATTAGGGTTCCGCAGTCTACGTAATTGAACCCTTCGTCATGTACGTTCATTCGCCCGTTCTCACTCTAGCGTCGAAACGGTTAGTGTTAGAAAGATGGAACTTTGCATGAATATATGTGTATTTACTACGCTGATAAAAAGCTAAAATAAAATTACGTAATAAAAAACGTATAAAATGTCCAGTAACGCGCTCCAAGATGATCTAAGCCGCGCGCAGCTTACGCGCAAGACCTGCCACCACACTCTCTCTACTGGACCTATCTTTTATAATTCCCCTAATCTGTTCCTTATATCTTTATTCAAAATGTTGTGCATTTTTGCTGCTTTCCTTTTTTGTCTTTAAGTAATAATTATAAATAAAGTACATTTGTGTTTATTTAGTTAGTGACGTAGATAGTACATGTTTTCTAAAATAAGTATTTTTAAGTTGTTATACCTAATCCATGCGGACGAAGTCGCTGGTACAGCTAGTAGGTAATAGAATCAGGCCTTACTTTATGGAAGTTCATAGTATACAATTCTATTAGACCATTAATTTATTGGTATATTCCGCGAGAAAATTAATTCCGCGTTCGCAATGAACGCTGTTTGTTGAGGAAACACCGGATGCTCCGGAGTCGAGGCGAAACGTGCGTCGAGTGTTGACCTTTTCTCGGAGTATTGCTAATAAAATAATCCATTAAAATTGTATACTATGGACCAATAAAACTTGATTTTTTTTAATCCTTCTTAACAAATCGTCGGGTCAGTTGTAAAAGTGCTTATTATATATTACTAGCTGATCCGGCAAACTTAGTTTTGCCATACATGTGATTTCAATTTGCAATTAATAAATAAAAAATAAGGGTTGATCGTAGAAGGGTGAAAATTTAGGATTGTATGTATTTTTCTATGTTGTATCATAAAAAAAAATGAAACTAAAAATGTTGTATAAAAAATAAAAATAAAATTTAGGGGTTAAGGGACCGCCCTTAACATTTAAGGGGATGAAAAATAGATGTTGGCCGATTCTCAGACCTACTCAATACGCTCACGAAGTTTCATGAGAATCGGTCAAGCCGTTTCGGAGGAGTATGGGAACGAAAACTGTGACACGAGAATTTTATACATAAGATTTATGTGATTTATTTTTATATTAGACATTACGATCTTTTGATGAAGGTCATTGTGTATTGGTTCGGAAATACATGAATTGAAACGTTATATATATTTAGTATCCAGGCCGCCAGAAATGTGTCAACTGTCCCTTGAAGTCAAACAAAGAAAGCCTTCGAAAACAAAAACTATTTTATGTTATCCATGTAAAACTTTTGCCTCCACATTGTCTAAACCGTACACTCGTATATACTTATACGAGTGTACGGTTATAAACCCCGCTTCAAATACTGTGCAATGAATATCAAATAGAGATTTTTATTTATGCCGCTACGAATGTTTTACATTTAATTTTTATTTCAAGAGACACTTGACATACTGATCCATAATGTTAGATTTTAAGATGAATATGAAAGATTTGAGTATCTAAGCTATGCAAGCGAATAATAAGGGAAGAAATAGAGACTTGAAAGCAAAAATACATATTTTTTAATAAGTTAATTTTTAAATTTTATTTATTAAAACTTTCTAAATAGTTGTTTGATTTGGTACATTCGATTAATTTTATATTATTTTAACTGATACAATATATTTCGATCGAAACGATAGTAGCCTGTAAAAAGGTAAATCGGGTTCTATTCCAGGCGGAAATAATTGTGGTCATGAAATTTTAAAGATCCACAAATTTAATAAAAAGAATCCTCTGGTGTCGGGGCGTAACGCGAGTGTTTGAGGAATTTCGTGGACTTTCGCAATCTAACGCCTATTTCTACCTTCCTATTATCTTTTTAAAATGTGCAATTTATTTTCACCTCATAATATTACCGTTTTTAAAAGCAAGTATAGCACGTTTAAATAAGGTTAATTTTAACTACATTTTAAAAATATTATGGCTTTAAAGTTACTCACAGCTCTCCATCTGCAGCTTACATTCTTGAGTGTCATGAGGGTAGATGAGGAAGTTCATGGCACAGGATAACTTCAGGGTCAGTTTCACCATGTACAAAATACTCTTGTCTTTATAAAGCCAGACGTAGTGGTTTGGTATGGTCATAGTCTGGAACGTGACAGATTTCGCGTTCTTGAAGAATGAGTCTGGTCGCCACATATGTTTCAGCCAGTCCACTTCTAGTAGCCTGTAACATTGACATACATACATATACAAATAAGTAAATAAAATTCGATCACTTTCTGAATATATGGGGATTTTATATTTAACTTGATATTTGCAGGTTATTCGCCAAATGCATTAACAGTTACAATCATATATATATTCTTTTATTTTCAAACATATTACAACTTTTTTAATTGTTTCGGTTTGTGAATTGACGCTTATAGCAATAAGATCACCCAAATGCAAAAGCAAATGCTACTCATTTTATTATAATGTTAGGAGCTATATTAAAAACTTTCGAAATAATTATTTGTTTATTGGTTGATTAATTTGATTCTATTGGAATTGAAAATCGAATAGATTGTGGCTTGTATACAGTGAAAACGGATTCTATTCCCGGCGGAAATAATTGTAGAGAATTAAATACTAAAGTTTTTACATTTAAAAACACAATATGAAACACGCTTTTGCATGCGCAGTACTGAACTTTTCATTGATACGAATATTATAAAGATGTTTTTTTGATTTTACGCAAAGTATTTGTGCTAATAAAAAAAAAAACATTTATTAAGGACGGCTATATATATAAGTGAAAATTGTTATATAAACTAGAAATGTGTTCTGTTTCGTACATTATCACATGGTGATTCTTTGAATGCGAATATGAAGCCTGATATATAAACATATTAAAAAAAAATGTATACCTATATTCTGTTGTCATATTTTCAGGCAGTCTCAGACGGAAATCCTTCCATGTTTGGGCGAAGAATATATCAGCGGCGTACGTCTAAAACAATTGAAGAAGTTTGGACAGAGGTATTTTATTAATAAAATAGATAGCAAATAAATATTTCGTCTCTTGCTATCAGTTTTACGATGCAATAAGATGATGAAGGAATTCAAAATTTTAAAAGCACAATTCGTACATATATAATATAATAATAAAAATATATAATAATATATTCTATATATTAGAATACTTAATTTACTACTTTATTTATATATAGGCAGTGACAAAATCGTGCTGAAAAATTATTAATACTTTCACAATATAATATTTCTGACTAAATTTGCACTCGACGTACGCCTTGAAAAACATTTAAATATACTTTACAACTAAATAGGTTTATAGGTTAACTGTGTGCTCAAATTTCAAAAAGGCACTCAAAAGCGCTGTAGAAAAATACCTGTTTTTACACTAAATATTAGGTTGAATGCTTAATTTCGAGGTATTTAATATCACATTCAAACGAGAGCTGATAAATGACTTTTCATCGTAAATGTTCGCTATACGAAAATCTCAAACTTTTTTGAACTCAATGTTCTCCTTTGGACAAGTCTCGGATGGGTAGAACCAATGAACTTGAAAATAGAAGTCTATGTAACTTCGATTTTGTTCATTATGAAGTAAACTCCTGAGGACAGTACCATCTACTACTCTACAGCTAGCTCTCTACCTTGCTAGTAAAGAGCGAACTCAGTAAAGGCCGAAAACACATTGTTTTCTGCCCTGAATCGAAAAAAGACGTTACATAAGGGGAGGCGTGCCGTACTTCACAAACGTTGGGTTTTTTTTTAAATATTTAGATATAAAACTGTTAACGAGCTATCTTTTATTTCCTATCTATGGATGTCAACATAGTAGCTATCCTCTCCGGTCACAAGCAACAGGTAACAAAAGAAAATAGTTTTGGATAGGACATTTAGTTGAAAAATGGAAATGTATTTTTTTTTTGTATAATTTTCGTTTCTTTGTCTTAACAATCTTACATAGTTTTGAAAATAGCATTGACCAAAAATATATGCGTAGTGGCGTCCAGTCCATATACGCGATAAGGCACTGCCTCCCTGCTCAAATAATAAATTAATAACTATAATTTTTCTACGAACGTACTATAAACCATTTTTCATATTGTTTTTCTATATAAATTACATAAACACATGTTGTAAGTCAGTTGAAAGTCTACTTTCCATTGTTGGTTGGATCTGTTTTATTTGATGTATATGATTGTTTTGGTGAAACATTAAATTTTGCCTTTTTAACAACATATAAGTAAACAATATTTGACTGTCCTGCCCAGCAATCTTCAGGCTGTCTATCGAGTAAAGGTTGTAATAAATTTACGTACAGACATATCTAATAGCAGTACTTTTCAGTGTAGTTATTAATATAATTATTCTGTATAGACTATTCTTTTTTATTAATATATAAAACTTAATAATAGGGATCAATGTTTTTTAGTCTTTTACTTCTTACAATTAAATATAATTTATTAGGAATTTACATTGATGACATGTTAAAAGCTTAATCCATTTGTAAGTTATAAATTTTATATTTATATGCACTTTATATAACTATTTAGAATAAAACGAAACTAATTTTTATTTTAAATATTTGATCCTGTCGTTCTGCGACGTTCGTCAAAGGGATTTGGAAAATTTTCATATTTTTTTTTATATTTTTATTGTCTGTTTTATTTGTCTCTATCACGAAGGTGTGTGTTCTACTTATTTAAAAACTATATTAATGAGAAATATGATGATTAGCTTGCTAATTGTTAAATTCCCTAAGCACATAGCCTCTGTTTTGTTTCTGCGAGTTGGCCTAGTTATTTATCAGCTTCATTTTATGATTTAAATAATACCAACATTATAATTTAATTTAATGTAAAGTTAATTCAAATTTGTAATGTAATATAAAGTACATTCAAATTGTAATGTAATGTAAAGTTCATTCAAACTTACATTTTATTATAATAGTTAAGTTGTAATGTAGTTTATTCAAATTATGGCTCCCTTACGAAAATATATACAATTGGCCGAATAATCATTTTTTGTGGATCTTTTTTTTTAATATCGTCAAAGAATGAATTGGACGTTATCCGTTACAATATACTGATGTTTGATTACGTTTTTTATATATGGATACCGTGTTGGATGATGAGGTGTCATATTTGGATCAAAAATTAGCCATTTTTATTTGAAGTTTGTTGAACACTTTTAAAAGAATGGAGAGTTTCATGGCAGTTCTTCTAGTTCACTCAACGCCCTTGCTTAATATAAATTTAGTAAAATACTAGATATATGCATTTATAGCTCTGAGGAAAAAAATAACCATAGAATTCTCGTCGATAGAGTCGAGCCCCATGACAGTAACGTGGAAGTTCACGATGGTCGGCTGGTCATCCTTCTTCGGGGGTCTCATCTTGTCATAGAGCCGGGGATCATCAGGCAGCAGGTCTTGGAAGGAGAGCAGCGTGGATCTGATAAAAAAATAATTAAGGGTTTATTCAATTACGTATAAAATAAAATATTTATTCATATCATTGAACATTTTTTTTTACGTTATTTAGTTACTGACAAATGTAGAGTTCAATATCTATGCCCGTCATATACAATTAATAAGGGTGAGGATAGAGTACGTTGTACTAGATACCAAACCCTAATAGACCAATCTACAATAATCTATCATCGCTCGCTACAACTGCAAGTACAATAAATTCATATTCGAACCTGCTAGCGTGTTTTTAACCCAATTGTAAAAAATGATTTTACGTATTTTCCTAATTTCTCTCGATCTAAGAAAACCGATAGAAATAGCGCGAATGCTAACTCATGTTTAAAAGCTTTCCTTCTATTCTGTAAGCTCCTATTTGGCCACGCCTTGCCCTGTTAGCTGAAAAACTGTGTGTATTTTTAAATGTAATTTATTTAAGTAATCATTAAAATAATTATATTATTATTATGATTTTAAAGAGTGACGAAGAGTTCATTACCAGTCGTTCTATTTCGTTCTATCATTGATTTGAGAACAAACAATTTTTTTTTTATTGTATTTTATTATTTTTTAAAACATTCTACAAGAACGTATTTTTGTTCGTAACCGATGTTTGTGTTACAATAAATGCTACGATAAATAAAACAAATGAAGTGACCATGTCTTTTAATTATTTTAAAACGTACAGAAGCGAAATCATCATATTTTTTTTTAATTTCAAAAAAATATAACATTTAATTTACATTAATTTCTATCTCAACAATAGATCATATAATATATTCTAACTAAAGAACCCATCTGTTTCATTTTGTTGAGCACTCAATTTGACATAAGAGGACGGTAGCACTCAGAAGAGTACTACACCGATTTAAGATTAATTATAACTCAACATTTTATGGATTGTATCTAATATACAAATTATAGGTACGTAATTATGTGTGTATATTAAATTAATATCATAATATCAATCCCGAAATATATCTCATAGGTTAAATTCCAAGTTAAACAAAATATTTATATTAGCATCCTGGATGAACAACTCTTCAAGGAAACACTTCGAAAGGTCTTATTGGGCTTGCTAAAGTGGAGATTAAGTATATGAATACATAGGATATATGTGATGAAATTTTGTAAAGTTTAGAAGTCAGTGTTTTTATACGGTTGACAGGAATATTATTATTATACTTTATTTACTCATCCAAACTCTTATGTTGCACATTGAGGTTTGAATTGCTGGTACTACGGAGGGAGCTATGCTTGTTTCAATTCGCAGGGGAAAATTGTTTGTACGGAGCTGCTCCAAGCCATATTCCAACTGTATGCGGTTTTAATGGTGACGATAATTAATAAATTTTTATAATTAATTGAATCAGGCGTTACTTTGCGGAAGTCCATAGTTCAAAAACCCAATAGACCAGTATGAAAGCAGTACTCCGTGAAAAACCCTCAACCACTCAACGCACGTTTCACTCCGACACCGGAGCATCATCAGGAGATGTTGGCTCCTAATAAATTTTTAAATCAACACCAGATATTTTTGTGACAGGCTTGCTAAGACTGATTGAAGCCTGCATGGAGTTTTTATAAGTTTAGGATAAAGTAGTTTCGAATATATGTGTTATAGTATTCTGGCAATTAATAAATCAAATCAAATACTGAAAAGTGAATTAATGTTGGAGCCTTTAGTGGATTATGTTATAACAATTTATTAGCCTTATTTAAGAAGTGTAATTAATTACACTAGTGTTTACTGAAATGAAACTTGTAACTTTGTGAAAAGTTGAATATGTTTTAATTAAAATTTTAAACTCCGGCGCTAACTTTTAACAACAGTTAAGTAGATTTAACTAGTTGGTATGTAGCTGTGTTGGATGAGCTCATATTAGTGGATTAAGACGCATTACGTTTTGTAACATTAAAATATCTATTATGCATTTTTGTATCAGAATTTAGAAACGGTTTTATAAGTGTTTTATTTTTAGCGCTAAAGCCGCTTACTTCATGTGTTGGAAGACTGGCTTTTAATAAAACATTCTTTATCTCTTTCGATTATTAATATTATTAATCATTACACACGATTCTCTCTTGTTTTTTGATATTATAAATAAATACGCAGTTTGTGATTCTTGTGCATGAATGTTACCATTTTTAACATGTTACCACTTTAAATAATCTCATTATTTAAAGAAGTCTCAACAACCTTCGCTTCCATCGCAGTAAGATACTTTTGTAATAATTACACACACAAATTTTTAATTCAGCTTTTTATTAAGACACATTTCAACTATAGTTCTCTCACCTGGCAGAGGGATGATCAGTACTGATTATAAAATAAATTCTACCTGTATATATTTTTCTATAAAAAGAATGACCTAAATGTAACTTCTTTGTTTGGGAGTACATACATAGCGGAGTTATGTAATAAATTTGTTGAATTGTCTGCTTTATGAAAAGTCTATAGTTTCTATTATTTTGAAAACGGGTAACGCCTGCTAAAAAATTCTTAGCAACAACAAAAAGTGTTTTATACATTCATCAATATATGTATCCATATCAATTAAAATTATATATTGTATTGGGTTTATCCTTATAAAAAAAAATTACGCTATCTAAGCCTAACTGTTGTTTAATTATCTTTTTAAAATTAGTATTTAAAGGAGAGATTAATATTGGGAACGGCAATAAAATATATCTTTATGAACAAGAAAATCTCTACTGTGATGACTTGTGAAGCGCCTCGTATATACTGAATAGCAAATATGTGTATATAAGGACTATTTTATTTAATACTAGCTGATCCGGCAAACGTTGTTTTGCCATACATGTGATTTCAATATTTAATTAATAAATAAAAAATAAGGGTTGATCTTGATATTGTGAAAATTTAGAATTATATATATTTTTGTATGCTGTATCGTATAAAAATAAAAGATAAGAAATTTTGACCAAAAAAATTAAAAAAGTAGGGCTGGGCCACCCTTAACATTTAGGGGGATGTCTTCAGACCTTACCCACTGAATACAGTCAAGCCGTATCGGAGGAGTATGGGAACTGTGAGACGAGAATTTTATATATAAGATTAGAACTATGCCAAGGAAAGTGTGCCGGGTTCGGTTCCCTGTACAATGTGCATATGTTGGGGTCTTATAATATTTATCAGTTTTGTTAGGCCACATAATACAATCTGAACTAATTAATGTCCTGACATAAACACATAACGTATGTGTTTATAATTTCTTTTCATAATAAAGAGGTAATATAAACGGAATATTAATCATAATGACAGTTCTCTCAATTGCTAAGGTACACCGGTAAAACGATATAGTTCGGTATATATACATATTATGTCAAATAAACGCGTTTTCTTCAAATAAAGGTGGATAACTCAGATGTTCTTACGAACAAATTGCCTTAACATACAAATGTAAGGATTTTAAGTAGTTCAACTTACTGTGCGTAACATAAATCCCCGGCGCCCAACCAAAGCCGAAGCAACGCGGTAGCTAGCCACAGATACCTTTCAGCCGCCATATTTAATATAAACTATAAATACATTTTAATAAATACGAATGGTTTTAACTATCTTAACTATTTCAAACTTGCACTTAATTCATCGCTGGTGAGCCTAAAAGCTTAAATAAATTTTGTTCATTTTAAATTTTTATTACGATTACATTTGAATACTTGTTACGCCGCGTTCAAAAGTTCGCAACTTTTTTGAGTTCTGATTGACAGCGGCCGAACGAGGGAACTAAAGGCGGTAAAAATTCATTTTTCTATGAATTTTCCGCGCATGCGTTTTTTAATGAGCAGGTATTGTGTTTAACTATGTAAACTGGATGTATTTGTTTGGTTTGTTTAATAATCAGAAAATGAATCTAGGACGTCATGTTCTAAACTTTGTTTTGGTTGCTACGGATTTGAAAAATTGCACTTTTTAAATACACTCAAAACTCGGAAGTTTAACATTTAATTGATTATTAATAACATTCATTTTCATTTATACTATCAAAAAGTATTAAAACCTGTCATGCTCATACTAAAATGTTAACGGTACCGGCAATAGTACCAGAGACCCTCTGATCGGTAGTCTGATATGATGATCATTACTGGGTCGTCGTTAGTAAAAATACCAATGAAATATACACTTGTAGGTTATAAATAATATGTAAGAATCAGCAGGCTATTTATAATAGTTGGAGCTAATTATAAAAATACTTATTGCGCCGCGTTGCGGCTAGTTTGCAGTTACTTGAGGCCATTCTTGCTGTCACTCAGGCACGTTTCGAACCACTTTTGTATCGATTCCCGACCAATTGGGCTTTCATCTCAAGATCTTGGACCGCACCTTTGTTTTGACCGATGCGAAAAATGGGGCATTTCACCGTGTGCTTTTAACAGGGCTTTTGGTCAAGGTTCCGGTTTACGTTACGAGTTTCGATTAAAGCTTTAGGCTTAAAGATTAAGGATTAAGGCTCACTCAGGACTTCTTGATGTTCGTAGAAAAAAATACGGACGTCGTTTTTAAAATTGAAACTGTAATTAACTGTTAACGCGATGATTAAAAGAATGCATTAGACTGATTTAGAATTAGAAGCGATAGTGACATTCAATAAATTCGTAACAAATATTTGCAAATCTTTTTTTTACATGTGTTTAAGTAATGAACTACTTTACCTAAAAGAGTTAACACCAATGGACACCCAAATTAGGTTTGTAAGTCAAAGGAACAATGAAACTCAGTCACCCCTCACTATAATTTTTTATTGCTTTTGATGTTATTCGTTTTAAGATCACATCAGCACATATATTTATAATTTTAAATAACTATATAATTATTTACAACAATATATAAGCAATTAGAGAATACAATTTTTGCTGACATTGTCTACACATTATTCAACAGATTATAAAATTTTATTACCGTACGTGATATTTGTACATTTGACAGTTTCGCTACTTTACATTTTCCATTCGCAGACATTTTTCTTTTGTGGAGACACAATGGCGAAGATATATTTGGCAGTGTTAAGTGCGAACAATCATGCCGTCTACTTACATGTTTGATTATGTTTTAGTCTGGAGAATGTTCCACAATATAATGTTAAACAAAATTTGTTAACATATTGCTTCATTAAAATTAAAAACAATCTAATTGGACTCTATTTACTTCGTTGTTTCGAATATTTGCATTGTTTGTACAGTTGATAATTGTATAAAAATAGATTTATACTTATCTGTACAAAATATATTAGGTTTTATTTATTATTTCATGTTTCTATCTAATCATATAATATATTTGTACTATAAAAACATTCCTGGTACATAACGAACATCCAGACTTAAAATTAGCATCACCATACATTAGTGATTTTTAATCGAAAAATATAAGGATCAATTCAATCAATAGAGGCTTTTGGACTTAAAACAAACTCAGTAAGTCACACAAACTATCATAAATTTATAGTACAAATACCAGTTTCTTTAAAAAGTTAAAGAAACCGGTATTTATACTATAAATTTATTTATTAGTAATAAATTAGAGATAAACATTATTTAAAGATAATGTGTAAGTACGCACCGTCATGCATGCTAAATTTAAAAAAATATCTTTGTAGGGCTACCGCTGAGCTCCAATACCTCCCTGAGTAATCGAGGGTAGATTCCCGAAACAATATTACAACTTTTATATTTATTTTTAATACCACACCAAGATGAATACGAAACCTCTACGTTCTACTGATTAGTTGTTCATGTGTTCTATCTAACACCTTTTATTTCATCCTCTATATCTTGGAGTGTTCTATCTTTAGTCTCTATAAGAGTAAAATGCAATGAAATAACACATACAAATAAGCATGTTCCAAAAATTGCAAACATTCCTTCAACACCCAATTGCTCTATTATCTTTGGTATACATTTCACAGTTGTCGCATACAGACCCGTGAACAATAAACCGGCAGCAAAGGAACCCGTACCCTTGTGCTCCAACGGGTATATTTCCGCCATCACCGTAAACGATGTTGGAATTACGCCTACATAGCCGATAAAAGAATTGAGAACAATCAATGAAGGTGTCAACCAAATCAACTCCGCGCCAATTTTATACTTAGTTTGCAGGTATATAATGAGACTCAAGCTATATGTGAGGGCCGTAGATGCAAGCCCGAAGTAGAGAAGAATGCTTCGACGTGAGATTCTTTTAATAACAAACCCCTGGAATACGAGAGCGATCATACTAAATATATCTGCAGCTATTGAACAGTATACTGCTGTTGTGGAGTCACCGGTTATTTCTACCACAATTTGTATTATATACAGGATCATATAATATCGTCCAGATGCATCCACCATTAATGTAAGTAATGCAACAATCAGAGTTGGCTTCATAAAGTCCCTCCGAGTAAATTTACCTAGGATTCTTTTAATCAATTCCATTAAGCTCTTTTTCCTTTTGTTCCGTCTCTGCGTTTGCGCTACGATCAGTTGATCTAGATCCTTCAAACTCTTTTGCGAGTTACCGAAGAGCCAGGTGTGAGATTTCTCACATTCCTTGTATTTGCCTTTCATCGCCAAGTAGGCAGGACTCTCTGGCCAAAATAGTATCATTATTGTGGATATTGTGTACGGCACGACAGCTATAAGTGCAAGTTGCCTCCAAGTCCACGAAAAATATAACGAATGACACAATAAAGAACCAAGCGAGACGCTAGCTTTCTTTATAGTCATAAAGTATCCTCGCCGTTTTGGGTGTGAATACTCGGCAAGGATAAAAATTGTTATTGTTACACCACCCATGTCAATTCCTTGAATAAATTTTCCGATAAACAATCCAGTGACGCTATTCGAAAAGAAGAAACAAAGGAATCCAATAGATAGAAGAGTGTTCAGAGCGATGTGGACTGTCTTTCTTCCGAAATGCTGGAAAAATGGTGGAAGAAATAGAAGACCGACCAATCCGGCAAAACCAAGGCTTGCAGCTGAAACAAAAGGGCTTGGGTGAGTGTCTGAATTTATAGAGTTCGTATAAATTGGTCTCAAATCTCTTAATTTTAATAATGCTACTGCAGTGATCTCAAATATTAATTTTCAAAGAGTATCGGTCATAAAGTTAGAATATTCAATAACTATTTGTGCAAAGGGTAACCAGACATTGTATTACGTTTATCATATTAAAAAAAAATGTACGTATACTTACAAATCCATGACACTTCTTCAGGTGTAGCATGGATGTCAGTAGAATTTGGTGATAGAAGAGCAGGGTTCAGAACAGAAGAAAAACTCAGCATAAGACCGGTTCCAGCTGAGTGCACACTATCTCCTATAAGTATGAGACTCTGTAAATATGACAAAAATAAATAATTAATACTAAATTTCTCTTTAGTATTTGGGTCATGGAAAACTAAGACCAAGATGATAAAAATGCACGGAATACTTTATTTTTATTGAAATGTTTTGGATAATCTTTAAACACCTGTAACTTCTTTGTAAAGAATGTAAGAATAAATATTATATATACAGGAACACAAAGTCGATATTTTAAAAATATACTATTTTTATTTCATCAAAGTTCGGTCAACGTCAGGGGTTACTTTGCGGATGTCCGTAGTATACAATTATAATAGAGCAATTTATTAGCTAATACTCCACGAAAAATCCCTTAAACACTATGCGAATAGCTTTCCTGAGTTATATTTATCACCTTCATAAAATTGCAATTCCTGACCAAAGAGATGTTTCAGATCAAAATGGTTAAAGTAATGATCATATGTTTTGAAATAAAATAAAATTTGAAGGTATTTATGAAAGTGTTATTTCTCTTTTACCTACAGATCTGACATACTGTCATATCTAGAGTACTAGACGTGGAACCCAATTACATTGATACCCTAGCAAAATTTACTTAGAAATCTTTGTTACAAAATTTCATTAAGTTGTAATCTAGGTTTGTTGGCTCTTGGTAAAATTCCTCGTCTGTACTGAGTCACTTCACCCACTCGCCACAATGTACTAACCCATGTAAACGTATTCGAAAATAAAGGAAATATATTACCTGTCTCCAAAAATATACGTCTTTAAAGCAGCTCATTTTACAGACAATTAAAAGTTTCGTTGCCGTAATTATATGTATTACTGGTTTTAAAATAAATTCTTATTCTAAATAAACCTTTATATCTGGTTCGTATAGTTTTGGTAATATTTTGTTTGTTTGTTTTTAATATTTTTAGTGGCTATTAATGAATGCAAATACTTTGCGCGTTCAAAACTATTTAGGCTCCTTCTCACCGTAAGTTAATCACTCATATAAAATCAACGCCTTTAAATGCTCATATGTCTCGTTCGTATGTCTCGACTTTCCAAAATATAGCGTTTTTTTAATATTACAAATGAGGACACATTTCGGTCATACAAACGATCGGTTGGATATTTTTCTTGATTTGCATACTTATACAATTGTTATAAAATTCATAATAAATACCCTCAAATAGCCAATAAATTAGCTGATAGCACAAATGTGGACTATACCGGGACTCAAACAGACACACATGTTTAATGTATATTATATTTATTAGTCTCTATATTGGATTAAAAATTGGTTTAAACTTGTTTGTTATCACAATTATTCATGATATTTCGTAATATATCGCTTGTTTACTCCAAACTAAATATAAACTACAGAATTTGATTGCCATAATTCTAAGAATAGAAGTTACTTGGAAATGTGGTTGGTGTATTATTTTTCATTAAGCTTAATATTCTATCCATCCAGAATTCGATTCGAATATACCATTTCTCCAGGATGACTAACAAACAAAAATATATCTTCAATGTTGGCAATTACATACAATTTACGAGGCGCTGTGTAATAAATACTATTGTTGAATAGATATAAGTTAATGTATAAATTACAAAACTTATATCTCATACTAATAAAACATGATACCTACATTTCTATTTTATAGTTACTCACTTCAACTTTGGTTACCATAGTAACTATCGTAACATTTATTAATTGCTTTGAACACATATCACTACATAGTACAAAACAAAGTCGCTTTCTCTGTCCCTTTATATGCTTAAATCTTTGAAACTACGCAACGGATTTCGATGCGGTTCTTTTTAATAGATAGAGTGAGATTCAAGTAGAGAAGTACTGTTGTATTTTTGAGGTTTCTAATGTGATGTCGTAAATAATTACATTTTTTCCGCTTACATTGCAAGCACAGGCTGAACCCTACGAGTTTTACCAAAATAATGTACTAATTATTGTAGACATTGAAAAGGTCTACAGAAAAGTCCATGATGGTATATGTCTATCTCTTATGGATAACCCACAATCTTTTTTTTTGTCATTTACTTTTTACGACAAATAATGGCTAATTTTCGAAGCGATTTTAACCAATACAGCATTAATCCTTAACCAATTAAATACCTTGAATACATTGTTCGTTTAATATAGATCTATATGGCCCTTTACACCGTATGATTTAAGTGAATATTTTCGATGATATTACAGATTTAAAAATTTCGGGACGTAGCGTTTGCGGCGGTACCGGCCGGCCGCCCGGTGCGGTTTTTCTGTAGTGTATTTAGTATCAGCATTGCACCCGTGCGAAGCCGGGACGGGTCGCTAGTTACTTATAAAACTGAATTTGGCCTAAGAATTCGTAACATTAAAATTGATTGGAATATTGAATTATTGGTAGTACGTATCAAATTCATGAATTTACAGTAAAGGGCCGCTAAATAATTGCAAACAAGTGATTAAGCTGTGGCTAAGGCGTTGCCGACTTTTCAGACAGTCTCCACCATAGGGCCAACGTCATATATAGGTGTCTCTATTATTACAAAATATATGTTGACAATTGACAAGCATTGGGTTGAAAACATATCTGCAAATTTAATTTAGGAAACATGCAAATGTCACCCTTCAAATATTCTCTCTGTCTGTGTAATTATGTTTAAGCTGTGATTAAAACAGAAACTTTAGTTGTATGCAGTTATGGTTTAATGAACAAGAGGTTATTCTTTTATTACCATAACTATTACTCATTAATCCGTTAATAAAGTGTTTTTCTTTAAAAAGGGTATATCTTTAAATAACACTCCTACGCTGAGGGATGTAAAACACAGAAGAATCATTTAAAATCTTTATTTTTTACAATGTCAATGATACAAAATAATATGAGATACCGATGATATAAATAAAATATACAACTACTAACACATTTTGTTACTTTATTAGCTAAAACTATACGCAATCTAACATCACATAGAGCCGCGTCCTTGAAATCACAATTTTATATAAATGCAATAAAACAAAATTGTCTACTTAAAACTATATTTAACTAAATATATATACTAATAATACTCCCAGTTAATACCTAAATATAAGAGATATTAATAGTAAAGGTACAGTAAAGTTACTTTGATACAATATTTTACTAATCACAAAGCAACCAAAGCATTTTTAACCTTGTTAAGTATCAATTTAATAGTCATCCGACAATACGTCAAATCGATAGAGATTGTAAATTATATTCATATATATAAATAAAAATGTGATTTCAAATCGCATTGGTATACTATAGTATACAGATATTGCTTTAATAACCAACAACTCCAACTTTGATCCATTTCATACATAAACCCGCATAAAAATGAATGAGCCTTTACAAAATTGATCCCGAAAAGCCCTTCAAAATAAAGGAATAAGACAGAGCTAAAAACTATTTTGATCAAAGAGCAAATATTACTTTTTGGTCGCGCTACACTGTACAAAAGCAAAACTATATACATGAGTTTTCACAGCACGTTGAAGACTTGTATAATACAAACTCCTCTCTAACCTTTATAAGACATTGTTGACCCTATTATAAAGCAGAACTTAAGAATTGCGTTACCATGGTTACTATAGGTTATGTAGAAATATGACCACGCGTCTTTGGATCTTTAGCCCGCGTTTTATAACAAGGCCCAATGTTTGTACTGAGTATGCTTTGGGGAGACTACCGTGTGCTTTCGATGACGAATCGACGTATGATTCGATTATCGAGTATACAACTATTGAGCATAGCCTGAGCCTTTTCTAAATCTGATTTTTTACAGACTTCCTGCATTTCACACAGACTTTTTCAAATATGTTTTGAATAAGAGAGCTACTAAACAGGTCCTAACGAAGTACTTTGAATTCTGTAACAAATCCGAAACCTTAGCTCGAATTTTATTATAGGTTATGTTTTTTCTTAATTTTAGTAATGTTACCTACATTTACGCACATTATTCTATATTGCCTTGTAATTCGACAATCCATCGTTTTTTCCTATATATACAATGTCTGTTCTAGTTGAGGTGGAATAAATTACAAAAATTCATGTACCACTTTGAGGAATGGTCATGATTGATATATAGCTATATGATATCGTATGACTTTGACATAACACAAAATCATCAGATGGTTTAGTAAATAGAATAGCATAGAAACGTCATCATGTTTTTGTATTTTTCTCAGAGCATTAAATAATGTAATGAACATTTATGTAAAACACATCTTATAGTTTATAAAGATATTATTATCTCACACCTTTAAGGCATACTACGAAAACTGAAACTCCTCCTTAAAACCTAACGTGTTCTCCCTTATTTTGTTGCTGTTATTCGAGCTAAGGACTTCGTAATGTTGATTTCTAATAGTAACTGTCTACTTAAGACTAAATTGTAATAGACCATTTTACTATCAAACGTATATTTGAAAAATATATTCTCTATTTTATTCTAAACTATCTAGACAAATGCCAGACTAGCATCTCCACTAAGTGATTAATTTATTGACATTCTATATAAATGGTAGATAGGAAACAAATCAATGGAAGCTACCTCTGAGTGCTTCTAAACAATAGCCATGTTTTTGTATTTTTCCCAATTATTTCGTCAAAAACCTCTGTTGATTGAAGCTCGCACGCGTCCATGGTAAGGGTTCACCGTTGCCTGGGGTCTGAAGTTCCGTTTAAGCTCCGTAATTCTGTGTAGGGTCTACGAGAGAGAAGCTTTACATCTTCTCCGTTCGATAGTGGGGTGTATCCACTTCGTTTTCTATATACTATCAACCTGTAAGAAGATAATCAATATATATTTATTATATTTATAATTTATATACACATATAATCGCTATCAGGGATTTGTAAGTCCTGGGTTCGATAGCTGAAATCATAAAATAAACTTTTAAATTAAACTTTAGTGTTTCTTCTATATACTAACAAGGCACATTATGTAATTTAGAATCATAATCCAAATATGTCATTTCAAGTGTAAATTTAAAGAAAACATTACGTCTAGGCAAGGATATTCTGAGTTGTTATATGAATTTTCTGGAAAATATTTTGGTTTATGTAATGTATAACGTACGATAAATATTTATATAGGTATTGTATTAAGGTGATTTTAACATGTCAAAAATGAATCACGATTATAGTCGGTTATCTGTTGAAATATGTCTGCCATATGATATTGTTGACATTTAAGCTGTCACGAGTTGTTTGTAAAAGGTTTTAGTGTAGTTATCGCAATGGTGTTGAAATTTTAAAATGGAAATAAATTCAGTTTGCAATCAGTGTTTTATTTAATAGAATAATGGCGGATTTATTAGTAATAAACTAAGTATTAAAATAAAAATTTGTATTGTTTGGTCGGTATGTATCTGGGAAGCGGTAACGGAGATTTTAACGTGCTTGGTAACCAAATATAGCAAACAAAAGTCTTTTATGTACACACTTCTGTCGTTTCATTTTTCGCGCCCCAATGCAAGGTTTTGAAAAGCTCATTTTCTGAGAGTCAAATCTTGAGCTTCGACTAATTGACTTATATTCAGAGCTCACAAACTTGGCACTCATAACTCACTCTCAATATTAATCCTGTAATTTCCCATAAATTAAAATAATTCAATTCATAACCGCAATCAAATGACCTAAAACTGTATTACCCGCATTTGTTATGAATATGTAAATACTAAATGTCATTGCAGTATTCCAATATGTAAAAAATATGTTTGCGCGGTTATCATAGTAATATATTAACTATTTTTTTGCACTATCGGTCGCGTATATTATCTATAATGGTTCATGAGATAGTAACTACTATAATAACAGGGAAATTGGGTCTTACTTTTTCTGATATCTAAAAACACGCATATGTGAAATAGGTAATATTTCCAATTAAGAATGAATCGCACTAATATTGTTTTTCGTCCGTTTGTGCCCAGTTTATATTACGATGAAAAGCGACAGATGAAAACTAATTTTATATAAAAAAATCACTTGGAATAATTTATTTGTTGTTCAAATCAAACGGACTTTTAAGTAACTAATAAACAACTTAGGAAACAATTAGTATTATAAAAAACCCTTATATTAAACGATTTTTATTTCAAATAGTTTTGCGATATTGCCAGTCTTCAGTACTCTCAGCCCTCGATTCGAGTACTGGCAATGTAAATTTAGAGACGTTAATATATTTCTTTAAATGGAATAAATATAAATATTCACTTTGTTGTATTAAAAGTGTAACTCTACGGCTCTATGAGGTCGAACCTCGGCTTGATTTTTCGCAATTAACATGTTCGTTTAACAGATCCTTGGATCGCGGTAAATAAACATTGAGAACTGGATGGTAATCGTTATTGGAATTTACAGATGGGATTTATAATCTCGAACACGCACAATCTAACCGTATTTATTCATTAAAAATCCGAATAAACCTCTATAAAATAAGATTCCGTATAAACCAAACAGCTCTCTTCATTAAAATCTTAATATCCTCCAAATTTGTTAAAGGAGACGTAATCTACTAAATATTTAAAGAAAAACACTTTATGAAGGTTAAATACGTTATAGTTATGTATTTTTGCAAAATTTAATGATATTTTACATTATTTTTGGAGTTTTTTCCAACGTTCCGCGTACTTTGCAGCGTGCGTGGTCATGGTGGACTATTAGATATTATCTCTATTACGCGTCACATTCCTAGGTAGACAAAAGCCTAAATCCAATATTCAAACAACAAAGTTTATATATATATATATATATAATAGCTTTAGCAATATAGACAACCAAATGTACAAGGACGAAAACGCTATGAAATTCACAATATAAATATAAATTTTAATTCATGTATCGTTTAGAACAACCTGTATAGAAATAAATCGCGGAGGCTGCGCGTGCGCAAATTGCACGATGCATCTCATTCAGTTTACGACCATTGTTACGTTCACTTGTTAAAGGATTTATCATTGTAAGATAAAATTATGCAATAGTAAAATGAAATTATTATGAGGCTTGGACAATTTTTACTATGAACTCGTAAGTTTTTTCGACAATTTTAGATTCTCATGCGCTAATACAGGTATGTATAGATATAAATTTAATTGCTGCTTCAATGGACAAGTTTTCCGGGAGATTTTTTGTGGAAAATGTAATTTTTAAGTATATTTTTTTTTAATTTAGTGTCGAGGCGAAACGTGCGTCGATTGTTTGTGGGTTTTTTCGCGGGGTAATGCTAATAAATTGGTCTAATGGAATTTTATATTATTGACTTCCGCAAAGTAACGAATGGTTCTATTAATTTATTTAGAATTTTATTAAATTGAATCCATCTGATTGCCCACTTCCACCCACACATTTAACATAGGAAAATTTCGTCTTTTCCTGTCGTATTATGATGATGGGTGCAATAAAACTCATTTAATTCATATAAATCTCTCAGAATTCGATATGTGGATAGTAAAGAGTATAATAATTCCGTTTTGGTACACCAAAATGTTAAACAAATCTGTTGTCCTCGTATTAGTTAATTTTAAAATACGATTTCCTACGATGGTAGGAAAATTTTGTCTTTTATTGACATAACTATTACTCATTTAAAGAAAAACACTTTGTTATGAAAATTTTGTTCGGTTTTTTAATTTTATTGTATTTTGAAAATTATCGCTTATTTTTTTAATTTCACAGCTATTAAACTTCAATTATAATCATTAACCAGAATTCCACGACATTGGAAGGTTTAGTTTTAAATTGGATCGAAATTAAAATATAAGAGTTCCAGTGTAAATAATTATGTAGTTATTATAAGTTTTCTTCTTTGATGTAAATAAATATTTTTTTTTGTGTGGTCTTTTATTACCTATCAACCTATTACGTAATTTGTGACACAGAATGTATTAATGGTAAGTTTTTAATACTTGTTTTAACTATAACAAAAATATGTATTGAAACTATAGTTTATCACAACAGTTATCAAGTTAGCAAAGTATAACTAACTGTTCCAACTAGATAACTTTAAGGCAAGTAGATATACGTCATCGAGGTTGTTAAAATTAAGATTCGCAAATTTTACGTTTTTCTTTTGAAATATTTCAGGTTTTCTCGGAGTACTTTAGATGATACTATACTATAGCTATAGAATCCAATTGGTTAGTTAAAAAACAATATTTTATAGTAAATAAACTGTTTTTTTAAGGTTGTATTAACATAAAAAAATGTACTAGAACATTCTATCATTCACATCGTAGACATTGTTATCCGCAAATCTGTTCAAACAATAGGATGTTCACAATCACAAGACCTTGATAGATAAGTGTATAATTAAGGACCGCTTCACGTACCACCAAGTAAAAATAACGTACATTTTAACCGACCGAAAAAGGAGGTTTAAGATCGATTCCTTTTTGGAATGGATAATTTCCAAGGATTTGGAATCACAACAAAACAAACGAGCACTTTATAGTTAGTGTTTAAAGGTTTTTGGCAGCAGTGAGGTATTTTTATTAAATATAGCTTTTAAGAAAATTGTATGGATAACTGTTCGAAATATATTAAGTATCTGTTTAGTATATTGTTATAACAATATGAATTCATTCAATGTCCGTCGCCATACAGTAAGTAAACTAGATACGAGGCAAACAGGTGAGAAACACGGCCACTTACATTAAAATTAAAAAAATAACTTTGATTCTTTTAACTATTGTCAGGTGGTTTTAGGGTTATTGGATCATTTATAGATAATTATACCAATAGAATCCATAATAAAGCAAGATTCTTTGCTGTTCCGTTATGGCTTGGAGTTTACAGAATACCACCCCTTTTTTTTTAAATCCTGGAGGAATCGTTTTACGACCTCGCGCCTGGGCTATGCAGTGGCGCGGGAGTGTAGGACTCGGCCTTTAAAAAGCGGCCTGTACCCTAACTAAACCATCCAGGGCTCACACGGAGCCCCCATATGACGTATCCGGGATCATTGTCAATATACACCGAACAACAGAATACCACCCCTGGTATTTTTGAAAACAACTTAGTGTGATAAAAGCGACCCTATCTATGCATTCACATATCGACTATAAATTAAAATATTTTCCTAAAATTTAATGGTGGCACAGTGTTTTAGTGATATGAATTACTTTAATTCATTTTGACATACATGTTTTTGACTATTGCATGCTGGTACATGGTTACATGGGGTTATTTGATCATTTTACCACTTTGCAAATAGATCAAGCGTCTAATGGATTGACTTGGGTCATTTGGGAAAGTAAAAAAATCGTACCTTTATCAATATTTGAAACTGCACAAACAAATTACCGATTAAAATGCGAATTACAAAACTCGTTAACTTTCAAGGCCAGTGATTGGTTAAATGTAACTAAAATAACTGATAAGTTTTAACTGTCGTAAACAGCAGACATACTGCCGTCAGTTTCTAATTCGATTGGACTTATTACATTTTCTGAAACATATCGGAATGAACTCAAAAGCTAAATCTAAGCTAACCTATAAGTTTTCTATATCTATATTCTTAGAAGTTCATTATTCTCTATTTTACACACAGAATAATATAGAATTTCGGAAATGGCACGCGTAGAATTACAATATACCTTTATTTAAAGAAAAATATGTATAATAAATGAATTTTATGTTGAAGGTTTTCGTTTATTTAAATAGATTGTATTTAACGCCATTCATATTTTTATTGCGTCATGTTTAAATAAAGAATTTCGATGTCTGAATTTTTGTTTTAATTATCAACAAGTCTATAATCACTGGATTTCCATATATAGCAATTATCAAAATTCTCGTTTGCTTCTTTTGTTCCAATTTTAAATTTCACGCAAAATTTAACTAGAAACTTTGTATCGAAGCAACAATATCTATGGCGTTTTTGTATCCACATCAAGTATTCGATTTTCAAATTTGTCTCCGTTATAAATAGATTAGATCGTTTAAATTCATTTACTTTATTCTATTTACGAATCTGAGATATCACTGCTCTGTGGCCCTATTAAAATTATATTTCACAGATAAAGTTATGTTAAAATTAGAATACGATTCGAATTACTTATAGACTAGGTCATAGTCTTCAAGCTTAATCAAATTGATAATACCATAGACAAGGTTAAGAGCACAGGTTAAAAATATCAACGGACGTATGAGATCTACTATTTCCTGGTTGTTTAAAGTGTCCGGTATTAAATTGAATATCTCATATCTTGTTATGCAATTTACCGATGATTTTTAAACGAGCCGTGTAGATCATGGCTCGTCACCGAGACTATAGTTGCAGCATGAGTACTCTATAACTTTCAATAACTGCATATATCGCAACAAATTTGCAGAGTACCCTTTTTGGTATTGTGAAGAACAAGAATTTTTTTTTAAATCTAAGAAATCAATTTATTATAATAATACAAATGTTTAATATAAGAATAGGATGATCCAACATCATTCAATTTGAAAAAAATTTTTAGTTACATGTAAATAAATACTTATTAATAAAATAATAATGGTTATGTTATATTATGTATAATTAAGTACAACTGATAATAGATCACATAATTTATACGTCTTAATTTATACCATTAATAAAGTTTCATTCAAATTTAAAATTACGTCTTAATATCACACGAAATAGGTTACAGTGGACTCAAATTCTGTAAGACCTCTTTTTTCATTAACACAAAATCATATAAGCAAAGTATGATTAAATAATCATGCGGAATACTTGCGGCAAAGGTGCCTTTTTTAATAAAATTATTATTTTATTAATTAACATATATATAATATAGAATTAACATAGCAGTTTTTATATATAATTATTGTTTTATTTTCATGTACAGCCACGAATAGTATTACTTGTTATATCGTATCCTACATGTATAATCATTAAAAACAATATAATTATTATATGCCGCTTTATCTATTCCGTAGCATCGTTAAATACTTAAACTATAACGTAATTAAGCTTACAAAGAATTACGAATAATATTATGGCAATATATTATATATTTACTGGTGTGCATGTTTTTCTACTTTGTTATCATAAAACACTTAATTTACTGGGGTTAGATTATACAAGCTAAGGTGACAATAGATATAGATAGACGTATTTGATGTTAGATAGATAGATTAGTTCTGGGTTTTAGCGCCGTTACACTGAACTTTTCGATGGAAAATAATCGGGAACTCAATAATGAATTTAAGCGTATTTGCTATTAAGACTACTTACAAACATTTGTAAGTAGTAGTAGTCTTTGTTGTGCATTTGTCTATCATCATGGAAGCGAATTTATCGAGTGAAAATGTTTATCAAGATATGAAGTTCGCTAAATAAAACTGCTTCAAGTGTGTACATGGACTTCAAAGTATTGTTTTATAACTGAGACAGCAAAGTTTTTGTCTAGAGATACGTTTTATCTTCTTATCCAAACGGCTTTTAATTCTTCATAATTGTAATAGTAAATTAATTTGCATTTATAAACAAATTCTAATCCGCTAAAGTGTATTTAATTAGTTTTATAGAAAAATGGAACCCATATACCACCTATATCTCTCACTATGAAAAATAAAATGTAACATTCTTACTTTAATGTGCCTCGTTTGGAAAATAAACTGCATATCTGAAACAAAAAAAAAAATAGTTCAGTATAGCGATGGACTGAGAGAGTGAAATTGATAGGGTTTCAATATAAAATTACAGTTGTATTTATTAAAATATTTTCAGAAAGATATACGACTTTTCTGTATTTTCCTTCAAGAAAAGATAGTATCTTACGAGGCCGTCAACGCACTGGTAACGCTTCTGGCATTGTGTCTATGGGCAGCGGTATCACTTACAGATGACGCTCCTGCCTGTTTGCGCCCTGTTTTCAAAATAACATACCGTATTTCGTTAGTAAAGTTTTTAAATGTAAGGCATATAATTTGCTTTCAGTGTGCTCATGTTCTAGGACAACCCTAGTACATAGTAACGCTTGTATAATGTTACAAATATCGTTATTATATATGAAATAGTAAACTACCCACACGATACATACCTCACCCTAAGGCTCCGGCGGCGATCGAAGCCATAATGACGAGAAGCGCGGTGGCCACGCCCCCAGCGCCTACGTGCGCGCCGACGACCGCGCTCGACTCGCTCGTGCCGAACGCATCAGCTACCGACATAGTATCTGTCAACGTGCACCAAACGTCACGAGGCGTGACGGGTGCTGAGCTTATGGGCTTCGGGCATTACTAATAATACTCATGGTAGCTACTAGTACACAGCAATTTATAAAAGTAACTAAAAATTCTTTGCCAACGTGCAATATTAAAATAAATATACCGCAAAATACAATTAACACTTAGGAGTGTTCTTCACCATTCAAGGTAAAAGAGATTCATTATTTTCCTAGCACCATTATACCTTGAAAGATGTTACGAACAGGCAATACCATTTTCATACCACTATAAAGCTTACACCCATAAGTTCAGCTGCCCGCATGCAAGAAAGAAATTAAGAAAATAAATATACATTATACCCATATTATATATAAATATCAATTAGGCACCAGAAGAAATAATAGATTTTACGTAAATAAATACAACAAAAATGCTATATATTTTGTTATATATTCTTATAAGTAATAAAAGGTTAGTATTAGTTCCGTTTCCATTCATATATAAATTTAATTTTATAGAAAGAGTTGAGAAAGAAATACATTGACCTAACACTATAGTACAAAAAAATACATTTTACTTAAATAAAGACTTTCTCGAATGTGTATTGGTTTTCATTCTTTACGTAAACATACAACTATAATAAAAAAATGACTTATTACTTTCAAGAGTTCTTATATCATTGGATCAAGGTGCATTATGACAATCCAGTGTCTTGCTACGGCAGCTCTATAAAATTAGAATAAATAAGGATGGAAGAGCGTAAAATCCTTTAAGTATGATTAAACAATCATATGTTACCAAGTATGATTTAACAATCGTACTTAATAGATTTAAGTGAAATTAAATGGTGAGCGTATGGAGTCGTTGATAAAAATAAACGGCATGACCAAATGAGAGGATCCTTCCATCTTTATATATTGCATGATAAGCAGATTTGATGACATACCAAAACCACCAACTTCCATGTGTGATGAAAGAAAAAAGAAAATATGCATTTTAATCGAATTGCAAATGCTGTCATGAGGGGCAAAACATTTTCTTTTACGAGATTACGAAATGGGCTATACTTTAAAAGCTTTTACTGGATATGCGTGTTAATCTTCAAATTTTTAGTTTAAGACAGATTTAATATAAAAAATCGGTTTAGCCGTATCAAATTAACTTTTGAGGCTCATCTAAATTGAAAATTTATACATAATAAGCATTTAAGCGAAATAAATATTTGAAAAGCATCGATATAAATATAATTAAATTGCGGATAAATAAAAAATATATATGTTTATACGATAGGTTAGTAATATATAAATTTATTACGACATTAAACCTTAAATAGGTTTTTAAAGAACACCCTTTTACATGACTGTTTCGTCCCTTTCTAACAAGTGCTTTAACGATGTGATGAAATGAGATAGTTGAGTTTAGTCGAAACGATGATATTGAAGTGTTTTTTTTAGAAAAGTACCTCCATATCGATTAAGCAGAGCCATAACAACGCCATTGGTCCAGCCAAAACCAGTCTGCAGAACATACTCTCCGCCCCCACCGAAGCCGCCGAAGATGGTCGCATCATACTGGAAAAGAAATTTTGGTTTGAGGTTATTTGATTGATAGAGGGATCTCCTATCTCTCTACGTTAATAAACGTGATTCTATAAAGAAAAACACTTTATGAACGGAATCTGCAAAAATAAATGTTTTTCTTTAACTGAGTAGCAGTTGTATTAAGACAGCAAAGCGTCACCTTCTCCAGCATAGCAGTTTTCTGCCTCCACACCTCGAAGTTGGAGCGCACCCACTTGGTGGCCAACTCGTGGGCGAGGCGCCTGGCGTCGGGCAGCCCCGTGTTGTCCAGCCCCATCACGAACATGTACTGCAGGGGCGGCCAGGCGTTGGGGTAGTCCCACTGTTCTCCCGAGTGCTCGAACGTCGTCGGGATCCCGCCTTCGAAGATGTCCACCTAGGGCAAGCGTCTCCGTTATATAGAAAATTGCGGGTCTATCCATCATGCCGTGCGGAAGCAATATAGATTTAGTCAGATGCGATGACGGAACGGGACACTTTGTTAATACTAATATAAGTAATTTTAAATAGTACTTTACGTAACCATCGTTTGAAATATATTTTAAGCTAAATTTTAAAATACGGACACGTGAGCATGAAACTGCATTATATGGGGATTTACGTCGATAGTGAATTAATAGTAAATAAATAATTTATTTATTATTCAGTTTCCAATTATACCTTAAATGAAATTTTGTTTAAGTGTTTGTAATAAGCTGATTTGTTGCGGAATATTGTTTGTTTATATAACAATTCTAGAAAACCAAAAGGGATCGGATAAGAGCAGCCAAAACAAACTTTGTGATATGTTCAAGTATCTCGAACGTCGGCTTAAATTATATACACAAAATAATTCGTTTTAATCCAATATTCAATGTGTTTGATGCTCACTTTATTAAATAATAAATTATTTACTTTCTTGAGCACTAGCTTCTTACCTTGACTTTATCCAAATAATTAATGATTCGATTGACATAGTATTCCTTTCTCGCTCTATCGTAGCAGCCAGTCCATAAGGGCGCGATGTTTGAAGGATAGAAATAGTCTCTCGGTCTTCTTGACTCCAGGCTGAAGTCGAGCCAGGCACCCACGTCTTCGTGCCATAAAACCTGCAATGCATTTAATGTGGATAAAATTACAACTTAAACCTCGGATTAATCAGAGTTAATTATGGTAAGGAATTGTATCTTAATACTATGTTAATATTGCTTACACTCAGGCTTCAAAAAACCTTACGTTAAATATTCGAATGATTAAAAATAATCTTTTTAATTTAATATATTTTTGGGAAAATTTTACAAAATGTTTGAATTTTATCGAACATTTCAAATCTGGCTGAATCAAATATCATATACATGAGATGAACAGTAATGGTTAAGTAGTTGAGTTAAAACGATGCAATAAAACTGATGTATAATATTGTCTTTTATTAACATAACTGCTTTAACAAAAACACTTTATTAACGGATTTAAGTTATGTATTTTGGCAAAATTTAAATATATTTACATTATTTTAATTTTTTTTTTCCGACGTTTCGCGTACTTTACAGCGTGCATGGTCACGGTAGACGTCGGAAACTTTAAAATAATAAGTGTTTTTCTTTAAAACTGATATAGACAAAATAGATTTAAGGTGAGATACGGACAACATTTAGTTTAGAAAGCGGATAAACGAAGCTGCCGACCAGATTTGTTTCGGAGAAAAAAGTAAGGCGCCATCTTTGTGTCGTATATTGAACTAGAAGCCTGCTGAGTTGAATAACCGAATAAAATGTCTTTCTTGTTGGCCAATAGATGTCTCTATGTTTTATATTACGATTTTAAATCCAATCAATAGTTCGAGATTCATTTGAATGGGACGATTTTGTTTTAGATCAAGTCGTACGCTAACAGTTTGTATAGAATGAATATAAAAATTCTGGCGAAAGATGGGTACCCTGAAAGACACTTACATTTTCAATAGCTTGCGACATTGAAGCGTGGAAATCTTTGTAATAATTTGCCTTTGCAGTGTTCCCGAGTTTCGCATGAAAGTCGGCCATTAATTCAGCATTCCAACACATGATTGCATTCAGGTCAACTGGGATGATCGAACGAGTCTTAAGGTTTGTTAGATTCCCTGTAACAATATTTCGTACTGTTAAAGACTCATTTACGAAAAGGAATTTTTTCTCCCGTTTTTATCATTTTTTTCTGTATGTAACTCCCACCAGTAGGAGATTACCGCTTTCAACCAAAAAAAAGCTTTATAATTTTTGTAAGTATTTCTAATATGTAATAAAGGCAGTCAACATCAAATGTTAAGTCAAAATATTATTGACAATCATTTGACTAATAATAATAAAAAAATATAAAACATCTTTTTATTACATAAACAAATTCAAAACAATCTAAAATGTAAGAATATATAAGAACGAGATAGTATCTTAAATTTGAGTTCCATGATAAAAGCAATAAGTCAATGATGTTATATCTATGTCACTATAAGTTGTTAGTGTCAAATGACGTCAGACATACAAAAAAAAATTTTCATCTCACGCTTCAGTATCTGTTAAGAGTCGTATATCATTCAAAATCTTATTTTATAACTAATACCCAAAATTTTAAGTTCAAGATCTTTTGGAATTTTAAGTGACAAACAAAGCGACATTTTAAAGTAATATGAATTCACCCTTATTTGTTCCATTGAGTATAAACCACCTTGACGAGAAGTCCCAACCAGACTCTGCAGCTGCTTTTAGTTCTGCATACAATTCCTCTTTTTTATCAGGTGAGTCAAAGTGCCTGAAATATTTAAATTTATCTAGTTAACACTCAATTTTTGAAGTTATTTCTTTGAGTTTTTTTTGTATCTTATTTATAGCGCAATGCGTATACTCAAAGTTTGACAGTTGACATTTGTCTCTTATGTTTAATTTAGAAAGATTGTATAATTGTGTGATGTTTCAACGGTTACAGACCATAAGAAATGATCGAATTTTCTTCGAAATTTGAATACGTAAGTTGTCATTGGTAAATTAAAAAAACATATTAACCCTTAAAGACCCTTCCGACCAAATTTGGTCTCTATTATTCGACTTAGCGCACTCGCGCTCGCACAGCAATTTAAGTCCATTTTGATAGACTTAGAGACAACTTTTGTATGAAGATGTTTGCCTGTTTAGAATGAATACGATATTCTCTATTGATTGGTCGAAACAAAAGACCGTTAGGCGTCGGCGTCAGGTCAGGTGGACTTAAATTGCTGTGCGAACGCAAGTGCGCTAAGGTGCATAATAGAGAACAAATTTGGACGGAAGGGTCTTTAAGGGTTAAAAAAAGTTGAGGCTGTAGTCTAGTATATACTAAGAGAAAAACTTACTTAGCGCAGTCAATATCTTCTTTGTAACTCTCAGGCCTAGGACCTTGCGACATATCATTATACCTCATAAGTTGGTAACTGAAATAAGTTCACGCAAATAAGAAAAAAAAATTTATAATATTTTTTTAATATATAAATTTCACATAAATATGCTCATTATAATTAAGTTGACCGTAATTGAACACGGGAGTCTGTTTGACAATCCATAGTGACCATAGCTCCAACTGGATCGCCAAAGCAATTATATTAAGTATTAGTACAGAAGTCTCGAGTGGAGCTGTATTTGTGCAAATATTTTGAAAATTATATGGATATTTATAATATGTGTTGTTAAAAACTAAATATATATTCTATAATTTTAAAATGGATGTCATTTTAAAAAAATGATAATTCTTGAGGACATAATTCCCAAAAATCTCAAGGCAACAATATTTTTTCAAACATTTGTTGGTCAAACATGTATTTAAAATATGTTCTTACTTTTGTCCATCATGCTCGAACTCCACAGTATGGTTGGTGACCCAATAGTAAAACTCACGGTCCAGGGTATGTATGTGCTGCCTCAGGTACTCCATGTCTCCAGTATCGTCCAAGATTAACTTAACCATGGGAATCAGTAATGGCGGCTGAGATCTGAAAATTTATTGCAGCTTGTTACGCTTAGACAGGTATACATGACATCTTTCTCCATAACTTTGTGTTTTCATTGTTAAATAAAACTATGGAATTTAATTAAGTACACATTTTTATCAAATAAAAAGGGAAAGGTATCGACAACTCTAGTGTTGTTTAGAGAAATATAAGAATTTTTAGGCATTCTGAAAAGGTTTTACATGTAACTTTTATTAATTCTTAACATAGTTTTAAACTCAGTATCCAAAGTGCTGAGATTTTATTCAATTTTCAACTCTGGTCACTTGACCTTGAGACTTGACTTGACACTTGAGAGTTTTTAAATCCATTTTTAATTTGTTAATTTGAAATGCACAATAATGAAATTAAATTGCAATTTTGGAGCTCTTAACTTCATTAAATATAAAGATATCAATAATCATTTGAATGTATTTAACTGTATCTCTGTAAAACACAGCCAAACTAAATTATAATTCATAAAATTCCATTCTATAGTCACACAATGTCTCTAATTATTTTAACAAGGCATTTTATTACCTCATCTTATAATAAACTCTTCCCCCATTGGGTATGAAGCCAATTCTGTCCACAACATCCAGGAAATTGCTAACCATCCCCCGAGCTGTAGAATGCATCTCCGAAAGAAGTAGACCCTTGATGATCCAATAGGAATCCCAGTAGTAAAACTCACGGAACCGGCCACCTGGAACATGCGAGAACAATTTCAAAGGGACGAAACCTCAAACAACTCTTTCTTTTCTATTCGTCTACCAACCGCCAATTTAAGAATCGGAGGGTATTAGATAGTCGAGAGATTCACTCCGTAACTTCAAAGGCGATTCAGATTTTAATATTGTGTAATCGAATATTTTTGCAAATATTTTGTTATTTGTTATTAACGGTTTATATATACTAATAGCTGATCCGGCAAACGTTGTTTTGCCATAAATGTGATTTCTAGCAATAATTTTTTTAGTTCAATAAAAATTACTATCAGCTTTAAGTGTGCGGGGATATGTTTATAATCGAAAGCGTTTTAAACAATAAAAGTATGATTTATTCAGGTTAATAAATTAATCTTTGTATGACACGTTTGTCGGTTTACCATAGCAGTGCCATCTATTGATTACTTACTCGATCCAGTCGAAAAGTATCGACATTTGTTAGAATGTTTAGGAATGAACAGATAAATGTGACTGTCAATTAATTATGGACAAATAATTTGCAACAAAATAAAAATTACGCCTATAATTAAATATCTAAGCTATCTTTTAAGTTGAACCAGACTGCTCATAGTGTGCCAATTTAATTTAAAATCGGTTAAATAGTTTAGGAGTCAATCGCGGACAAACAAGGTGACAAGAGATTTATATATATTAAGATTATTATGTGATGAACTTGACTATCAAACTAAAATCAAAACTGATGTAAGTGAAGTTACATTCATCGTTTTAAATCTTTAAGATTAAGTACCTCAATATGACAAGTTTATTTAGTTAAACAATTCGTTTTTAATACATCACTTAATCGTGAGTATTTTCGCCCAATTTATTTCATATAAATCACTTACCAGGAACAATAAAAGGGTTATCGACATAAATAATAGAGTACAGTTCTTGATTGTGTTTGACGTCATCCTTCATCTTTCTGCCCAGCTCTAGCCATAACTTATTTAGATCAGATGCCCATTGGTGAAGGAGGGGATCCTTAATTTTTTCTAGGAACGCTGAAACGAAATAAGTCATTTAAAATTTTGTTTTGATAAGTGTTTTAAAAGCGTTCCCGTCTACCCTGTCAAGTATAAATAAAATCCTTTAGCTAAGTTTCAAATATTTAGAAAAACGCGATAACTGAAAATTCATTTATTTTTCAAACCATGGATATGGTTATCATAAAATATTTTTCCTAATTATTAATTCTGGATATTTCTCTTATATTAATTTATTCCAATATCTTTAAGGATCAGTATTTTTTTCTTAGGTTTGCAAGTATTTTGAGAGTAATTGAGTTTCGAAAATGCCCTCAAGGTAACCTACGAGAACTTTGTTAGATTCATAGAATGCACTCACACACACACTCTCACACAAATACTCTATTAATAAAAAAAATATATTAAGTATTGAGAGAACGAAATGTATTTTTATAAATGTCCTTTTTACACGCGGTTGGTAAGCCCGAAAGCTTTTTATAACTTGATTTAAGGGTAAGAGGTACTACAAATATAAACTAGTATTTCTTACTTAATTGTTGAACGACATTAACTTATTCAAAGTGTCAAGGTTATTTGTCATTTTAGAAGTGGAAAAACTTACCAGGATTATCCTTCCAGTCTAGTGGTCTCCAGTCTTCGAACTCCGACCCCTCAGGATCGAAATTAGCTTGTACAAACTCGGAAATATCAGCCTTAGTCGGTCGGGAACCTGTCCTGAAAATTGTGTTTGTTACAATAAATGTACAGACAATTTTCTACCATGCTTTCTATATTGTAAAGCTGTTGCTATATTGCAAGTCTGGCCATACACCTTGGACGTATTGCTGGGAGAAAACTTTTTAAAACTCCGTTGAGGTTCCACCAGGACTTTGGGCCTGACAAGTAACGAACTATCCTTGGTTTAAAACTACGGTTCGGGACTTTATAGGAGTTGAAGCCTGGACCTCGTCAAGCCGAGACACCAACCCTATATACTCCAAATCATGGTCTGTTTAAGAGGACATTGTTATCAAAAATCTTTAGAGCAAACGATGGCGGTATTTCCCTCGAATATGTTTCGAATAGAATATTATTTTATATTTTCCTAAGACTAATATAGGCATTAATTTACTTATATATATTACGTATGCATTTTCGTTTAGCAAAGTTATGGCCGGACTAGGTTTATCTGAATCGTAGATTTTAAGTCGTGTAGACATTGCGTGTAATAATTGTAGAAAGTCATTATTAGATTACCTGTTCATCATTGCGTGGAAGTTGTCCATGGTGATCTTTGGAGACAGCTTCATCTTCATATCCACGAAGGTTTTCGAGTCATGGTACAAGCCTGCCATCTGGACTGTGTCCAGTAATGGCCCATGACAATATATCATACTGAAATGGATATAAAATTCCTATGAGACTTATTTTCTTACTGTTTTTATTAATTGTACCAACACTGATTTATATTATTACAGCTGAGCCTTTGATTTACTACCTTCAGAGCTAAAATTCTAATAGACAGATTTACTTACTACCTGGAAAAGAAATTTCGCGAAGTAGTTTGTTTGCACCTACCAACTAAATTTACAATTAATAATTCCAATATAAACTTAAACAATATTTATTTTTACATCTAACTTAAAGGTGGGCACTGAGTCGCTAAAAGCGTTAAACTATCAGCTGAAACTCAAAAAAAACAAAGAAAGTGTACCCAAATGAAATGTTAAACGTGGAAGCTTTGACCATACTAAGAGTTTAATCTAATCAGAGATACCACAATAATTGTCCTACATCTGTACATATTGGTTTTATACAATGGTCTTCCGTAACGCCTGATTCTAAAATTACCCTAAACTGTGCAATTACAATTTAATCATATGATAGATGTCACCTTAGTAGATTACTTGCATAAGTGTCGAATGTTGAGATGTTTATCACCGGCAAATCTATAAAAGTACTAGTGATAGTGTATAAACTAGTTACAATCGGTTTATACACATGATCTTGTTAGCAAATACGGTTAATATGTATTCACACAAATATTGTTCATTTATCTCTGTGAGTAAGAATTTTTGATCGTGAACATCTTTTAATAACAGTCTCGTGGATTTCGCCAAATTAAAGTCACCTGCGGTTAACAATCCGACCATTGACACTTGTCAGACTACCATGAGTTTGTAAAATTAAATAAATATTGCGCATCGTAGTAAAAATTTCGCCTAAATTTCACCACTTAGTGCTATGTATAACCGTATCTAAAAAAAATTGGTTACCAGAACGGCCTTACTAAAGCTTTGGGATCCGTTGTTAGTTTTATACATAAGAGTGTGACTAGGAAATGAATTGCGTAAATTTATACGGCCTTCTCTCGAAGAGAATTTGCGATATGCAAATCAATTTCAATTAGTACCTTATGCTTAGATTGTATAAGAAAAAATTCCACATAATTTATCTTAAGAAAATCTAATTTATGCCGACTCTTAAGCGTGAGTCTGAACGCGTGCTAACCCGCTTTTAAATTGTTCTAGCAACAATTAAATTTGTTGGGATACAAAATAGGACAAAAGGGATCATTTAAGAAAACCTCTTTAAAGAGATATTTCTAAACAAATAAGAATTAGGGACCTTCAAGAAAAGAAGGTTAAGCACTATAAAAGCCGGCAACGCACTAGTGAGGCCTCTGTCATTGCGAGTGAGTGGCAGCGGTATCACTATACATCAGATGAGCTGCCGGTTTGGAAAAAAACGAATTTATTTATTTATTTAAAACGACGTTTCGAGTGCTTTGCGGCAATCGCGATCAGAGCTTACTACTTAAATACTTTAACCGACATTTTACTGTACTTACTGCCGACATATTTTGTATACAAAATATATCGGGACACATTTTAACACAGGGTCAGTTAGCCCTTTGGTTATATTATGGGTGCCACCACAACTCATAAATATATATATATCAACTCGTTGTTTTGCCAATAATGTGATTTCTAGCAATCATTGTTTTAGTTAAATAAAAATAATGGCCAGCTTTAAGCGTGGTTAGTTTATTATCGAAAGCGTTTTAAACAATAAAAGTATGCTTTATTCAGCTTAATAAATTAATCTTTATATGACACGTTTGTCGGTTTACCACAGCAGTGCAATCTATTGATTACTTACTCAATGCAATCGCAAAGTATCGACATCTGTTAGAATCTTTTGGAGTTAACTGATAATTGTGACTGTCAATTAATTATAGACAAATAATTTGCAATAAAATAAAATTGCGACTATAATTAAAGATCTAAGCTATCCTATCTAGTTGGACCAGACTGTTCACGGTGTGCCAATTTAATTTCAAATCAGTAAAGTTGTTTAGGAGACCATCGCGAATAAACATCGTGACAGGAGATTTATATATATTAAGATATATACATATATGTATGTTTGAAAGTTGACATAAATAAGATAGTCATTGAACCATGTAATTACCAATGATAACAATTAATATAGATGTCGAAGTTCATGATTTATTTATGTGTAAGCAATGTTTTATTGCGCTTTCAATAAAATTCATACAATATTAGTGGTATCCGAAATAATGAGAGGTTATTGTCGACTAAGAGATGATGAGGCTAATATTGACATGTGTATTCAGAAACAATGTCATGTGTTGGGATGTACCTACTGCACTGGCCCTATTTCGCCACATAAAAATCAAGCAGCTTTTAAAAACATTTAGATTTTTTATAATACAATGGGCAAACGGGCAGGAGGATCACCTGATGGAAAGTGATACCGCCACCCATGGACACTCGCAATACCATAGGCCTCACAAGTGCGTTGCCGGCCTTTAAGATGCCTATACGCTGTTTTCTTTTTATTTGAGACTAAAATAATGCCAGTCTATCAGTTATTTGATATAAAATATTCAGAGTTTCATTTCAACTTAAATATATTTACCGATTGAAATAATTAACACTAGCGAAATAATTATTTTCTATCTATACGTTTCTGTATAAATTAGAATTAATAAATTTATATAATTGGAACGTCTTCATAAATTTTCCTGTTTATATAAATTTCAGTGAGCATTTCCCTATTATATATATACATAATATATACATAGCTAATAGGATCATGCGTTACTTTGAGGAAGTCTAGTATACAATTCTAATAGAACAATTTATTAGCAATACTCCGCGAAAACACTTCAAACACTCGACGCACGTTTCGCCCCGACACCGGAGCATCCTCAGGATGTTGCCTCTACGAACAGCGTTCATTAAGCACTCAAATCTTCGATATTCGATCCTGATTGCCGTGGAATACGCAGATTATTGCTAATAACTTATTCTACTATATAACATATTCAGCAATATTTAAAACTCAACTAACTTTAAAATTTATTTGCATCCTACGAGATAGAAATATAAAATAATATAATAAATCTTATATTTGCATAGTTGAGCCGTAATTAAAACCAACGCAGAAAGTATTTATATGAATGAATTAAATCCCAAGGTCGCGGCAACTTCCGCTACGTAAATTTTTTATAGTCCTCTCCGCTATTAAGAGCACGTTTAAGAGTTTGCAACTAATTAATAATTGATTAATAATTACCGAATTTTTAAAACTACTTTCATTGTGATGACCTATTGTACTTGGTACATAAATGGACTATACATAATAAATCAATTCGTACAAGTTCTTGAGATCTCTTTATTATTCTTAAGACTGCTATATTATTTGTTAAAATTTTCAAATCACAAAACAATTTTGAAAAAAAATTAATTTTAATTTAATATTCCTTGTAAATTAAAATACATTTAAAACAAATGTAAATGTAAAGTAATAATTAACATATTAATAAGAAATATACCTTTTAATTTTAATAAGGTAAAACAACCTTGCATTTTTATAAAGGAGCGAACGGGCAGGAAGCAAATCTGATGTTAGGTTACACCCACTCATACAGAGGACTCGCAAATGCGCTGCCGGCTTAAAATCAGCACGAACTTTGTTCACGAGTATAATCAATTAATTAATTAATTTTTGTTTGTTTGCCATTACAGGGCCAGGCCCCAATACGACTAAACTTAATTCTACTTAATCTAAATTAATCTAATACATTATGATATGATAATACTTTAAGCATTATTTTAAGAAGCGTATCCTTAAACAAGTCAAAGTTATATCATTTTAAAACTTAAACATTACTTTAGCGCGACTAATTAATTCTGCAATGTATATCTAAAAGCAGTTAAAGCTTATTACTAATTAGGAATACGTACTTTAAAAATAATATAACTTACCTATCACATGTGGGAGGTAGATTGCTCCTATCAGCTCCCACAGCAACAAATAGCAACACAAATAACATCATTGTTATATATTAAACAAAATGGCACTTATTCACTAATATCACTCAAAGGAACACTTAAACTAGTTTATCCTATGTGTTAAGATATGTGTTTAAAACTTTTAACAGGTCTCTTCTATGTTGTGTGGTCATCTTTGAGGGCGGTATGATGTATGGTTGTAGAGGGCACGGCGTATGCCCTAGGTCTGAAACAAAATGGATAATGGTCAATTTATATAGCGATCAAAACTTAAGGGAACTTTAAATTTCAATATACGGTAACATACTTTTAATTTAACAAAGTATGTCAAAACCACTTATCATACAAATATTTATGAATTTCAAGTATGAATTTTAAACTGGAACAGATATCTTAGGATTCTGGCAGCATGCGGGCTGGCCTTTGGTGACCGCTTTTTGAGGAAATTACATCGAAATTACACTGCCGACAGCTTTACGCTTATATGATAATAAAATACAATCAATAACTCAGTAAGGGCATTAAATATATCTCTATAAAAACTTAAGTGCCTAATTACTCTATTTCCACACACTCTGAAGCGATTACGAAAACGGAAGCATGGTTGCTCTATCTACTCTATTCAATAAGGTGTAAAAAATCTCATAAGAAAACGTTAACTGCTCTAATACTGAATAAACCATTAGTCAAAATTAGATGCGAAGAATTTTTAACCGTACATCTCCATTTTTGTCTATTGTTATAGATGATATTTTAATGTTGCCATAATTAATAGAATCAGGTGTCCTGAAAATCAATAGTGTACAATTCTAATAGAACAATTTAATATCAACAATCAGCGAAAAAAACCTTCACTCAATGCACGTTTCGGCCCGAAACCGGAGCATCCTCAGTTGCCTATACCTACAACGTTCATCGTGTCAAATTGTTCGCCACCAAGAAGAATCTAGCTAACCCTGAAGAACAATTTTCAATGTCGATCGATAGCTTTACTATTACGTAACTATTTCAGCAATTTTCGATAAACAAAGAGCTACGTAACATCCGCTTATGAGGTATTAAGATTGTCGCATTGTTCCATTTGAAATTTGAATAATTAAACGTTTAAATTTAAATAAAATATAATATTCAGTGCGTCATATATATATGCGTGAATTTTTTATATATGCGTGAAAAATTTGCCGAAGCCTTTCAAGGCTTCGGCAAATATTTATTACATAAATCAAAAATCATACTTTCATAGTTCTAGCACTTTTTATTTTAATGTGTAATGTGAGATTATCATTCTGTTCCAAGAGTGGTACTGTAAAGTGGCGCTCCACTGCATGTTGGTAAGGAAGGTGCATTTTTTTTTTATTTGGTTTAATTTTGGAAAAGTATTTGGTCAAGTAGTTTTGCATATAGTGTTTATTGCTGCGAGTTAAAACTAAAATGTAATTAATACGAAGCCAGGATTAAAAATCGATCAATAAACAACTCTTCTACGTCTTTGCCAATTAGAGCGTGGTTCCAAGCCAAAAATAAATTTGTATTGGATCGATATTAGGACGTTCCTGGACCATAATACTTGTAATCTACCAACCACAATTGAAAAGCAGATTATATCTGTTGAACTTCTATTGAAATTATCTTTAATCGTTTGATCTAGATTCTGAACCGAAAATGTAACCTTGTGTTTGATTTTAACTGTGTGTATTGCTTGTGCAACGATCAATTTGCTGACTGATTTGCTGAGTTGCGAAATTTAATATTTTGTTACTAATAACTATAAATAGATTTTGCATATCTCGCAAAACACAATTTCAAAATATTCACCGCAGAGGTTAGATATATAAATAGTAATAGTAATTAACAGTACATGGTAAACCGCTTTATTGCAGCGAGACTATTTTTCTACTCACATTGTTTTTCATATTAACACAATATTGATTCGATAAAATAAAAAATATCAAGAAATATGCTGGTGTATTGCAAAATTAATGTATAATACTTAAGCATTGCTCTATATCGTATTAAGTTTTCTTTATAAAATCAATTATTTCTGCGTATTTATTCAACAATACTAGCATTGCTTAATCTGGACTTTGAAAAATTAAATACATTTTTAAAAGACTGACACAGGTCGTTATGGGTCTAAAAGATATTGAGACTTTAATGAACAAGGGTAAATCACAAATACGGTACTTTACATATAACACATAGATAAATGCAATGTAAAGTACTATATCTGTCAGATTGTGTTCACTTTGAAATATACTTCAGTGCAAACCCGATATATTTCTTTTACAAGGAAGAGTTGATGATCGCTAACCCAAACATTTCTTAAAAACCGGTTAAGTTTCCATCGTGAGCTATACCCAAACCTTACATTACGCCACCCTCTCTTTTAATTATATAAATAATCATTCCTAAAACATCTCATAATGTAAATTAACGTGTAAATTACTATTTAAAGATTGCTATCACATAAAAACCCTCTTAATATAGTATTTTAAATATACTTCGTTCATACCCGAGGCGTGGGAAATTGATAGCTATTGTAAATAATGGTTTGTCATGTCGTGACAAATTAGCATGGAATAATATCTACTTCATATGCCTTTTGATCTCGAACTGTGACAATTAACACATATCCTAGTTAAGTTCTGACATAAGTTAGTATAAATATAAGTAATACTAGCTGAACCGGCGAACTTCGTACCTAACAGTCAATGAATGTTGTGTTACATTTTAGGTTAAATAATTTAACTACAAATGTTTGACATGTAATAAACAAATTAGCATTTATTGAAATGATTAAGTATTTATTACATACATCATACATCTTTTTTTTTTTTTTTATTTCCACGCCCCGGGGCCGTGGAGCTGCGAACCCACCCTTGACTTTTGCCTATCAAGGACCTTTTTTGCTTTATTTATTACATTCATGTACATTTTGTTATTCTTGGTTCGTATTCTATTTACATTCATAATTTTTACGTTAACATTTTACATTGTTTCTATATATTATATTACATATGAATTACATCATACATCTAGTTTACATTGCTTTTAAGATGTATTCTGCTATTCGGGATGGAGACAAATCCAACGAATCAATAACCATGAAAATTGGTTCAGCAAATCTCGACTTATAAGTGTTGTAAATAACCCGTCTTTGTTTTCTTTTAATTCTCTTTTCGTTTCTAAAATCTACCATCAGAGTACGTGGCCTTCAGGCCAACCAACGATGTTTTGATGAGTAAAAAGCGTTATATGAAGATTATATGAAATAATAATTTATGAAAACTACATCAAATGTTTATACTGCCTATACAACATAGTTTTTAAATTAAGCTTTCAAACGAAACAAACCATCTTTGGAAACTGCTAGAAGGCGCAAGGTTGGCCTAAGGTAGCCTGTAATCTTTCAATTAGTACTCAGCTCAATTGGTTCGTAAATCGAGCGGCGGAAGAGCACAGTTTAGAGTTCCGTGTTGCGTCTGCGCAGCGTTTTGCGCACTATTCGTGAGGGCAACGCCGGCATTTGCTATAGTTAACCAAGCATCGTGGTAATTACAGCTGAAGCTTGCTTTTTAACGAGACGTTATGCGTACCTGATATAAATCTAATCCACCCTCGGTTTGAAAAGAAATCACAATTAAACACTGCAAACACTGCTCACCCAGTTTCAATCTGCACTGATGCGAAATAACAACTACGCCTGGTCAATAATAAGTATCACGTGAGGACCCACCCACAAAATTCCTTTCATTACAATTGAGATGCTCAATGTCACACCCCCACTGACGTCAATCACGGTAATGCCAAAAGCAATTTAAGTCTATTTATATAACCGTTTCCCGCGGTTTCACTCTCGTTTATACTTATAAACATACATACATACATACGTGACATATAGCGAATAAATCTATCCAACGCAGATCAATTCGAACAAGTTATTGGGATTAGCGGCTCAAACTTTTTGCCATCACCACATACCTTCACTAATGTGGAGCTTTTGAATGGAAGGTTATTATTAGGACAGAACGATCGGGTGCAAGCAACTTACAATGGATTAAAATATTGATTAAAATCATGCTGACGTAGATAATTTTACTAAGAAAATTCTTTCATCATACATCTTTCTCAAATTGGCACATCGTGAGCAGTATGGTCCAACTTAAGAGATATGATAGCTTATATCTTGAATTATAGTCGCAATTTTATTTTATTGTAAATTATTAACCGGTAACTCCAAAAGATTCTAACTGGTGTCGATACTTTTCGACTGGATTGAGTAAGTAATCAATAGATGGTACTGCTATGGTAAACCGACGAACGTGTCATATAAAGATTAATTTATTACCCTAAATAGAGCATACTTGTATTGTTTAAAACGCTTTCGATTATAAACATATCCCCGCACACTTAAAGCTGATAATTAATTTTATTGTACTAAAAAAATGATTGCTAGAAATCACATTTATGGCAAAACAACGTTTGCCGGATCAGCTATTACTTATTATAAATTTCTAATATTTCACGACTAAGTTATACATGGTTAACTGAAGATAACCAGGTAAGATTTTAACACTTATGACGTTTTAACCATGTTGGTGGCACATTAATAATTTTGGCAATCACACTTGGCACATAAATTATGTTTGTCTGCTGATTGCTACTAAATTTAGTTTGACCTACCTTGAATGATCTGGCCTAAGGCTAAATTATTCCTAACTAGCTGTCTCGTACGGTTCCTCTTTATAGTAATTTTAAAATTAATATAAATTAAAAATACAGTAGCGTGAACCTTTAAGGGTTATGTTTTAAAACTGGTATTAACACAGATTAACAGAAGATTTAAGAGAATTTGGACGTGTATAATTTGCCTGCTGCAATTAAGCAAATACATAATAATAATTAAAACTTCTATTTACATATATTAATGTATAGTTTTCAGATTTTTCCGTATAGTTATTGCTAGTACAACCTATCAGTTATTTCATACTTTCAGTTCAATTTAGTTTCGATTCCCGTGGCGTCATAATTTATGTTTTCTAACATATCATTGTATCATTTACGTTATCTGAAAAATCAGATTTCTTCACAGTTAGATACCTAAAGACGTGATGGACAACAAATTGTACCTTGAGCCTTCCGTTTTCCTGAAGAAAATTTGTTTCAGAGTCAGCCGGCTTGTCTACAAAGAAAACCTTAAACCTCTCAAGACTTGAGTGCCAATAGATTTTTACCAACGCTGGTGGTATTTTAAGACCATAAGGACGTGGGCGTCTCTTACAGGAAAATTAGAGCGAATTACTGTCTCGCGTTCAGATTCATATTTCTATACAGTGTAAAGATTGTTTTAGAATGACACTTATAAGTTATTTTAAACCTAAGTTATCAAGAGTAATAGTAACCAAGGTAAGATACATAAGTGCGAACACAATTACATATAAACTTTTCATAAATAATAAATCAATGTGACCGGGAATCGAACCCTGTTCGGTGGTCGGGCATGGAACCTTTGCGTGAACTGGATCGACAATTTCGTTAAACCACTGAAATCATTAAAAGCTTCTTAATAAAATCGTTAGACGTTTACTGACCTAGGGGTTCTATTTGAACTATTCTTAGTTCTTGCTTAACTTGTCTATCATAACCTACCCCGTTTATCAATTCTTTAACACAATTCCTACCCCGTTTGCCTGATAGAAAAAGCCTCATTTCGTGCAAAGATGTTTTTTCCTTGTAACACGCTTTTTTCAACTGATTCAACTTTTTGATTTAATTTAAAATCATTCAATATCTAATTCAACGTTTATATAAAAATGTTTATCCAATGATGACCCCTTCTATATGTAGGTCATCATTAATACGACCATGACATGATCAATTAAGAAGCTTTCTTTATTGTAATAAAAGTTTTATTGTATACAGTTTGGACTTGAATCCCTGTTATCACCAGACAGATTTCCTTTGTAAACATTATGTAAGGTCAACCTTGACCATCCAGGAGTAAACAGCGTCGACAGTGGAATTTTAAACCAATAATTCTATTTTAAACTCAAGAGGTCGACAAGAGTGATATCAATCATATTAAGTTGTTGACGATCAAGTTGGCGCAATGGTCACTGCCGAACGATATATTTTATATCAAACTAACATTCCACCTGTAATTAATACAATCGGGTGTTATTTTGCGGGAGTCCATAGTATACAATTCTAATAGACCAATTTACTAACAACACTCCGCGAAAATACCCCCAAAACACATGACGCACGTTTAATTGAGACCCTAGGAACGATTTTCGTAGAGGCAACATCCTGAGGATGCGGTGTCGGCGCGAAACGTGCGTCGACTGTTTGCGGGTTTCTTCGCGGATTATTTCTAATAAATTAGTCTACATATTAGATTATATAGATCCCACCTGTTCAAATTAAGGCCTTGCTCTTGTCATTTGTTAATTTAGTGTATAAATATCGGAAAATTATTCCTATATCACATTAGATATCAAAACATCATTTGTGAAAGTAAACAAAACTAATTATGTTTATCCAATACGCCTTCATTGTAAAAGTATGGACAAAGCTGGGCTTGTAAATACAATTAATCTATTAGTGTGATTTACTGTTTTGTCTCTTTCTCTCCTATTGTGTTTACGCTGTAATGAAAAGGGACTAAGAGTTTACAGTGCATTCGGACCGATTTATTACCTTACAATCTATTTCCTGCAGCTACATTATAGCCTATGACATTCTGGTTTAGATAGATAATTAATTGCGAAAACATGATATTTACAGACTTCTGATAAGGCAGAAGAGAGAAGCACATGATATGCTGAAGAGGCAAACTTTATTCATCTCTCGCTCTTCAACTGGAGACACAAACGTTGTGTTTATGAATGTTCGTCTATCACGTTAAAAACACTGACTGGATTTGAATAAAGCTGCAATAAATCAAAACAAAAAACGATCTTTTTTTCTCCAACCAACCAAATCAACCCTTAAGGAACTCAAAACGTTTCCTAAATGCGGTCCAAGTCATGTGTATTAACTAGTATGCAGTAACTTTATATGATTTTACCATAAAAGTGATTATTACAAAAAATATTAACAATTATTGAATGTAATACATGTCTATCATGCATGAAAAATTATTTTAAACCTAATTCTCAAGATTGTATGTAATGGTCGTTATGCCCCAAACTGTTTAATGAAATAGATATTTGACTCGTAGTACACACAAAGTTTCGCCGCTAAACAAAACAAACAAATATTGAAAGCTCCTTAATTATTTTCTTGAGACAAAACGTTCGAGAAAGTATGTTCTTATTAAAACTTCTTTTTTCATAATAATGACTGTGCGATTAAATGTTTAATTGCACAAAAAAGGCAATTAAAAAGTAAGAAACATTACTTTCTTATCAGAAAGTCATAAAAGTAAAAAAACAAACGTGTTAACATGAATAAATTTCAATATATTTCACACATAGCGAAAGGTCAATTTACTTATAACAAATTAATAGTGTTACAGTAATCATACAATTATTATTAATACTAATTCTAAAAATATTACTCAGTCTTTTTACTAAAATGACCAGGTCGTTCACATTTTCTTAATAAAATTTACTTGGTCAATGTCATTTTGACATTAAATGCTGAATGTAATTCACTGTTGGCCTGTATTTTAAGGTTACTAAAACATTTAATTGATGCATAAAAGCTCTTTGTCATTTCCAAATCGAAAGCTACTTAGGAATTGAAACATTATTTTTGTGTAGTCTATCGAGGCTATTTAGAGCGTTATACTACTAGAATAAACCAAAGACAATCGCTAATGAATAATTACTCCCTATAAAGTAAAAAAAATATCATCAACAAAGTAATTATTATTTAGAAATGTATATTAGTTCAAGATCAGTAAGTACATATTTACCGTCCGTTACTTATAATGCAAGCCATTATATTACCTATATTGAACTCAATTCTAGATTTACGAAATATCAAAAATTACTTACTCTTGATTCAAATAATTATAAATATATTTAAACAATGATATCTAAATCCAGTAAAAGCCATTTCTTTTGCATAAAATACTTGTTGCAGACAATGTTGCAGGAAAACCTATTTAACTGAAGCAATCCACGTTATCAAACATCGACATTCTACACTGATTTAATTAAAGCGAACGATACACTTCAAGATGCCGATTGGTTTTAATAAGACAAAATAGAAAAAAATCGCTCAACTATTACGCTCAAGGGAGCGGTTGCATGTGCCAAAATTATTTCTGGATCCAAGATCAATGTTAACAACTCACCCAGTTGAAATAATTGTAATCCCAACACGACACTGCACTACACAGACGCGTCTGACACCTTCAACGCTCTTATATCAACTGACTGAATTCTGAAATCGTTCCGTTTGCGTAGCGTAATGTATCACACTAGCACAATTGGACGAAAGTCGTGTACATGGCTAGTGTGCGTGCCATGACGTATGGCGATTGCGTTCGTAGTTAAACGGCTTTTGAAACTTGGGACAAGGACACGTCTTTGCAAAAACTACAATCGTATTTTGCAATTAGTTGCTAAGCGGAATTTGTATTCGTCTTTTTCAAATTCCATACTTGTTGCAGGATGTTTTGAAGTGTCGCAATATCCTGCGATGCAATAACGAACACTTATAATCTCGTTTAGATTATGAACTATCTGAAATGATTATACAACACTGGGATAAGTCACGTGCGTGCTCTTGGCAATGGTATACAGAATACAGATTCCGCTTGTGATTAAGAAGTTGTGTGTGGATCAACTATTAATATTTACACTGCAACTATCATTCAAAAGTTTAAAAGGTTATATTTACCAATAATGTACATTGTTTAACAAACAATTTTCCACTAGAACATTTTAATCACATGCTTGTTCAAACATTGATTGTGGTAGAGATAATGTACTTCTTAAAAACACGGTTTTCAGTATTAAATGATGGATTGGCGAAGAATTTTAAAAATAGAATATGACAAATTAAGATAAAGTTGTATTATCTATGGGCTTAAAGATTTTCCTTACTGAAATAACGAATTACTGCTAACTCATGACTATTAATATATATAAAGAAAGCTTTTATTATTTCTTGAACTTCAAAAAAATCCTTTTAAAGAGATTCACAACCGATCACTTTGATAAGAAATATAACAATTTGCCTGCTAAGCTGCATAAGATTACTAATTATCTGTACGATCGCTTGTTTATTTGAGAATTAGAGTTTGTGGCGCAAGAAACCGTTCCATACAGCATTAATTAGAAGGTTTTATTGTCCATTTCTCTTCAATAAGGTGACTTAGTCCAAATTTATCCGCTGAATATAATTCAATATAAGAAAATATTATTGCCAGGCTAAAGACCCTAGATTATAACGAAACTGAAAAACTTTTAGCGGTATCTATCTATTTTAAAATGTAATATCATCATTATTAATACAGTTAAAATTAGATTGTATTCATAGTGTTACATTCGGATTGTCTTCATCGGGTTAATATTGAATTATATTCATGACTTTGCACATTTTCTGATTACACACCCTCTCACACACAGGCACTCTACATAAAGATTCATCATCATTGTCAGCATTAAAATTATTCTTAGTAAAATATCTTGTATGTTCACTCTGTTACATCTGTCCTTTATAGTTTTGGCTGGTTACAGCGCAAATTGGCAACGCATGTTATTTCATGTATTTAACTTAAGTTTCTTGCCACATTGTAACAATCTTTTGGATAATGGATTTATTATTTATTTATTTATTATTATTATTATTTATTAAGTAAGGAATTGCTTGGCTCAGTAAGAGACCATCGTTGTATTAAAAGTTTCTTGCCACTAACAATCTTTTGGATAATGGATTTATTATTTATTTACAAAGTAAGGAAGGACTTGGCTCTATTCAGTAAGAGACCTTCATTTGATTAATTTCTAGCGCTGCTGTCACCAGGCCAGTATCTCATGAACTCATGAGAGAAAATGTCATAGAGAGATATTTCGAAACTTCACACATGATTTACTTAATAAAATTGAAAATATTACGCAGAACGCGACTTTTTATATCTGCATCGCGGCGAAAGACTTAGGATAGATTTTTGAAGGGGGAAAGTACAGAAAAACAACTCAATAGCAGCGCTTAATCGCTTAATGGTTTGAATTGGTAGGTGCGGTTGCGCACTGCGATCTGATTGGTCGTCAGCTCTCGTACGATACAGCTGAGACCTATTTTGACGTAATGTAAAGAAAGCCGATTTACGAGAAATTCTCTGTTCTATTAAATGTCGCTACAAGGCTGCGGTGATAGGTTTTTTTCCAAAATTATGCCATTTTTCAATTTTTACAGTAGCGACATAGATGACGCAATTCTGTAACGTAGCTGTCAAAAATTAGAAAATACCGTCGTGTTGAGGAAAAATTCCTTTAATATTTTTGTTTCTCTAGTACAGTGGCATAAAAAAATATATCGCGACCCCATTTGACCTTCGGTTTTTTATCATATATGTAGGTGTATGTTACAGTATTACCATTAACATTATTAATTGTCTTTAATTTTGTTTTTTTACTAAAGTACCCATTTTTTTTCGACCTCTGGCGACCCCCCTACAGAAGCTACGCAACCCCCCAGGGGGTCGCGACCCACAGGTTGAAAAACAATGCTCTAGTAAATATATTATTTTAAACACACACATAGACAGTGTCCATATATGAATAACGCAGACTTTGAAGTTGTAATAGTAATGCCATCTGCCACGAAGTATGTATCGTAAAAGAGTTCCCCGGCTGTCTGTATGATCGCGATACAATCAAATACGAGGGTTTGTCTCAATGATGCAATTATGCTTAAGATGTATTCCTGAATGAATTATTTATTGTCGAAGATGTCGGAAAAAGCTACCATACAAGCTAAACATTCAAGGTGGGAAAATGAAATTTTCCATTATCACTTATCTCACTATCCTAAGATATTTTCTCTCCCATAGATTTGCCTGGAGGAGTTCGCTTGCGATAAGGCATTGTATTGATTTCGTAATACTAAAAATATTTATTTATACCAGAAAAACATGGTTAAAAATAATAAATATATGTTAAATTATAATAAATATGTTAAATTATAATAAATATGTTAAATAAATGTGCCAACTAGAAATACTACTACAATCCTATTGCTCCACTCACAGTACTATAATTTACAACACTGTACAAATCGAGATTCTTTTATTCATAATAAAAAAACAAATCGAGAATTGTTTTTTTTAATATGAATAAACCACGTCTGCCGAATTGTCGGGCGAAACTGCGTGTGGAAACTAGTTTAATTAAAACTCACGTTTAAATACATGATAGGGTCTAAATATTCCATTACCTGCGCAGTGTCATCGAACGCGACAAGGACCATATTTTTCCAGGCACAGAAATAGTTATCTCCTTAACATCCTTGAACTTTCAATTTAAGTATTTTTCGTGTTCGATATTTTTAATGCGTGGAAGGTACAACAATAAATTGATTCGCAAACTGACTGGATAAAAATACAATTATATCGCATTAAAATTTTCCTACGTTATACAACCATAATAACAATTAATTGAGAGTTATACCACAACGAAGCCGAGTTTCGAATTGTCAAAACTTTGAAATTTCTCAAGAAACATTTTAATGTCAAAACACGTGTGTATACAATGGCATCGTTTACTTTTATGATTGATATGACATGAGCTAAGAAAATTTTGAGTCATCGAATGACAAGAAAGGTTACGAGTACATATTTTACATTTAAGAATTGTAAAATTCGAAAATTAATTTCGTAAATGTAAAGTCGACATCCAATATGTCTTTCTGATGCCTGCCATCAAACGAAACCAACGAAATAATTCGAAACGCTTAATTGTAATATCTGATGCTTTATTGAAACAAACAATAATTTTTGTTTTTTAAAATCACAAAATGGATGCAAGTATGGCTGTCTCCAATTTGTTTCTGACGAAACTTTATAAATGATTTGTACCTCAATACGATCTAGCAGATAAAAATCATTTTAACATATTATTCAATAATTTTATTTTAAAAAATTAAAAATAACATAACAATTTCGATAAATTCATTGTTTTTCAATTCACGTAACAGGAACTGACAAATTCTATCACCGAAGTTTCAATGAAACTAAAAACTCCAACTTGTACCAAACGTTCCATTTCAGATCATTTGTTAAAATTATCCCCGACCAACGAACTAATGAAATGATTGTGAACGTGCGAGGTCGCACACACCGTACGCCAAACCGAATGACCTCAAATTCGCACCCAACAATTATGGCCAATATAATTGGATAGAATGCTTATTAATAATAATCATCATCATCATCTTTATTTACACTCACTGTGGTCTAGATACAGATGATATAATATTCAGCTGCTACACAGTCAACCACAATGGCATGCAAAATCATCTTTATTATAGGCGGTATCGATCTCTGAAATAAAGTTACTTATTATTCATACAATTGATCCGTTACGTTACGTTACGTTACGTTTACTACGAGTACATACGTATGTTCGATCGAATATCGATCTCGAACACAACCAAAAAGTCTTCGTATTTTGGTTAGCATCGAGAGTTGGGCATGGTACACACATTCATCCCATGTGTACATGTTAACCCACACTGATAAATCAACATTTCGGTTTTGACATTCTGATTCAATCTGGTTTATAAATATAGTCTTGTTAAAAGGTCATCTTAGAAAATCGACGGATATAAAATACAAAACCAATCTTTTTATAATTAATTGAATCAGGTGTTACTTTGCGGAAGTCCATAGTACAAAATCCCAATAGACCAATATGTAAGCAGTACTGCTCGAAAAATCCACAACCACTCGGCGCACGTTTCGCTCCGACACCGGAGCATCATCAGGAGATGTTGCCTCTGCTTGTATATTGGTCTATTGGGATTTAGTCCAATCTTTTTACTTTTCCATTGATCACATTTTTAACCTTCAATTTTTCTAAATTTTTCACATTGTTTTGATTAGAATTTGTTGTGCGTTTGTGCTTTTGAAGTTTACTGTTATATAACTATCAAATATTTTGGCTATGTACCAATGGATTTTTCATTCTACGTGCGCAAAACATAAGCCGGAATACCGCAGACCCAAAATATATTTGCCTATGAAACAGGTACTGAAATCTGAGGGCCAGAACACATGGTTCGTCCTTAAAGTGAGTACATCCTCCATTCCATTTGTCACAGACAATAAATGTCACTTCCACAGACATTTAAAAAAAAATTGCAAATTTTTAACTTGTTTTGCACAGTTCTTGTCGAACCGAAAAGTTTTTGCTTTATATGAATATTAATTTGTACTAAATGCTTAAAAAGAGGAAATTTATAATTTACAATAATAAAGTATTATATTGAGAACATTTTCCTTTTGTATTGAAGATTTATAAAAAAAATAAAAATAAATAACATTTGCTATTAACGTTAGTAAAATTATTAGTATTTGTTAGTAAATTATATTTATTAGCATGTTATATTATTAATTAGATCCCAATGGCTTTACCCGCATTTATAAAGAACGGTGCACGCCATATCAAATATACATGTTATATATAATGTGTTATATATAAAATATTAAAGGGGAAAATTTAATACAATTTTTTTTGTAGTAACGGTTCACTATTTTGACTGTAATGGCTTACCGATATATAATACGGCAAGCATTTTTAAGGACTATTTAAGATTAACATTTCCATCATACAACACAATCTCTAGTGCACGCCAGAGTAGCTCAGTGTTTTTTTTTATAAAACTAGGAGCAAGTGCGTTGCCAGCCTTTAACATGCACTTTTCTTGAAGGTCCCTATTGTTTAAGTCGTATTGGTTCGGAAATACCTCTACTACCAGCTGGTACATAGCGATGCGCGGATTGATGCGAATTGTTTCCTACTTCCTATAAATTTGAACCTAACGCTTACCGTATTAGGTTCTAACCTAACCTAACCTAAAATTGTAGCCTATGTGTTACTCTGATGAAGCTATATTATTGGAAAGTTAAATAAAAATCCATTCAGTATGGTTATTTGTGATCAGTAACTATCCATCTAAACAGACAAACCTTCGCGCTAATAATATTAGCAGAGTTCATTTGGACACGTGTAAGTAATTTAAAATTCACCTTTCCGTATTCATTATACAACATCTCGACAACCTTGGAATTTAGAGATAGCAGGCGCGCCTCCAAATCCTTGATACCTGATTGGACGGTATTATACGAATAAATACCAGTTTCACAGACTATATAGGTGACGGTATACATCAAAAAGTCTAGTCATGGCTATTTTTATTGTTGCCCACTGAGCGAATAAATATCATAAACTTACTATCAATAAAAAATAGTAGATAAAGATTTCGACAGATTAAACTTTGTCTATTGTAGATTTAATTTAGGCACTGTCTGCCGCGTACCGCCGCTATGTGGAACCAGCTGCCAAAAGAGGTATTTCCGAACAAATACGACTTAAGGACCTTCAAAAAAGAGCGTATAAGCATCTTAAAGGCCGGCAACGCACTGGTGAATGTCCATGGGCGGCGGTATCACTTAACACCAGGTGAGCCTCCTGCCCGTTTGCCCCATGTTTTATAAAAAAAAATCTCGCTTTTAGCACTAGCTACAGTTAAATGTCATTAAGAACCCAATATAAAATAATTTAAACTACCTCGTACAACGAAATGGATTTTATTTGGAAACAATTACAGATAACACTATTTTGTAAGTCAAGCGATTCAGAGTTTGTAACGAATGCGTTCGTTTATTGTTCTTGCGATAAAAATGCCGTTGTCATAACGACGGGAGATCAAACAACAGATGTCCACTGTACACAGTGGCAGTTTCCATACTCTGATGGTGTTAATTAATGTGCTTACGTTCTTGCAATAAAAATAATCTTTTTTCGATTAGCGCCACCTAAAATTCAAATTATCATATTACAAATTTTGGGTGCACAGTTGCGAAAAGTAATAATAAAGACATTATATAATTTGAATAATTTGGGCGTCCAAAGTATATATTTTCATTTAAGAATCAATTTTATTTCTAGTTAATATTTTGTACAATTCGTACATATCTTTTATTCATCCCCCTAAATGTTAAGGGTAGTTAGTTTTCTTGGTTTCTTGACAATATTAATTTACTTTTTCACTAACAGAAGGAATATCAAACAAAACTTTTCAGTTTTTGAGTTTTCTCAATTAATTAAATGATAATTTGATCAAATATTAAGCGAAATACGAGGGGAAAGCGAAATTATCGAACAAATAAGAAATAATTATGTGATAGATCTTTGTTATGACAAGCGACATAGGTCTATTAGAGTGTACAAGCTATATTGTAGTTCCATTAAAATCCATTCAGTAGTTTTTACGTGAAAAAAACAAACGTCCACCAATCTTTTGTGATTATTATATTAGATGTTACCAGTTATCGTTACCCGTAAGTAGTGTCATACTGTTATTTAAATATTTATAATCTGACATTTACTATTAGATTTATGGTTTAAAATTTAAATCTCATTAACTGCAATGTCATCTTTATTGCTTTAAGTTACGGTATATTTTAGAGGGAACCTGAATACTTAAACATCTTAAAATTTAAGCCTTTATATTTTAATTGGTACCGTTTTTGAAAGCTCCCGCTGAGTGCTTACCCTGTCACATAAAATCTGTCTACGATCGCAAAGCACTCGAAACTATATAAAAATGAAAACGGATGTTAAGGATCCACATTCAATTGTCTGTGACGATTTCATGCAGCACCAATTTGGATGTAATTTACAATGGAAAAAGTTGTAGATCAAAAACATTTATTTTAAATAACGACAAAGAATTTTTTAAATAAGAACAGATCTGACAGTTCGTCTACGTTGACCTGTTAAGTACCACAGCCACATTCTTACTGTCTCTGGCAGCAAGTGTGCCACCGGCCTGTCGTATATACATTTTAGTCACAAAAATCTAAGTACTTAAATTACATAGTGAAGAGTACACAAATATTCAGCGACGTGTTTTATTAGACGCGCATACTAACCTTGAATGATTTACCGCGGCAATTGAGATTTGCGATTTCAATCCCAATGCAAATATACACCTTCTGTATTATAACTTAAGGTTGATTTCCGCTAGATGCTATAGATGATGTGACGCCGAATAAAATTAATAGATGGGGTTATATTACGTAAAATAATTGCTGATGCTTGATAATATTGAGCAAGTTGTTCATTGTTTACTTAGTATATCATTTTTAACCAACTGTAAAAAAAACCGAAGGACAACACACACACAACGTGTATGTTTTGTCACAGAAATGACAAAAATGGGTATAATTTCTCAAATAAATTTTTAATCAGTCCCCAAAAAAATGATATTAATAAAATATTCACCAAACATATGCAGTTATGAAATATTTATATTTGATCCGCTTATCTTTTAAGGCAATAATGTAAAGAATAGAATTTTGAATATTAAAGTAAATCTACAATACGATTGTCATAGTAATAAATGTTAAGATTTAAATTGCGCGTAAAAATATCTTGCCAAGGAGTAGAAAAGCAAGAAGGCTATATACTAATAGATTCAGTTTATTTTCTCCACAAAATTATATGAACATATAACAGCTTATTGCATACATTTCATAGTGAGGATGGATACTAAAAAAGGTCTAGCCTGTGTTATAGGTCTCTAGGACCCACCTCGCATCCAAAATACAGTTCAAGATCTACCTCAAGCTTATTATATTAAACGAAGTTTTACTAACATTAATATATAAATAAATCTAGTTATTATGTGATGGTACTATAAATAATTAGATATATATCATTTATCACTAAACAGTATAGAATAGTCATGGTAGTACATAGAGTTTATAAATTTATGTAGAACATGCTGAAATTAGGTGTATTGACATTTAATTATTTGAAATGACATTTGACATAAGACTTGAACCGGTGACATGGGTTTTTTATTTTGGGTACTGCTCGTAATCAAGTGTAGAAATTAACATTGAATACCGGAATCGAATTTAAAACCGTGTTTAGTATTCAAGTAATTATTATGTAAGAATCCAGAAACCTAATACTCAACTGGTGACGTTCCTAGGGTTGTGTAATTTTTTTAGTCTGTGTATCGTTTGTTTTGATGTTCATAAGAGTAGTGTTATCTGTATCAATGAATATATTTTGACAGGTGTTGGCTCTGTCTTAATTTTTGTTTGTAATTTAAAATATAAGCCGACGCATTGAAAACTACACCCACATTTCAACATAAAGATTAATATGTAAATATACAAAATAAAGTATATTAAACCATATTAATATTTCTGCGCTTGTTAAACTAGGGGAACTAAACTTTGTGATCGCAATTGTATAAATAATACATAATATGAGAGATAAGAATGTCTTTCAAAAAAGGAATTCAGTGATTCTAATCTCATAAAGAAAAAAAAATCAGTCAAATTGACGCGGCTTTTTTTTGGATTTTATGGCCATGTTGACGCTGCGATAAAACTACACAGATAATAAAATACTGACTTACGATGAAAAACATATAAGTGGTCTTAATTGTTATATTTATTAAGCGAATCTAAAACGATATTTAAATCTGTCATAGAAATACCTCACTTCAGGTGTATCCAGTTTGGTGAGTTCGACCAGTTGAAAGATTTTCTAAGTTATCTAGACTAGAGCCTACGTTCATTATAAAAAGCAGCAGTGTCGAGACAACCCTTCTAAACAAGTAGCTGTGAAACCGCAGCCTTAACCATCAAACGGGAAATAGAATGCATACGTGACGAAGGCCGCGTACGGCCAATGAGCGAACGGTGTTGGGAGGCGCGGCGCTGACGCACACATGACGCAATAATGAAATACTTGAAATCAGCAAGGGTGTGTGCAAGACCTAAATTGGTATAAATCTAGATTTATAACATATGTCAGTTATGTATCACCTAGTTGTTTACTTGGAAAAACACTATCTTATATGCATTAATTTATACAACTGTCAGTCGTTGGAAGAGGATTAAGCTTCATGAAACATGGAAACATATATAGACAAAACCATTTTGTCAGTAAAAAAGAGTTGTTAAACATCTACTATAACAAACTGATGATTACAACCAGGATATTTGAAATTCAGAGTTGAATGGATACAAAATATCTCCTCAGACATATGGCTTTCAAAATCATGTTAGCTAATTCAGTGTGATTTATATTTAAGTATTGCAACTCAACAAACTCACACCTATGAAAGAAAGAATGTATATGAGTATTACTAGAAGCAAGTACATTTCTCAGAATTTTTATATTGTTACAAATACAAATTGTTACAAAAATACAAATATGTAATTTAGCAATTTCTGTGTAGTAAACACTACTTAATTGTCAATTTTCTACTTCCATATTTGTAAATTTTATAAGATCCTCTAGCATATCTTAACTAAAATGAATACAGAAAACTTAATATTATGATAAGTACAGTGGGTAGTAAAAATTAAGTGTGGTAAATATAACATAGAATTAATTATTTTTTTAGAACTAGAATAAAATAAATAATATAGGTATATACCTAGGTACCTGAAGGTAATTATTAATATTAATAATTACCTTCAGGTGGACTTTCGCTTATATCAAAAATGTTATAATCTGAATAAATTCAGGAATCATTCTAAAATTGCTATTATTACACATACAGTTATCAAATACATTATATATATTAAATAGGAGTTGTCAGTTTATTTGTTAAAAGATATTTATTAAAAAGCTTACAGCTTTAAAGCTCAATTTTTTTTAAACTATGGCTTAAGGCTATTAATTTGTAAATCTCATTTAAATGTGAAATAAAATGTATTGTTACATTTAGTTTATAATTATCAAAATGTGTCCTTTCTAAGTCTGAATTAATTATTTTAGTTGGTTAAATATTTTAGTTAGGTTTCTTTATGTATTTTTTTTCTAACTCTAGGTCAATGTTCTCCACACGATATGACCCTCAAGGCTGATGTCATTTTTTAAAGACTTTTAGTTCATATTTTAATTGTAATAAGTTTTGCTGAAAACAAGTAATTCTTTATGGAGTCAATAGACATTAAATAATCGAAATTTGAAAAAGTATTAAACATTCTTTAAACAAATTTAAAAAGAGAATTAAATTTTAAGAATATTAATTTAATATTTTAAATTAAGAATTTATAATGAAATGTAGCAACGTTTTACGCTACTATCTACGATTCAAGTTTTTGGTTATGTTTAAAGAATGAGTTAGCTCTTTTTAAACATCTGAGACTTTTATTGCATTTTCCGTAATAAAACCGAAATTCAACACTCACCTATTGAAAATCCATAGTTGAGACTTCAATATTGCTTAACGAAAATCTGATTAACTCACACTGTCTGTAACAATATGTTCAAGTAAGTTTTTCTCACAGGCTTTAACAATTGGTCTAGGATATTGTATTGAATTATTTATTTAGAGCTGAAAGCCGTACAATTAATTGTCGCAAGCCACACTTTTATTCCGGCTACACATAAATCACAACGATAGATATCTTAAAAACTAGTTATTAGAATGAGACAAACAGCTGATTCTTGTATTAATATCAGAATTCAGAGTTGTCAGATATAACATTACAGAGTACATGTATGTAATACGTTAACGGAGGTATACGTAAATTTAAACTAGTTTTGGTGAAATGCTTAGTTTTTTAGTTTTATTTTTTTACCGATTTATAGATTACACTAAAAGACAATTATAACCATGTACTATTTTTACAAAACAGTTGCGAACAACACACAACTACAGACTATAGTTGCGCACGTAAATAAGTGCCACCTAGTTTGGTAAGCAGTTATTAAGTTTGCGACTGATTTGCCGAAGAAGAACAAAATGCTTTTTTTCGATTAAGTACTGAAAAATCTCGACCGCAGTAAAGTATGAGGCGACAAAATCTATCAATTGTAAGAAATAATGATTAATGGCACCGCTGTTCCGATAATTACTTACAATACACTCTTAAAAGAAAAATTTATAACAATGCGTACTAGATGACTCTTCTACAAGTTAGGTATAATTCTTAATTTTTAAAAATTAAATATTAAAAAGACATAATTTAGACACAAAAATAAGACATAATTTAGACATAATTTAATTTAGACACAAAAATAAGACATAATTTTTAAATTTCAGACCAATTAAGCCAATCATAAAGAAAATGGATTTAAAAGTAATACTTGTGGTTTCATTAAATAGTTTAGTTAGGTTATTATTAGTAATTATTCTGAAGTCGCTAGTGTTAGGGGACATTCTAATATATATTACGTATAACTAGTAATGTAACTTCGAGATATAATAAATATATAATTTTGATCAATTGCAAGTATATGTACCTATTATTTTATGTCCCGGCAAACGTTGTTTTGCCATACATGTGATTTTTTTTAGTTCAATAAAAATATTAATAAATAAAAAATAGCGATGTATCGTAGAAGGGTTATTTTGGGTTGTATGTGTTTTTGTATGCTGTAAAAAAACAAATAAGAAATTTTTCTCACGAATATATTGTTAAAAAACACAAAACAAAAAACCCACAACCTCTCGACGCACGTTTCGCCCCGACATCGAACGCTGTTTTTTCGCGAAGTATTGCTTGTAGATTGGTCTATTAAGGTTTTGTACTATGAACGTCCGCAAAGTAACGTCTGATTCTATTTAAACCAGAATTGTTTTTTTTATAAAATGCTGTCGATCAAAGTCGGTAAAGTCCGCATTTTATTAACTCTCAACAAATTTCTCAAAAAAATATTTTTGTAAATGTTATGTTGTAGTACCGCTGTCCATGGACACAATGCAGGTGAGCAAGTCTCTTTGGTCAAAGAAAGTTAAAACCTTAGTGTTGTATGATTTTGGCGCTTAAAATAGAACAACTTTCATTCTATACGTATGCACAATGGTGATGTTTTATATATTTTTTGGTACCTGGTGTAATGTGAAGTAAATATGAAACCTATGTATGAAGAGAAATCGAAAACTCAAATTAATTTGAATTGCTTTATTATCTTAGTATAGATTTCTTGCATCATGAAATCGATACACTTTGTTAAGAGTTTTCTAACTACTTCTTTTTTTGGCATTTTTATTATTGCTTCTTATAGAATATAAGCTATTATTATAATAATACTATAGAGATAAAACAATAGATATCTACATATAAATACATATCTTTAAATTCTATATACTTTTTATAAATACATATATAAAATATTTCCAACGATTATGAAGATACTATACAAGAATTATCTAATTATTATTGATCATAGTCCATTTCGAGCGTAAATAATATTCATCCAAGTTTTCTTAAGCTTTGCAGGAAGCGGGAACTCTGTATTGCCTGGATTCAGGTGCACCAGATACTTTGGGGTTAAGACCCTGTCGTATCTGGTTCCTGTATGTAATGAACTGAGGGTCCATTTTGGGATGACAGACAACCTGAGCCGCCTGGATCTTGTAACCTTCAACGTTGCAGTAGGACTGGCATACTGGTAAAGGCTTGGTCGTTATGCAAATCTCCTCATAGTTTTCATAGTATTGCACCTGCTTCTGCATTTTACACGGTACCTTCTTTTTAGAATAGCTCCTTGCGTTGTACACGCCGTTGTCTTCCCACTTCATGTTCTCAGCCTGTGCGTTCTGCCAGTCCTGGTCTGAACGTAGGATTGCTGTGTACTTGTTCTGGCGTTGGTAGGCCATTTGCTTAGCCTGCGCTTGGAGTTGCTGGGTCTTTGGTTCACCATTTTCATCGTTCAACGCGAAGGATGCCGCGTAATGATCAGGGCTGTCTACGATTCCGTAAGGAGTCATATAATCGTCGCGCCTTTTACCACTCATCTGACCACAGATTCCCCTGTTCTGTCCCCGACCTTGCCCAGATAGTACCACTAGTCTCTGGCCATCATACATAATCCTAAGACGATCCTCCTTTATCTTAAGGACGAGCACATTGTCAGGCTGCACGTAGTATTCGAGGATGGGAGATTCCTCACTTTCGTCAAAATAGGTGGTAAGCTCTCCTTCAGATATTTTCTTGGTGTTGGTGAAGACCTTGACATTGTAGTTGGAGCTGTCTGCTCCAGGTCCGACCTCGATTTCCAGATGTTTTCCGTTCTGAGATCTGAAATGCACGTCCAAACATTTAAACTTATGTTATGTAATTTTCGAATTGTCTTGGAGATTTTAATCAAGAATACTCTGCTGACATATTGAAACCGAACAGTTGTTGGTAATTATGCGCGTTGCATACCTGTAGGAAATGTAGACTTCTTGGGTATTTTCACTGGGTCTCCTTGCAAGGACTAGGTAGTCATCGCTGAATGGAGCCTTGTTCACCATAACAACATGCCAGTTTCGAGAGAGAGTGTAATTATATCTGCGGTCGCTGAATGTTCTCACTCTTGTACCATCAACCGAACAATATGCTGTAAAATATTTAATAATTCTTAGCATAATATACATTCATTGTTATTTTAAACTCTTCTTCTATTAACAATTGCTTTAAATTCAAAATATTGTATACTTACGCTGGTATTGATGTTTGGTGTAATAGTTAAGAACGCGTTCCGTAGGTGACATTGGTCGGTACATTGACAAAACCCCGGGGGTCACAGCAGGCATGGGGATGTTTTTAATTCGCAGCTCACCATAGCGGGAGTTCAAACCCATATTCATTGTCTGCGTCAAATAGGCTATATCGAACATTAGTTCCAGTTGCCCATCGGGTGAAACCTTTTGCGGATTGTCTTCAACGCGCCAAAGTGCTAAGCTCTTACCAATTCTGTACAATTGGTAAGCAGCATTTCTTATACCAGCATTGACGTTGTAGGTCACCGAGTACTTGTATGAATCAGGCGCATGAGCTAAAATAAGCACTTTGTGACAAGCATGCTGGTAGTTGTTGTTACCAGCCATTTCTTCAAGACATTTCCGACCCAGAGGATGGTTTTGCAGATCTTGGGCGTATTTTGGTGATCGCTGTCCTGATCCAAGAATAGAAATTCTTTCTTTTTGGCCATAGCGAATGTCAAATTCGAGGGGCACCTTTAATTCGTCTTTAAGTGCTTGGGCGAAGTTAAGGGTGGAGACTGTATTTGGTTTTGTCAACCTTCCAACGGCATTTACTTGTGAGTTGCCATGTTGGTCATTATTTCTGGCAGCGAAAAAGGCAAATTGTATCTTCGGATCGATGTCACTACTACCAATAGCAGACGTGAAAACGTAATCTAATTTTTTGGGTGAGTCAAAGCTAGCACTTAGGTCAAGAACTTGAGCGCGAGCTGTGTTTATTCCCGAGACTACTCGTTTTACAAGAGCCTCACGTCTCTGAGCGCTGTTCGATGACGTATCAGTAGCTTCTACTGCCTCAACAGGCATTTGTCCTGGTTGCTTTTGATTATACAGTATATCTGTAAATATTAAAATGTTGTAGTAATTACAGAATTAAGGTTTTACTACAAAAGTTAGCGAATTTATAGATACCTACCGTATTTCACTGTAATAGTCATGCTTTTGGACTTGGACTGCTTTCCAAGGAACTTCAGATTAAAGTGGGTTTGTCCAATATCCCTCTGGTGGAATGGTGAGACTAGGTAAGATAGAGGACTGCGAGATAAGAACATATTGACAACGTTATTGTAATCCTTCGAGTATGAGTATCCGCTAAATTGGAATTGGGTATCAAACATTTGTCCAAACTTGTAATCAACAGCTATGGTTTTGCTGTCACGGTTAGTTAACTTAGTAGTTGGATCTTGGGAAATAGTTACAAGAGTATCCCTCTTCTGGTTCGCACTGTATGGCCAGACGCTGTAGTGGAATATGGTAGTGTCTTGCTCTTGTTGAATAGGTGCAAACGTCATTTTTACTTCTCCCGACTTCTTTTCAACCTGTATTCTCATAGGTGCGTGTAGCTGCATTTTTCCAACCACACCAACACTGGCATATTGATTAGAGATGGTGTCCAAGAAACCTACACTTCCATCATGGTTTTCTGCATACGTCATATAGTATTCCATATTCGCGTTTGTGTTAGAGTTGTCATTTCCTGCCAGATTAATCTGTCCACTCCTTCTTGTTTGTGTATGTATTACAGTAGGTTCCTTGTATTTGTAAACAAAAGGCATACCAGAAGCGACGGGGAACATAATTGATAACTTATTTTTGTTTACTAATTTAGTGTAATGTTTCTCGCTTCCATTTTGTAAGACATCTGCTAATTGTTGTGGTAATTGCTTCAAATCCTCATCACCCAGGGCGAAGAATCTCTGTTGGTTCATGAAGTCAACAAACATCGAAAATGCCGCGACTTGTCTTTCTTTTTTGGCGTTGAACATATCATAAATTTTATCAGCTGAGTATTTATGTTCTGTTTTAGATTTGGTTTGCTGAGAATCTTTGTGGTTAAATTCATTGAAGTAATCTATTAAGTTCTGCCAGTTGGACACTGATATAGAGGCCTGAAAGTATTTATTTCATTAATACGTAGTAAAAGGATGACTTGTAATCAATGACATTTAGTACTTACCGAAGTTTCTTCTTTCCATCCCCCTACTGTATTTTGTAGATAGTATCTCAATGATTTGGGAATTAAACTATCCTGTGAACCGATTGCTGACCATACACCAAAGATACCGACTTCCTCATCATCGTTGTCGTAGCTTCTCATTGCTTTTAATGAGTATTGGTTACCGAAACTCTCTTTAGTTAGCATATCCCGTACACCTTGTGCCGATCTTGCTCTAAGGATGGACGATATGATTGTATTATATAATTAAGAATTTCATGTCAAAAGTAAAACTCATATATTAAATACTTACACTTCAAAGTAGCGAGGGTGTTTTAGGTTTGCGGCAGATTCAATTCCTGATTTAATAGCAGCACGTACTTCTTGGCTAGGATCAGTATTCGTCATTTCAGCCATATATTGCCACATAGTTTCAGTTGGGTGTGTCATAAATATGTACATAATAGCTGCTACTCTGACTTCGTAGGGTTCAGCTGTGTTTCGGAGAATACTGTATAAAGCAGACCTGACATATCGATCCTTTTCTCTAGCCAAAGTTTTAAGAGCATCAATGATTTGAATTCGGAGGTAAGTAGAAACCGGCACAGTGCCTTCTAAGTATGGTGAAAATACCCTCAAAATTTCGCGGTGTCCTAAGTTACCAATGGCCCTGATATATACTTGAGCTTTGTGACTATCTCCTTGCTCTATTGACAATTGTAGCTGTGCTTCAAGTCGTGGAAGAATGTCATCTAAAACAAAGCGATCATGTTGATCTGATAGACGTCCATACATATGAGTTGGGTAGTAACGGTGCACAGTTCGGTTGTCAACTTGGCCCATTTGGATAAATTTAGTTGCAGCTATTAAAGCCGTAGTATTAAGATATCTTTCTTCTCTTACTTCCGGACTCATTGCTAAGTCAAAGAATTGTATCATAGCTTCTTTAGTGGGATAACGCAGGGATCTAGGTAAAACTGACACAACTTCGGCAGCCTCCTCTCCGCGTATTTTACTTTCTTGTATCCAAGATCTGATGAGTTGGAAAGCTGGTAGGGTACCAGCTTGTGTAACAGCATCACGGTATATCCTCCACATATTTGCTTTCATTACATCTTCGTGATCTTTGCCGATTTCAATGCTTCTACACGCTTGAGCTAATTGACCGTAACTCATGGAAGAGACAATGCGTACAAGAATGTTGAACTTAGAGAGGAAATCAGCCTTAGGCATATTATTAGCATTTTGCAATTGTTGCGCCATTTCTTGAACCAGTCTCTGTGCGTTCATCGGATTTTGTTTCTTATCACCACGAGGTTGAGAGTTCATGTAAAGGGCAGCATACGCAGGCTCATTGAAGTTGGGCACGTCATCGTTAACAAAAGTCGAACGTGAGTCGCTGGAACTCGATGAGCTCTTAGAATCTGTGTTTTCCTCACTATGTTTTTGAACGATAACTTTGTTGATGGATATTGATTTTGATTTAGATGATCGTCGTACCCGCGAAGCAGGTTGCTCTTTGTCATGTAAGTCCCATGAAGATGAAGAGTCATCAATTGTTACTTGTTTGGGGGTTAATGAGTATAAGAGGTTTTGGATTTCGCGACCACCTTCAGGCTTTTCCCATTCTGGTTCACTGTCGTCTTCGTAATTGACTAACTGTATTGTGATCTTGCTGTGTACTTCCGCTTTTTGTTCACCATACATAAGTGGGCTGACGTTAACGGTACTGGTTGTTTCGGCTTTGTAAATTGGTCCATTCTTTCCCACAAGATAACGAGAAACCGTTGATCTCTTTATTAGTTGTTGTTTATTGGTGGAATGGGTAGTACCAGTCCATTCAGCGCCTTCAGGTACTCCAAAGTGGTAGTCAACTCTGTGGTGGCAATGCCCGTAGCTTTTACTCTTTGTAACTTCAATGGGATCTTCTTCGCTGGCAAACTTGGGAAGTTCTCGTCGCCATTCGGACGCTGATGGTGAAACTGAGTACAAAGTTTCACAGTCACCAGTGACATCAGCTTCCATTTTTCTGAACAGACCTTGTTTGGCGTCATTGTCGTAATTATCATGGGCTGAGTTGATGTTACGGTAAGTCGACAAATCGATTTGGAGAGATCCAATGAGACCTTTCAGCAAGTTTTCGTACGCGAGGGGTAAGCCTAATGGCAGGTTGAGAGAGACGATTCGGCCACCATCTACATTGATTTCAAAAGGCTTATCCAGATTTGTGACCGGCTGGTAGTCATTTTCATCAGACATTGGATTGTGTTGACTTAGTTGTTTGTGCACTAAGGCATAAGCTGGATTTTCTAGTCTTGCCTCGAGCTTTCCAGGTTCCCTTGCACGTATGACGAATCTCGCTCGGTAAGAGCTTCCAGTGCTGGCACTATCCGGAAGAGAAGCCAGAGTATGAGATTCGACATCGTACTTATACAATTTACCAGTTTGCCATGGCCACTGCTGATCTGCAGAGTTGGTTGGTTCACTCCCTAGGCGGCCCGATGATACGGCCACTGGAATGACAATACAATAAAATCTACCTCACTTTCTTAAATGACATTTTAATTACAATTAAAATTGTAATCAATAACCAAATTGAAATTGGTTTTTAAAATTACTAATGCAACGGCACTATAAGCAAAAGAATAATTTATAGTAGACTATAGATGATAGTCCTAAAGGACACGGTAATCTCAGGCACTACTAGGTCCTAATAAAAAAAAAATTCGTCTACATTTATGGAGACAAACATTGCACGTTAAATATATCTATCTTAATGCAATAGCGCAAACGTAAAAAAATCGTAAAGAAAGAGACGAAAGAGTTATTTTGTGCAAAAACCCAATAAACCAGTATGGAAGCAGTACTCCGCGAAAAAACCCTCAACCACTCAACGCACGTTTCGCTCCGACACCGGAGCATCATCAGGAGATGATGACATCAGTTGAGGGTTTTTTCGCGGAGTACTGCTTCCATACTGGTTTATTGGGTTTTTGCACAATGGACTTCCGCAAAGTAACGCCTGATTCAATTAATTATAGTTATTTTGTGAGTAAGTTAGAGTGAGAATTTAATATCCAAAAATGAGTGGTAACAGTATGAATTATGATTGTTAAATTATTTCTTAAAGATTAAATTCATTCTTTCCACGTCCCCCTTAAAACATGTTTTACCAAGAGTCAAACCGAATACATTTTAAAATACACTCACTAAGCAGTTATATTTAAAAAAATAACAGTCAATTATGAATTAAGCTCGTTCAATATTAATATTTAACAAGTTTAATATACTAGTGAAACACGCACAAATCTTTAACTTATTAAAAAAAAATCTATTTTGCAACTGTTTGGTTTTAAAATATTTAATATATATGAAATACAGATTAATATTCATAAATAAGCATAATGAAATCGTCATTTGCTTCAACTAACTACAAAATATATTTTTTTAACAATAAAAAATAACTCACCAACAAAGGCCGTGAGGACCAGAAGCTTCATGATGCCTAGTCCTAGATGTTCTGAACGAGATAATGCTAGGAAGTGCCTAGACGAGACTAACCCTCGGCTTATATATCCGATAGCACACGTGTAATTTTGACCCCTAGATAACAGAGATATTTGGTCCATATGATAACAACTTTGTATCGAGAAAACGATTTCTATAATGTGCACATATGAAAACATATTTGCATAAGTCAGAGTTACAAGGCTTTTAGGTAGTTCCCTTTTCTTATAGATCCCCTAAACGTGTGTAATGTGAAGAAGCTTGATCTGATAATTTCCATTGGGGGTTTTATGCCCGGTTCCTGATAATTAACTACCTGACAGTTCGCATCAAGGTTCAGTAATTTACATACGGAGTCGAACCCATTGTATTACAGAATGAAAAACGCAGGTTACGATTGCACTTTTCAGACTTGTGTCACCTGAGCGACAAATTATAGTTAAGTACTAAGATAGAGCGTCAATTAACAAAAACAGATTAAAAAGAGAATTGGAGAATAGTGTATGTTTTAAATTCATTCATGTTCTTCTTATGTGTGCTAATAGTTGAACTTATATAAATATTGGGGGTTAAATTATCTAACTTTTCTAAAGTTTATTTTTTGAGCTTTTTTCTCAATACCACTCCATAAATGAACTTCAATAATGAAAATCAACAAATTTAAAATAATTTATTTACATTGACAGCATCTGTCGCTTAAATCTAAAAACGGTGAGCAATTTGGAGATCTTAATGGAAGATTTATTACACAAACGAGATTCATTGGAAAGCATTTGTCGCACGTATTCATCCACAGCTGGACTAAAAACCTAGAGGCCTAGGTCTCAGTAACCTATACTTAAAATATTATAAACGTACTATAAGCCTAGAATTATTTAAATCGAAATTTTCCTAATATACATTTTCCACGAGCCATACATATACTTTCAGTGTTCGATAGGCCTTTAATCGGGAAATTCTCAACACTACTGTTGGTATTTGGATACAAACAAGGCGTAAGACGTAAGGTGACTTCGTAGGCTGATAGTCCGTTTATATTAACCTATAAAATAATAATATTTTAATCCATAGTATAATTTGTGAAAAAACATCAATACTGTTCAAATAAGAATGCAACGCAATGAAATGTATACGTGAAATACACAAAGAAAGCTTGACCGGAAGTGTTGTGACCGAAATTCATAAATGACGTCACATCCTACGTCCATCCTATTCTAATTTGTACAGTTTTATATTGGTGTAAATACAAGTTCAATTCACTGAAGCCATAACTTAACTTAGCTAAATTAAAATTATAAAAAAATTCACATTATTTCCATCTTTAGACGAATAAGAAAAATATAATTGTTCTTAATATATTCTTAAACTTCTATAACAACGTTATAATAATTGAGCAAATGTAGGTGTAAATGGAAAGTTAATTATAACTAAGGCGAGATCGCATTTTTAAATTTATATATGATAAAAATTACTATCTAATTAAAGATATATGAGATTTATTTATTTATTCTATATGCGCTGCGTGGAGGAACAACATGAAGGTTTTAAACTGTGGTACATTGTTCTGTTATCAACGCAATTTGTAAAAATCCCATATATTTAGTGACTTATTAACGGTCACAATACGAACTTTTACGCAAAGCTCTCGAAAGCTTGTGAATTTATTTATCATTATATAAATAGTCCACTCCCCACCGAAATATCAAGAATTCCCTATATGTTCATAACACAATGCTTCATTGGCTAAAATATCTATATTTTATAAGTAATTCCTAATTGACTATTATCTAATATTTAATTGAGCAACAGTAATACAACCATAGACCTTTTTTGCATGTTTGAAAGCCTATATTTTGACAATCGCTGTCATAGTAATTAAACATCTCTTATAAATATCATTCACGCTACCATCGTATCGATCGTCTATCTAACATTTCGGTACAGTATTATGACTTCTAAGCGCATTCAGTCGAACCTAATTATCGATCCAACAAACACTGGCTATCATAACAACTTTAAGCCCGCCAAAGACTTAGAGATAAACGTGTCTGCCCCGAGGGGCTGACCTTAACTATATTATCGGCATTTCGCCCTACATTTTCTGCAATCTAGGTACTGTTAGCTTATCCCTGATACACCGCAGGGTGGTCAGCTTTGCAGGTGAGCTGGGAACCAGTTGCTCTTCAGTTCGCCTAACGGGCCTCGATGGCGGAATGCAGGTCCTCGGCACAGGGATGTGAGGGTGAGTTTTCACGTGTTTCCTTAGAGACGAGGGATCTGTGTAGCGTTTTCCACAGCCTACAGCACCGCATGCATAGGGGCGCTGTGAAATAGAAAATTATTAATTACGTGAAAAGGTAATACAACGTACTTCGATTTTAAAAATTTATATATGCAACGAATATCAATACGAGCAAAATTATAGTCAAAACCTTGCTATATTTTACAAAAACGTTAATGAAAATTAGTATATTATATCTGAGGCCTAAAAGCGAATAATAAATTGAATATAAATCGCTATAGATAAGTGTTTGTATGGAAGCTTTGTAGGCAATGGTAATCATTCATACCTCGACGTCTGGCTCTCCACAACAGAGCAGTTCTTTAAGCACTTTCTACCGCGTATATATTTTGTGGAACTAGCTGCGGCAGGCGTATTTCGGAGCTGATACGAATTGGGTGGCTTCAAAAGGAGAGCGTACTAATACAAGCGCAACAAAGATACAATAAAACTTACAGCATTAAAATGTGTTCTTTGGTGCTTGGCTCGATCTGAAGAGTTCGAAAAAGCCTTCCTGCAGTGAGGTGCTGGACAAGCGTAAGGCCGCTCACCCGTGTGTGATCTCACGTGTATCTTCAGATTTTCCAGACGGGAAAACGCTTTTCCACAGCCGGGGTGCTGTAATAAGATTGAGTACTTAATTTAGACCTGGTATATGAACAATTTATTAATGTTTAACTTGTTTATAGTGTCATGTGCGTCTTTATTTATGCTATCTTAAGATAATGACTTGTATTCTAAAAAATTTTTCTAAAAAACATGGAACCACGCAGATTTAGTGTGTTGCGATCGGCCGCGCTGGAAGTTCTATAACATCATAGATGGATCTAAGGGAGATGGTGTTGGCTATTTTGGGAAATGGAACCTTTGAGACGATGAGAGACTACTAATATGTTTTTGAAATTACGCTTAGTTATTTTGTATACAAAGAAAAAATATCCTTTAGCGCGGCTTACAGAATAAAAATTAACCGTTCTTTATTTTTATATAATTTCTTAATATTTTAAATCGTTACTATTAACATTATAATATAATCATAAAACTACTATTGAAAGATACTTACGTGGCATCTATTAGGTTTATGGCCTGAATGGACTCTCATATGTATTAGAAGTTTGTATCTTGCGTTAAAGGGCCGACGTGCGCGAGCGCAGTCCTTCCAAAGGCAGCTGAATTCGTCTCCTGAGAAACATATAATACTTGAAACATTGAAGCATTAAGGCCTATTTAAATTTATAGGTTCTTTTCACTCTAAAATACTTTTTTTACTGTTAATTAATTAAAACTGTGTATTAACCTTTAACTTTAAAAGTCAGTCTTATTTCCTCACAGCATAAACCATTAGTTTTTTGGATATTACATAAAAAATAAAGTTTCTGAATTACTAACCTTTATAAGGGTTCACATGCGCTCGCTCAATGTGCTCAACCAGCATATTCTGATTTGGATATCTCTCAAAGCAGTCCTCCCACAAACACACCCTTTCACCTAAAATAAACAAAAGTGATTTATTGATCTCTTGTCTTTGATAAGATGCACCGACAAACATAAATATTTATGTAAGAATGTAAGCTTTCAATTATCTCTACAGCTTCTTGTAAATCTCAGTTATGAAGATAGAATAGAATCTTGAATATTTTTCAAATTTTTTGAGAGAAAAATATTCAGAGGATTTTTCCGTCATAATTGTTATAAAGAAACTTTAATCAAAATTTACCTTGAGTGTCTTCTTTACTCGTAGTTTTATCATTCGTACTCGAATCTGCGCATTCGTCATCTTTTTCAAAATTCAATCCAAAATCATCTAAATTGATGAAGAGCTCATCTTCATCAAAATTTTCTGAGTTGCCGTCGTAATAGCTTCCTTCAACTGACTCAGATATTGATATTTTTCGCTCATTTCTATCAAAACTAAATTCCGTACAACTTGTCGGTGTATCAGGAAGAATGTAGTGTCTTTCAGTTTCAAGATGGTGGAGTATGTTATTCGGATAACTGTAATGTTCTATACTGCTTACATGTGTACCCTGCGATGGCGTGTTGTAAATATTTTCTGGTACATTTAATTCGTCAAAGTTACAAAATCGCTTGGAAAACGCTGTCTCCATAGATGGTAACTGGGTTTCGTTTACAACCACATTAATATCTTCATACGCATCTGGCATGTGTTCATTTTCTTCACGACATAGTTCATCGATCAACGATTCGTCGTCTATGTATTCGTTATTAGCTTCAAACGTCTTCTGTTTGTCCGTGTTTGAATTAAAACTATCGTCGAATTCTATACTATCTAAATCTAATAAAACCTCTTTGATATTTTGATCATTTATATTACTCTCAATCACTTCGTCTATTATTTCAAAATCGGTCCGTTCTGGTACGGACCAATTGTCTAAGACTTCAAAATCGAAACTCTCTTCTGTTCCATATTTGAAATTGTCGTTCTTTTTTGTTTTTCCGTTCTCTAGTTCTAAATTAAACTGTGACATATAATATGCGTGTAGATCAGTGACTTCGTTTTTTTCTTGGAACAATTGTTCGTCATCGTAAGGTATGATATCATAGTTAGCCATAATTAAGTTCATTTACCTATAGAGTTCAGTAATCCTTACTAGAGGTATTATAGACATATGTTTGAGTCGGTTTTGCGCATATGGTTTTGCTATTATTATAAAAATAAACTTTCTCTGAGTCTCATCTCGCGTGGCTCGCGCATCTGCGAATTATAAAATTAATTACTAGAGTTATAGCATCTTGTAACACGTGTTCAATAAGGGTACCTAAAGAATTAGTATTGGCGGTATAATATGCTTACACCAGAATCGTACCAATTGGTGAATTATGTTTTCATTCACACCTTTTTGTTATAAAAACATTCAAAATAGTAAAATATAAGTAGAGACGTTAGATTTTTACTGGAAAAGATCGCTCATAAGATCAGACAACCTATGCGTGTGTAAAGAAGACATTGAATTACAGAAAGTTTTTTATTTAATGAATTTGGTGATCATAATCAACAATCTTTAAACCGTACACGTGATAGAAAAATCTAACAAAACAAATTCCACAATTACAAGAAAAACGATTCATTGGTTATTAATTAATCTATGATTCGTACTACAATTCAAAAAAGAAAACAAAATTTCATATTTTTATTAAAGTGTTTGGAAATAGATGTATTTTCTATTATTACATCCATCCAAAAATCGATTAATAACAGTTAGAATAAACTCACCTAAATCCACGCTACAACGTAAAAAACTAAAAAGGCGGGCTGTCAAATTGACACTTCGGATGCCGTGAATACGACCGTACTGATTAAGACTTCGACCAGGAATAACAGGAGGTTTCAGGATAGCGAAAAAACTACACACATGTGTTTCTAACTCTGTTGTTATCTTCATGTCTATAGCCCTTATTGTTACGATCATAAGAACCAATTTATGGATTCCGTTTTATGGAATAATATTGTTTTCTTTTGGCGCCATTTACATGTTCATTCACTTGTCATGAAAAGCTATTCACTGATGCATTTAAGGGCTATATTAGGGGATTAGAGAAACGATTAAATTATCATAATAAGCGGATTTTAAATGCTGAAAACGTTAAGTAGTTTTTTTCAGGAGAGAGATAGTTTTTAAGCTGAGAATCAGACGATGGAGGTAGTTTGGAAAAAATGATTGGTTCAATCTGGTTATTTGACAATGTTTACACCTTCAACGTATCATAATGCATAATGCCTCTTTTCAGCAGACTTTTAAAGGATGAATTCATAAGCAAATAACAAAGTGTCACCGACAGAGGAAATCTCTGGTCTAAAAGAAAATACTCTTCAAGAAATATGAACCATATTGCAGTAAGTGATGGAGAATATGATAATGGAGCTCATATTACGGTGAAATTTCATGATACAATTTAATATTAAAAACGTATTAAAATTTAGAAAATAATTAAAAATAAAAGAAATAGAATGATAAAGGTGAACCAAATAACATATTTGCGCGACCCATTCTAACACAATTTAGTTTCACGCCAAGTTCTCAATCGAAGACTTTCTTTTCTTTCGAAAGTCTTTCTATGCGTCTAGCACGCACAGAAAGACCTGGCTTACCACTCTTCGTTACTCTTTTTATCCACAAAGAAGAGAATAGTGGTAGTAGCTTAAGGATTTCTAGTAATTATCGTTTTTTCGTTACCAATATTGGGCATAGCTTAAATAATACAATGTTTTGAATTGTGTACCTAGTGATATAATTGAAATTACTTTTAAATATACCATTACGATCAACAGTAGTACAAAGTGTCATTATTATTAAACATATAGCTAATAAATTGTTGCTGTCCACCATTCACATTATTTGACATTTAGAGAGATACATACAAATGAATACTAAACTATTATACACTTAGGGAATATGGGCACTCATCCACATTTCTGTGTGAATAAAACGCATACGCGAAATGGCACATAATTAACAAAAAATAAATTCCAAATTAATAACAAATTTAATTATAAGGCTGAGAACTAATTTTTCCACTTGCAAATCACGGACATTAGAATCTTTGAGTGGAGCCTAGATGTAGCTTATTTTTACATCTTTTTACATCAAGACAATGTAAAACTTTAATGACGCAATTAGAGTAATCCAAGCGATCCCAAATTTTTTTGCGACGAAATCGGGAGACACTAAAATTCTCACATAAATACGAAATACACGTGTCATCGATGTCTTTCATTTTTTTGCGTTTTTTTTCAGATTCCACACTAACTGTTTTTGTGATATTTTATTTTTCGTTTTTATGTTTATTATTATAATTGGTGCATAGTTAGTGGTTATAATAAATGGGTTTTATATACGTCTCGACGCTGACAGAAGCTTTAATTTTAAGTGAAACTCGAGAAGACTCGCAAGTGCCAATCTTAAAGCTGTTCGCTTGGCTTTCTCGCAACGGCAACTGGCTCCACATAGCAGAAATAACCTTAAGAATTCGATTGTGGAACGGAGATACGGGTAAAATAAATATTGAATAGCACCTAACAACTCGATCTGATTAAATCTGTTTAAATAAAAGCGTTTTCCTCTATTCTTTTCATCATAAACACAATTTTACATGTGACAAATATGTTGTTTAGGTAAGAGTGCAAACTACATTATATTCCGATTATAAATGTGTTTTTCTTTGACAAGCAACACTCGGCACCATATACTTAGTATGAAAAATCCTTAAGTATGAATTTTTACTTATTCCTTACCCTAAACAAAATAAAACTCTAGCTCATTTAAGTCCGTGATGAAAGTCATCTTTGGTGTGAATGTTACAAAAAATTTATATATTTAAAGAAAAACATTTTATTACCCTATGTATTTTTAGTAAAAGTATATTTATATTCTTCGGGAAAAATTCAAAAAAAATGTAAAATATATTTAAATTTTGTAAAATATACATAGCTTAATGCGTTAATAAAGTGTTTTTCTTTAAATGAGTGATAGTCAATAAAAGACAATCTTATGTACGATAATATAATTCAAATAATATTTCCATTATGTCATAGAGACCTTATATAACGTAACATATGAACTTGGTTTGTATTTATGTAATATATAATTGCATACAGAGTTGCAATCAGGGTGAATAAACTATTACGCGTAAACAAATTGCACGTGTACAAATTATATTGAATAATTGTAAAAGTCTATATAAATAATGGTGTCAATGATGATGAGGCCATGTGAAAACAAGAGATATATAAAATTATATGTGTATTACTAGCTGGCCCGGCGAACTTCGTACCGCCTTAGCGTAGCTTTGATGCACTATTTTATTATACGTTTTTTATTACGTAATTTTATTTTAGCTTTTTATTGGCGTAGTAAATACACATATCCGTGCAAAGTTCCATCTTTCTAACACTAACCGTTTCGACGCTAGAGTGAGAACGGGCGAATGAACGGACATGACGAATGGTTCCTTTACGTAGACTGCGGTACCCTAATAAAAGTAGCCTAAGTGACTCCTTATTACATCAGCTACCAATCAAAAGTCAAGTCAAGTCCCGTCAAATCGGTCCAGCCATTCCAGATATTAGCCGGAACAAACAGACAGACAGACAGACTGACAAAAATTAAAAAAAAACGTCTTTTTGGTGTATGTATAAATATTCATATGCATGTAGTAAAAAACGTATATTTCAATATTAAAAACAGACACTCCAATTTTATATATTAGTATAGATTTAATGTAAAGAGATTTCGTGACACACAATTAATAGATTTTCAGTATAAAGCAATCAGGGTGATTATTATAGTTAGAGAAGTGAATTTTTTTTTTGTCAAAGAAAGTTGACATAATCATAAACTTTTTTATGTTATTTGAACGTCTGTCTGGCTGTTAAGTAATATAATTAAAAATAACTAATTAAGCAATTTTTTTCGCAGAGTATTGCGGGAAAGTTCGGCTATTACAGTTATGTACTACGGATTCCTGTAAAAACACCTGATTCTATTAATATGATATATTATTCATAAGAAGTTTCTTAATTTAATTTGCGTATTATTTATTTATTATTATTTATTTATTTATTGTAATGAAACTTTATTCTATTACCATTATTTATTTACATGCATATTTTTCATTTGCAGCTCTTCCGTTAGTTTTTGGCCAAAAGGAACATAATAAAGACCGCAAAACAGCGCAAACATTTTTTCGGGTTAGCTTGCAAAAAGTTATAAATAATAACATATACAAATACGTGAATTTGTTTGCTTCGTATATCAATAAACTTATTTTTTTACAGCAAAATCATACGCATTCCTTTTACTTTCAAGTACAGACACGGTTAAAAAAAGAAACGTCGTGCGCCAATCGATCCGAATTTATTTTCGCTCCGCAAGATGTTCATAATATCAATAACGTTGCCGTTATTAAAATAAAACCAATAAGAGCTACGCGTTGGACTAATGGGGTTGCTTCACATACGATGGGTGCTGTGTGACATAGCCGTTGTATTTGTACTCGCCCATACAGTCTATTAACTCATATATCAATTTAATTGACTAATTAACGTCTCCTATGTATGTTCAAAGAGGAATTTTGTTTGTATGCTTCAAAGATTTCAAAATATTAATATACTGTATTAATTCTATTAATCATCACCCATCCTAGTATTTTTTTGTTGTTCCTTGTAGAGTAGGGTAAGCTGGCTTTCTCTCCACACGTGAAGAGGTGGGGTGGAGTTGAAGGTCTTCTCTGGAAAATTGCTTGGATACCTCCTCAACTGACATGAGAGTTAAAAAGAATGTTTGGCATTTGCCGAACGTAAATTAAAAAGAATATTATATTGTCTTTTATTGACATAGCTATTACTCATTTAAAGAAAAACACTTTGTTAACGGATTAGGTTATGTATTTTTACAAAATTTATGTATAATTATATTTATAATAATGTATATTTAAAATTTACATATTACCTTTTCAATTTACTGAAAGATATTGCTTATTAGCATAAAATATAACGGATTTGTATCATTATAGTTTCGTTCTCTTTCAATTTATACCTGCTTTGTGAAATGTCCCCGTTCGGTTAATTTTATTATGTTGCACTTATGCAAGACACGTGTGTGGATAGATGATTTCAAAGAGTTAATGGTTGTAACATGCATTCACATTGTATTCCACGTAATGTTATCGAGAATTAAAGCGTCTATGTTTTAATTCCTATCAGAACTATAAATCTTTAACTAAACAAACAAGAAAAAATATTAAACAATTATTCAAACAATAATAAAACTACTTTAGTATCGTACCTTATTATTTATTCACGTGCCACGGGGTACGAACTTGAACTCCTCCGAAACGACTGACCGATTCTCATGAAACTTTGTGAGCGTATTGAGTAGGTCTGAGAATCGACCAACATCTATTTTTCATCCCCCTAAATGATAATTGAAATCACACGTATGGCGAAACAACGTTTGCCGGATCATTTGTATACATATATTATATTTAGAATTTATAACAGAAGTCCAATCCGCCAACGCCAAACGAAAGATTGAAAGTGACGAAAAATAATATTCCAAACGATTTCCTAAAACTTCAAATTAGTCTCGAAACTAATAATCCATTCTGATGCATTTTTCCGATCTTAAGTAGCAAATATTTCAGAAGAGTAGACTCGTTTGAAAATGGCTGTTTGAAAAATGCCAAATATGGCGTAGCTACCTTTGGGAGAAACAGTTACCTCGTTTGAAAATGACTCTTCTTGAAAATGACGTTTCTGCGACTCTATCTACAATAGTAGAAAAGAGTAAGTGAAAATACTTCAATCGTCGATTGCGTTCTCAGTATCCATTGTGCTATTTTTAATTGCTGAAAGTTTTAAAAAGGCTTTGATAGTTATTTACTGTATTATGGCAACACTGTGAAAATGTATCCTCTTGTCTATGAAGTAATTAAACCACACTACGTGACGAACATGTGAATACGATTATACGCTAATAAATTCTTCAAAACTTCTTGAATATCTACACTAATGTTTTCTAATCTCCGTAATTTCTAGATAGGCTCGCAATTCTTAATACATATATACGATTAAGCAAACAGCAGGTTACAAATTAGAAAATTTTCATGTATACGTAAACTAAACACAATGTCCTAATTTCTAGAGAGCGATAGATAGATAAATAGATTTTACATGACCACAGGGAAGCAAGACGAAAGCAGAGAGATGAACACACAAAATATTTTAGGTATCTCAAAATTTTGGTACCAAAATATTGTATAAACATATAATAATTATTTATTTTGAAATATATTTATAATTCAAAAAAATCTTTAACTATACGAATTTTGCGAAAGGCAGGATAACAAGCAACGCATGCTTTGATATTATATTAAATAGCTCGGTTTATAATAATAAAAAATAACACCTATAATCCTATTATAAACGCGAATGTTTGTAAGTATGGATGGATATTTGTTACTCTTTCACATAAAAACTAAATGGATTTTAATAAAACCTTATAATAATATATTATAAGCATCGGAATAACAATTAGGCTACAAGTTATAAAGTGTGAATTTAAAAATTGAGTAAATAGGAGAAATCTACCATCTGCGCGCTAATCTGCCAAAACCGTTACATTTACACATAAGTAATGTATTATGGAAGTGTTTGTTTTGTTTGTTTTTTGTGTGTGTGTGTTTTTTTTATAAAACAGGGGGCAAACGAGCAGGAAGCTCACCTGATATTAAGCGACACCGCCGCCCATGGACACACGCGAAGCCAGAGGGCTCACCAGTGCGTTGCCGGCCTCTAAGATGCTTAAACGCTCTTTTTTTGAAGGTCCCTAAGTCGTAATTGTTTAGGAATACCTCTTTTGGCAGCTGGTTCCATATAGCGGTGGTGCGCGGCAGAAAGTGTCTTCTGGAGTGTTTATCTTAAATATTCCTACAAAGGAGCCTGTATGTATCTATCTATATATATCTTACGTATAAACCATTATAGACTAAATAGATATGCCTACAATAAAAATTGGTAATTGGTTTCAAATGCACATTTGTTAGTAAATTGATTTACTAACTAAAGTACGGTGTTTCGGTAACGTGGTGATACTACAGGGTTCATCTAGTTATTCATATTTAATCTTATGTAAATAAACATGAAGCTCTTTTCTATTCTACAAACAAAAAAGCTCTTCAATTACAATATCTACCTTCAGTAACTTTACAGATGCTTTGAGAATCGTTAGAATGTAAACATGTATTGTTATTTTGCTTCTATTTTACTTCTTTGATTTTATTTATCAAATTGATTTAAATTCCTACATATTTATCTATAATATGTGATTAATCAATTTATAACACTTGCTTCTATTGATATTTTTGTGTGAAATAAGCCAAACCCGGCTTGTTAAGGTTCCCCGATCAAACTATTTGAGTAATTTAATTGCAGATAATACAGAATATAGATATCAACAAATAGATTTTTAATTGTACTTGATACGAGACATAGAAAACGAATAGAAAAGTGTGGCATCTTTTATGAAAATGGATGTTTCTTAATTATTAGTCTGTGAACTTAGTTTATATTGGTAAATTTTGTCCTAACAATCCTGGTAGGATTGTTAAAAATAGGACAGCTGGAGAAATACCATTGAATAAAGTAAATTGTTAATATATCAACTCAATATTAATAATCATAATTAGCCATGATTCTTTTAAAAACGAGATGAGACATGTAAGAAATTAAAAATATAACCATTAATGGTTAAGTTTGTTATCAAATATATATTTATTAATTTTTTTACTCACAGAATAGAGCAGAGAATTAAGCAAAAAAATTCTATAGCAATTGAGGGTTCCCACCGTTTGCGAACACATAAACAGATGCCTACTTTTATTTTTCTAAAAATTATAAATTATTGTGTTGGTTGAGAAATCTTTGTCTTACATGATTATTGTCTCAGTCTCACTATTCTTTATATATTTGTTTCATATTTTATACAGGTATAGTTATATTTTCCCCGACTTTAGACCAGAAAACGACATCAGATTGTACAACAATTATACAACAATAAATCAAATTATAATCTCTTCCACGTGAAAAATTTTAGACACGATTGAAAACATAACCAAGGCTGACCGAAATTAATTTTAAGAGTACGATTAATCATTAAATTAACTATTGTTTCATCTTATCTGGGGCGAACGAGAAATGCTTGCACTTGTTCTAGGACAACGATTCTCAAAGTTTTAAAATTGATACAGCCAGTAGCCGAGATGATATTTTGCACTTGATGAAATAAATTAGGAGTTGCGGATTGTTTTTGATGAATAATATAGACAAAAATGCTTATAAAACTCTTGTCGGTCTTTATGATCTCAAGATTTAGATAATAAATTCATAATAAAGGTAACATAAAATGTTTTAGTTCAGGATTAATAAAAAAATATCAATGTACGCAAAATTCGTTATACTAACAGAAATCGATTTTATTGTTCACTTATGGAATTCACAAAGATTGCACCAGCCATTATTTTTCATAAAAACTGTTTTTTTTTGAATTTGGAATCACCTATTTATAATACTCTGTAACTATGTTACAGAGTAATACAGGTAGAATTACCGGTTATTTTCTACTTATATTATATATCTATTTAAAAACCGTAAAATTAGAAGATAAATAAATTTTACGAAAACGGATTGAACTTATGCAATAATAATATATAATAGTAATAATTTTAGGTGAAAGCGTCAGTTTGAGAATGCCAGAACTCAGCGGTGGTACACCAAATTAACATCTCTCGGTACGATTTTTATAACTTCGGCCCGCTTTATTTTTACTGTTTGTAACGACACACAGAATATAAATAATTCCTCACAAATATCGTGTTAAATCTTAGTTTTGTTTATTCATATAAACATTTATAAATCGAGACAGTGGCAAATGTAATGTAAATTTAGTGTAAATTGGTTTTAAATTTACATTCAGGTTATAATGTAATGTACGTATTATTGAAGTAACCGACGGAAGTGAAATGAATCCAGATATTATTATTATATGTTAAAATCATAAGAGGATAATGCAGTTTTATAAACCCACAGAACTTATTCGTCTTACATAGAAACTTTGCTACACTTCTAGTCACATTTTTTAAAGTAAAAATCATGCAATTGTGTTGCCGTTGTATAGTTTTTGAATTTTATTAAATGGAAATTTAAAGCGGGCCGCGCTAGTGAAACATTATGAGCACGTGCATATGTGGTAAAGATATAAATACAATAACACTCAGAAATTGTGCCACACGCTTCACAAGATGGACAAAACCTTCAATTATAAATAAACTTTCTTTGAATATTATTTTTTAATTTACGCTTTGTTTGTTTCAAACACGTTCTAGGATTCAAACGTATCTGATATGCAGTTGCTAATATCGACACTCATAATGTTTCACTGTTTTGACACTTACAGGGCAGAAACGTATGACTACAGTGTGTCAAAACCAAACTAGTTTCGAGGATCACCTATTATACGTCATATAACCTATAAAACTAGGTTTTTAATTGACTTCAAGGGCCCTTACAGTACAGTATCCTGAATTATTTTTTCTTTTTACAGGTGACTCATTACTTAGGCACCTTGAATTCTATACTACCTAAGCAATTTAGAGTTGTTTGATAATGAGTAAGACTCATTAATTTTATTTTGGTGTATATTCTTAAAATTCCGTCACCTAAGTTAAATAATACCTCCACTATAAACAGTGTTATCTGAAAATCTTTAAAATAAAAAACAATTCTCACGTGTGTCGCATGACAAAAATCTAATAATTACCATATGTCCTACCATTACTCATCCCATTCTATGGAAAAAATATAACGCGCACAATACTAAATTAACCCCTAACTTTCCATTTCGAATCGAAATGACATTTTTTACAAAAAATCTTAACCCATTCGTAGGCATGTGCGTGAAAAAAAAAAGAGTTTTTATCACGGAGAGTTCAGTAACCAGATCGGTATTAACGTACAGTTATTTTAGATTTTTTGTAGATTCAATGCTTTTGTAGTTGCGTACGCGCAGGGTTATAATTAAGTGCCACATGTCAGGTTAGTCATGGGGTCCTATCGATATCTTCTTACGTCGAGAAATATTTTTGTTCTATGGCTATAGTGACTCTTTCGGACTTCATGTAAAATGAAGATAAAATCGGTCTGCGGTACAAATAAGTTTGATATATGTTCCTCGATAATAATGCAGTAAAGTGATTATAATTTCTATAAGGGCCGTAAATACTGATAATAACAGCTTTTCTTTTTAATTTGGAACCCAGATCGGGGCCACGTGCTGTTAGAATCAAAAGCTTTTTAATGGTGTTAAAGCCAGAATTTGTATAAACTACAATAAGCAAAATGAATAAATGTGTGGTGTGTGTGTGACTTTGGACTTTCCAGCAGGAATCTACTCTGGTCATTGCACGAACTAACCAGGCTTGAAGAGTAGCCCTCATCTAGGCTAGACCTCGACCCTTAAGACATGAAATTATGTTATGTTTAAAATGATATTTTCTGTTTATTATTTATCTGTTTTACGCATTATATAATCCTTCGAGCAAGTTCAGATAACATTTTCCATGGAAACAGTGCCTGAATCCAAATCTAATCTAAAAATAGATTCGTGGCCAAACAGATTTAAGGGATTTATTGCGAGATTATTCTTATTTTTACTTTTTGCTAGACTAAGTATAATAAATATGTGTCAAATAAGAATATAATAATTATATAGAATATGTATAGTACTAATATCAATTTATTATAAATATATTTTCTCTTGTAACAGAACTTATACACAAGGTAACACAAACACACTATTATAGGAGGCAAATATTTATATCCACAACATTACTTCCTAGCAATGTCAAAATGTATAATTTTCTTAACGAAACGTAGAACCGACAACATAATAAAATAGCATCCGGTAAATCCTATGTGGGTCTACAAATATAATCAAATGTTCATCTCATCTCAAAACCTTCTATGTATTTATCGATGTTAGTCCTAATCGACGGCACAACACTAACACACTTGTTCTCCTCATAAATCATGCTAGACAGGGCGGTGTATTGATGAAATTACTTTTTATATCTGCGTTTATGATAAGCTAAACTTCAATGACAATAAATATTTGATTTTTATTTTGTTTCCTTGTTCCAAAGTGGAGAGGAACGCTACTGTTTATTTTCACTGAATTAATGAATTAGAAATCCATTGTTGATTTTTTTCCTATACCAAAAAAAGCTCCAGATTTTTAGTGCTGTAATTGTGCTCACATGTCCGCATTCATTGAGTTTATTCATTCGGAAATATTCTATATTCACTGCGTGTTCCACATAAACTCTGACGCTACACTAGCCCCCCCCCCCTTAAGGTTTTATTTATTTAGTATACTAAATATATAAAAAATATAATTTACGATGATGATAAGGATAATTAATTACATATACCATAAAATGAAACTCTATTACGACGGTAATGAAAAGGAAGGTTGAGTGTTTCGGACGCGATAGTCGCAAAAAAATATGACTCCCTCAATTTCAACAAGAAAAAGTACATGTTCAAAGACTAGAAACTATGTCTAGAAAGTCTACAAACAAAAATAAAAACCAAAAAAAAAACAAGAAAAATACAAACCACGGTATTTTGGTATTGGTTCTGTCAAAACACGATTGAAGCTCTCATCCAAAATGGAAGGCACCAAAGACTTATTATAGTTTCGGACCTACGATAATTTTGTTCAAGAAGCAGCTCGGAGCATGAAAATGAGAGCGGACTTGATGAGCTTTACAAATCTGCACTGACTACTGCAAAGTAATTCTGTTAGTTTAACCTTCCAAGTTTGGAATTGTTTTACTTTCGAAAGACTAACAAATCTAAGAGACGCGAATGGATCTTTCTTGGTTGGAAATAAGAAAGCCTAATTCTTCATTGGATTAATAGATACTAGAATACTTTGTAACGATACTTTAAAATTTGAATTAACTTCTGAAATGCTACGGGGGTTTTAAGTGATTATCCCGCTTCGATTATTTACTATCGCCACTGTAACAGCTGAGAGTCCTGTGCGATTTTATTAAGTTATAGGGACTAAATCAAAAGACAATATTATTTGTAATAATTTGGTTTAATACAACACTAATTAGGTATAATTTACAATGATCAATGAACGAACAATATCGATCGAGACTCGAGACTAAACAAGGATTTAAAACTACGTAAAATGCCTACTTGGTACAAAGTCGTATGTCTTTTAAGCACTGATAACTTGTAATGCTTAGAATTTTTAATATTTTGAAGAAAAAAACCCATTTAAAAATGTAAATTATGTAATTTTCTGTCGTAAGATAGGGAACATGAAAACGCACGTTCTGTGTGCTTCAGAGTAGGAATATGAATTTATATTGCATCAAACAAACAATAGACTGCAGAAAAACAATAAACAAAGAAATATAAAAAAGAAATTTATTGAAAAATCTAAGCATTTAGTTAATTAACAATAATTAATAGACTTGCAACGAATAGTATATTCGGCAGTATACCGAATACCGAATATTCGGCGAGGCCCCTGACCGAATAGCCGAATATTCGGCAAAAGTATTCGGCTGGCTTTTAGCGCCAAAAACTTGTACAGACGTGATTGTTTCGCGCTCCTTTGTTTTGTTCTAATGTACTCATCGCCTGCGCGCCCGCTGTTGCTCTGCGCGGTATATTGCTAACGCACTGCATGTTTCGACAAGTTCATTTCGTGGATATCGTATTACGTTAAGTACAGTTTATTGTGCTCTCTTAGTTTTGATCTGTTTGTAAGTGTGATAGTGTGAAATTTAACAAATAAACAATTAAATAATTACGAACGTACTTTAATAATAAAAAAATCGATTATGTAAATGTACCTCCCTCAACATGAATTAGTCCAAGATGTTAGTACGCGTTGGAACTCTACATATTATATGCTCGAAAGGCTAATGCAACAAAAATGAGCCATTTCTGTCTATCTGACGGACTGTCATATTGCCAATTTGACTGCTGCACAATGGGAGCTTTTGGAGCATCTTTTAAAATTATTGCAACCATTTGAGGAGATAACAAAACTTACAAGTTCCGGCTACGCTTGCATTTCTGAAATTATTCCGTTTGTTGCTACCTTAATGCGATATTACAATAAAATGAGCACGTCAACAGAGCTAACACCCAAATTAAGCCAGGCAATACTCGTCATACAACAAGGGTTACAAGAACGATTTGAAGACATTACAACGAGTAAAAATCATTTGGTTGCTACCTTTCTCGATCCAAGATTTAAAATAAATGTTTTCACCAATCAACTGCAAAAAGAAAAAGTGAAGCAGTATGTATTAATCGATAGCATAAAAATGAGCTGTGAAGAAACAAGCGACGATAGCGTGAGTTCGTCTCCTACTTTGGCCAAGAGGATGAGAACTGAAGAGCAAAGTCCAAATCAGACTATTCACTCAACTTTTATAGATTCTAGATCTCTTTATAGATTCGGTCATGACAACCCGTATACATGGTGGCAAGCAAGGAAATTTGAATTTCCGTGTTTGATTAAGATTGCAGCAAAATATTTGTCGGCGCCAGGAAGTAGTGCTTATTCAGAGCGCCTTTTCTCTGAAGTTGGGATGGTCTACGAGAAAAAAAGAAGTAAACTATTTCCTAAAAATGCAGAAAAGTTAGTCTTTCTGCACCATAACCTTCCCCTTCTAAATTTTGATTATGAAAATAATTCAAATGCATAGAAAAATTCTTAACTTGTATACTTAATAAATGATTATAAAAGAAATGAGAACCTTACCCTTCTAAATTTTGATTACCACAATAATTCAAATACATAGAATCCTCCATTTTTCCAATTCAGAAGATGATCATGTTCCTGTGTTATGCACCAATGACTACTTAAATGATTATAATAGAAATGAAAATATGAATATATACGTAATCAATCGATTTTAATTTTTCGTTTTACCAATTATTTCTCTATGACAAAATATATTATTTAAGTATTCGGTATTCGGCCGAATAATATGTAGATATTCGGTATTCGGCCGAATAATATGTAGATATTCGGTATTCGGCCGAATATAATAAAAGCAGCCGAATAGGCCGAATACCGAATAGTAACCGAATATTCGTTGCAAGTCTAATAATTAACAAAAGTGATGTCTGTACAAGTAATCTTAAAACCAAATTTGTACATAATCAATTCCATATCGAAAGCATTTGTACTGAAATAAAATATTAATTGTTGTAACCGGCGTAATTATTAAAATTTAATTAAGACCTCTTTAAACTGGCACTCATAAAAATTCCAAATCTAAATCAATCCAATCTGAGTCAAACCAGGCGCTCCAGCGCTCCAGGTGCGTAAAATTTGTATGAATAGTCTTTAGCGCCCATGGTCCGAACACTTGTATGGACCTTACGCACAAAATAACTTTACATACACATGTTTACACTTTACAGTTCAATACCCTTACCTCTCTTGGCGCAATCAGAAAAAAACAATATACATTAACTCTATGTGAAATGTGCTAAAACTACTATAAATGCGTACATTTCAACTGCCCTATTAGATAACTATACACTGTGATATGATTTACACCCTTTAATATTCGGAATAAATGCACTTCAAAATAAAATGCACAAACAAATCAGAGAGATTAATTTACTATAGTACTAAATTCTCTACAACATGAACAATTTAATATGCAAAGTGATAACTTTGAATTAATAAAATTATTTATGAATACCGCGGTATTTCTGTTTGTTGCACCATATGGTGCGATAGCAGTGGCGCTGCTACCACAAACTGCCACAAAAATGTACCTTGGTGCAACAAATTTTGGTGTAAGTGGTACCACGGTGACAGAACTGTACCACAAATACGAGCGCCATAAAACTGGTTCTTTTTAAGTCTTGCCAGATATGACAAATGTTTATATAAGTTTTATGTTAACTTATTTAAGTAGATCAATTTATAATAATTGTTCTGGTGTTAATAATATATATTTTAATTCAAAGTTATCCGAATTAAACGCGATCTTAACTATGCTTAATTTACATCATGATAATCACGATAAATATTTACATCCTATAAAAAAAAATTACAAAAATAGTACCTCAGTATGGCACTTAACACAGAAATAATTCAGATCAATTCCGTATACATTGAATGTAAAAAATAAAAAATTTACTATTGCATAATTTTGAGATCTTAATTCCTTGTTATGATATTTCAAAATAGATAAAATCGCTTTTGTATGTGTGCAGGGTTGTTTTAACAACTAAATATTGTTACAGATTATGTCATTTCCATGGCCAATATTCTATAATCTGTTTCTTTAGTCCCCCCCCACAGTTGTTGAGTTGTCAGGCGTTAGACTATAGAAACAGATTACCGAATATTGGCTATGGAAATCACATAATCTGTAACAATATGTAGATAAAGACTTTTAACTGAGAACAATTAAGCTGTTGTAAACCAAAACGAAAATCCAACTATAAGCAGACATAAGTCAAATTAACAAGGAATGAATGCGAACCAAAACGCTATGCGTATGTACTATACTTAACAATACAACTACTTATTGTTCTTATTCATTACAAATAATGATTAAATACTTTTAAATATTTCAATATTGATATGAAACTTTATTACGGCATCACTAACAACGCCACTAACAATTCAAAATAGCTAGAACTAAAAAATAATACTTCCCGTTAAAACCGGGCGACAAATAAAACATTTTTTTGGTAAAGTCCAGTGAACACTTCACAAAATACTACCCGTAAATATTGTGATAACGCTAGCAAAATTCGTATGCACATTGTGTTGCTTAGTTCATTCACTTCGATGAAATTCGATGGGAAATGTAAATCTACTTGTCCGACCTCTGCTCGTTGAGGGACAAGTTCTCAGCCTCGTCCTTGATGTGGCCGAGGGCGCGGTATCTGTCGTCGGGGCGGGCGTAGTCGTTGTAAGGGCTCGTGTCGCTGGAGCGGTTCGACTCTTTGGTGGAATTCGAGCAGTCTCCTATAATGGTGATGCAATGTATTCGTGACCTATATCAAATTCTAATAGACCAAGTAGACTTCTAGTAGAAAAACGACCGCCGTTCGTAGAGGATGCTCTGGTGTAGGCGAAACGTGCGAAACAATTTAACAAAATATTTGTATTTTTGCTGGAACTTCGCCCCATATAGTCCTCTTTCTCGCGCCCAGTCTCAGAAATGTGTATGATAAAACCGTAAAGAGAAACAAAATGAAGAGAAACCAAAGTGAAGCAAGATTTATATAGCTAAGGCTGATCCTAAAGATTCAAAAAGTGTATAAATACCTTTACTTGTATAATCGGAAGCCTGCATTTCATTCTTCAGCGCATAAATGTTTGGCTTGATGTCCTGTGCCTCGTTAGCGCTGAGATCTTCAGCCTTGACGTCATGAGACGAACTGCTGTTACCATAACCGTTCATCATTTGTGGCCGGCTGTGCATATACAAAAATACAATGATATTAATCAAACATTTGAATTTAACTCTTCGGAAGATATTTGCAGGAAGAATTGCCCTTCGTATAGAAACGGCAAAGCACTATAGAGATTTGAAAAATTATAGTCCTGTTGTTGTCTATTATATAACATCAAAATTTTATTATTAATACTAATTAGTAAAATCCTCAAGGCAAGTAGATCATGAAGTATGACTAAAGCTAAGTTTTTAAATTGCTTCGTGTCTGGTATGAGTTTAGATCGAATGTTGGATTATTACAGTTTCAGAATGAAGACGAGTATTACCTGTATTCCTCGTGGGATGACTGATAGTCATCAGCTTGCATCATATGGTCATCAGTGGACATGTATGCCAGATTGCAGTCCTCCATCATGCCCTAAGAGTAAAAAAACTTTTATCTCTACTGTAACTTATGTAGATGATTTTATTTTAAAACAAAAAAATAATTTTCAATGAATTTGGGTCGTTATGACCTTCTATAAAGGACCAAAAGGAACTGTAAAACTCCTTCAAATTTATTTAGATTAACAAGAAATTACTGCATGTATATACTCATATTACATTAATATATAATGGTTGAGTTAAATAGTTATATATAAATGATATTATATTTTATAAATTACTAAATCCTCATAATAAAGATTTTATTTTAATTTTTTTTTTAATTTTTTACATTTTAATAGTATCCTTACCTGAAGATTTCGCTTCAAAGCCTCGCTGTATCCATGAGGACTAGTCATCATTGGTGGGCTTTGAGCTCCCATAAATCTGGAAATTTTATCTTTATTATAGACTCACAATAAGAAGCCGCATAGAAATTAATAAATAGAATAAAAGTCAACAAAAACGAAACTAATAATTAAACTTGAAGTGCAAATTCTAATGATTTCAATATTTCAACTAAAATTAAAATAAAATATAAAAATCAGCATACCCCTGGCCTTATCAAACCACTTGATTAACACTAGAAAGTGTCGTATGTAAGTGTAAATTGTAAAGTGTATAATTTTGAAAATAAAGTCCAATTATTCATGTGTCAGTGTTAGAGGTGAATGTGATGTGGATAAAATAGAAAAAAAATAGAAATAGAAAAAAACGCAAGCGAATCGAGAAATAAAATTTGAAAAAAAACATGCGACAAAAATGCAAACGTGCAAGCAGAAGCGAAAACACTTACCTCCATAGATAAGCATGCAAGATTAAAAAGGGAGTAAAAATGGTAGAAAAAATCTTATTTATCCAACGACGATCTTATAATATAAATGCGAACATGCATAACATTAAAACTATAAAATACTTAATCGTAAATCTCATACTTATAGAAAACATGCAGAAAACTTCAACGAAGTCTGTACCTAAATTACATTAGCAAACCATCATCTAAAGCTATTTTTGATATAGTTAAAAAAATATCGCAAAACAATTTTCTATAGCTCTAACACGCTCATGATCGTCTGTAGAGAACTTACATCTATAAAACAAAATGTAAGAACTCACAGATTTTATTTAGAGTGGTTATAGTGCTCCAAACAATTTGACAAATTTCGTAGCACTATACTTATAGCACTATACAGACTAACATGACAATGTTGGATGTATCTATCACATTAAATACACAACTTACATAACGGTGAAACAACTATTCATGAACAACCAATCAGCTGATTCGAATGTTCACACGGATATAAACTTTGGACGCGAACGTCCAACGATTCTATAATATTCAAAATTCAATAAAAATCCGTTTGCGATATAGAAATATACCTAGACAAAGAGTCGCTCGGTATGCCAAAACATGTTATAATTTCAAAGTTATAGGCTCTTCGTGAATGAATACAGATATGGTCGCATAGATTCGTTAGACGATCGCTACGTCAGATGCAACAGCGTCCTTACTGTTGGGCGTTGGGTCCTGGTGGGGCAGGCTCATACTTTCTGGGTCGACCTCGGCTGAGGTGCCGTCTCTTCACGAATTCCGCATCGTCCACCATCCAAAACGAACCGAAGTCATCCTCGTAGCGCACGAAACATTTGTGGAGAGACAGGTTCGTCCGGATTGCATTCTATAATTCATTTTTTTTTAGCAAATATAAACAATTTTGCTAACCCTCATTTTGTTTGCTAAATAAAAGATTAGATCGTCGTGGAATAGGGCCTTAAAGTATCATGCAGGAACCCGAAATCCAAGGAAAGAGGGATTCTGGTTAGGCAAGTGCGAAAACTGTTAGTCACCTCAGCGCTCAACTCCACGAACACACACAAATAACAAATCCTAAATACACGTCGCGTTATAACCGATTGGTTATGACGCAACTTACAAACTTCATTCAATATTAGCTACACAAATAATTATAATTAAATCTGAAACGAGATAAAACATTTATTTACATGACAGGAATTGAATTATATCTAAGTTAGATAGAAAATAAGAGAAGATTAATAAATATGTTCGGTGATATTTTGTTCAGTGTATATTCGTTTCGAGTTGTTAAAGTTAATGTAGTTTTGTGTAAGTGTACAATGTGCTTTAAAGCGTGCAAAATTGTAAAGTGTCGATAGACAAAGTGAAAAATTCATTGTATAGTAAGTAGTTCGTGAAATAGTGTTTGTGTTTCAGTGCTTTGTGAAATTTATATATTTTGAGTCCAGTAAAGAAAACAAGCATTTTGAATCAGTTTGGTATTTTATGTATAGTGTGTATACATATTGATGCCAACAACATGTGTAAATCGTAAGTTTTGTTCAGTAGAAAGTTAAAATGTTTAGTGTCAAATAAGTTGGTTTCGTTGTCATGTTAAGTGAACATTGCATGATTTAGTTAGCTTTCCAGCGTATTAAATTAGTATAGTGTGAAGCGTCAATTATTGTCAAGACTGAAACGTTTTTTATCTTCTTTATGTTTTAGCTTTGTAGCGAGTAAAGTTAAATTTGTATAGTGTGAAGTGTTATCGTCAAGACTGAAATGTAGATATTCTATTTTCTTTGTGTCTTAACTTTGTGGCGAGTAAAGTTAAATTTGTATAGTGTGAAGTGTTATCGTCAAGACTGAAATGTAGATATTCTATTTTCTTTGTGTCTTAACTGTGTGGCGAGTAAAGTTATATTTGTATAGTATGAAGTGTTATTCATGTGTTTACCGTTGTAGCCAGTAAAGTGTAAAGTGTCAGAAGACTGAAATGTTCATTAGTGTTATCCGGTATTCTGTAAAGTGTATATATAGTGTAAAGTGTGAGAAGACTGAAATGTTATCCGGTATTCGGATCTTGTAAACGGTCAAGTGTGAAATGTGAAGTGTCGGGCTGCGGCCAGGCGACGCTGTAGCGTACCCGGCGTGGTGCATCGGCGGCGGCGGCGCGTGCGTGGCCCTCTGCGGTCGCCGCTTGTAAAACTCCACTTCGTCTACCGTCCACACCGCCCCTTTCACGTTCTCCACTCTCATGAAGCATTTGTGCAGCGATAGGTTGTGTCGTACTGCGTTCTGTTTGCACTTAGCCTCTTAGTATACGTATATATAACAGATTACGTCATCCGAATTAGAATTAGATTACCTTCAGCTGTCCTGGTGTACTTAAAAGCAAAGTTATATATGAAATCAATGTATCGAAAGAGGCTTACCTTCCAAGTGGCTGCGTTTCGTCTGAAGTAGCAGAAAGTGCTTTGGAACCAGTTGTAGATCTCGTTCAGGGTGAGCTGTTTATCTGGTGACTCTATGATGGCCTGGAAATTTGTTAGTAATGTGTTTATTTGAAGGATGGAAAAATGCTTGACGATTTTGTTGAAATGTTTGTGCATAAGTATAGATTACAAAGATGTAAGTCTAAGGAATGTTAAAAATAATTATCATCATTTGAAATCTGTTTTATTTAAGGCACTATTTATTCTAATTAGTTTCTCAAACAAAGAGGTTTGTTAGGTTAACCAAACAAACACACAACATATCTTTAATGTTGAATGTTGCTTTCCAACACAAATATTTTTTTAATGAGCTTATCTCTTAATACCACAAAAGAAACATAAATCTTTATACCAAATATCTTTACCTGTCTTATGAGGGATGCGTAAGTAAAGGGCGGTCGCACATCCGCGCTCTTATAGAACTCTCGATTCCTTTGTATTTCTGAAAATTGTAAATCGACTTCAACAAAATATTGCCACAACAATATTCGAATAACAAACAATTTATTAATCATACAATATTTTACCTTGTTGTACATCTAATCCAGCTCTTTCGAGCATGTATGGCAGACCTTTGGAAAACGCGCGGTTAAAATAATATAATCAAATATTTGAAACTCGCTATCCATCTTAAAACTTTAGTAAGCATAAAAACCTACTCAAATCACCGTTCGTTTTTTTAATTCGGTTAAACATATGTAAAATTTAGTAAATCATTAGTCGTAGTATGTAATTAGCCCCTGGATGGTCTGCTTCTTCAAAGGAACATAACTTTGAATATTGCTTTATTTATTATGTATTTATATTTTTTTTTATTCATAATTTTTTTCATCACAATAGTGATATAATATTTCTTCGTCGACAATGGCGTTGGACAAACATATAAAGTGTGTTGTGAATATGAAATGAAAAATATAATATCGAAACAATATCTTTATATGTATTGTTTTATATGTATAAATACATACAATAAAAACATATAAAGATTTATCGTTTTATATTTTCGCCTACCTCCAGCGATGGCCACCCCTGATTTATCAGAAACACGACGCCTCACAGGACCTGGAGATGCACCTTCACTAGCCGGGCCTGAAAATATTGAGCTCATCTTTAACCAACTACAAAGCGACCGTGACAATTGACACCCTCGTCCGAAATTTATGATTTAATTAATAGAATCAGGCGCTAATTTGCGGAAGTCCATAGTACAAAACCCCAATACACCAATCTAAAAGCAATACTTCGCGAAAAACACCGGAGCATCATCAGGATCAGCCTTTACGAACAGTGTTCGATGAGAATACAGCGATGTTTTTTTTTAATTTATGATTTGTTAAAACTTCGACTTACTAATTGTTTCAACAAAATGCTTTGACAAAACCAATACTATAAAGACATAGACCAAGCGATCCGGAAAATTCCGGGTCCAGCTAACGCTTTAAAAACTCGTTAAATTAATCGTCTTTAATGAATTGTTTATAAAACGCCAAACAGGCATTATTTTCGATTGAAATGTGACAGAAATATTGACAAAACTAAAAGAGTAACTGGTCGCAAATGTGATATTGCATTATTGTGGATTGGAATGTGACAGAAATATTGACAAAAACAAAAGGGAAACTGGTCGCAAATGATATTGGAGGTTTTACCGTGCGGCAGCTTATGATGATGAGCGGTGTCCCTGGCGGCGTGGAGATGCCGCATCATGGCAGCCAGGCGGTCCCTCTCGCGGCGCAGCTGCAGCTCCAACTGCGCCACCACTTGCATCTGGACACGCGCCTGCGCAGCTGAACGGTCGTCCAGCGTGTGCGCTGCTTCTAAGTGCCTGGAAATTATTATTGCGCTCCAGCTAAAGTGCTTTCAGAGCTGAAACCATTACGAGTGTAGGAATAGCGGGCAAACGCAGGAGGTTTTATCTAAAGTGATACCGCCGCCCATGCGGTGGGAGGTGAGTTGCCGGCCCTTAATAAGCCTTGAAGTCATAATGGATTATAATTAATGTAATTAGCCCCTATAAACTGTGTTGTGAATTTGTAATGTTTTGATCTGATGAAGTCGAATGTTAAAAAATGTTTTAGTGGTCAAATAAAGAGATCAGTAGTGCTATTCATTGACACACGTTATGTATCTCAGACAATGCCATACTAATAAAATGTAATTTTTTGTTATGAGTAATTTATATTATAATTTAACTTTGTAAGTGGAGTGTTAAATTTATTTTTAAGTATACATAAGTTATTCTGTATTGTTATAAATACAAATTACATTAAATTTTATTTTTATATTATAAATTTTTACATTATATATATATTTACATATAGTCCTTTACTATCGCGTATCCTATAAATATCGCTCTATTAAATAAAAATGGTAAAATACTATTCTAGATGGAAAGGGTATCAAAAGAAATTAACTTTATTCCAACAAATACCTAGCGGAACAAACAAAATCCTACCTACCTGTTGTTCCTAATATCTAGATTTAATACTACTTTATTAAAGCATTTTTACATTTACTATGTCTCTTATTTCGAACCATTACAAAAATATAATCAAATTGTAATTTACCGAATTACAAAAACAGACTAGCAATCAATTTTAGGTTAACAAATTAGACACCAAACTAATAACTTCACTTAACAATACATGTTTATAGACTGTATCAAATCTATCTCTCAAATAGATTGTGTTCTGCTGCCTATGCAGTCAAGAAAATCCGCAGCCTCACCGACCTTCACACAGCCAAACTAGTCTATTATAGTTATTTCCACAGTGTAATGTCTTATGGCATTCTTCTTTGGGGTAATGCTGCGGAGGTTCAGACTATATTTATTTTACAAAAACGGGCAATTCGCGCGATTTGCTGTTTGCCCCCACGGGAGTCGGTGCGAGAGAGATTCAAGGATTTAAATATTATGACGCTTGCTGGTCAATATATCTATGAAAATATCATGTATGTTAGAAAACACATAAATCGTTTTAGTACTAATTGTGACTTTCATCAATATAATACCCGAAATAAAAACGATTTATGTGCTAAATCCACAAGACTGCATAAAATAAGCAATTCATTTCAAGGAAATGGTGCTCGCTATTATAATAAAGTCCCAAGCAAATTCCGAGAGCTGTCAATAAACAAATTCAAAAATATTATTAAAAGAAAATTGATTGCTAAAGCCTATTACAGGACCGCGGATTATCTGAATGACAGAAGTGCTTGGGACTAAATTGCTCCTGTTCTAAAAATTAAAAGTTGTAAGCATGATCAAAAAAAAAGACAAACCCGACTGAGTTTCTTGCTTGTTCTTCTCAGACTCGGGCGCGTTAGTGAACAAGCCTATAAATTTAGTTTTAAGTGACGTGCAAAGGTGATCATGTAAAGATCCTATTTGAATAAATAAATTTGACTTTGACTTTGACTTTACTATTTACAACTTACTTGAGGAAAGCCTGGAAATCTTCAGCGAGGGCATCACATCCCGGCCATTTGCACACACCACGCCCATACAAGGGGTGTTCTTCTATTTCACTACCCCACAGCATTAGTCCTATATCATAAATGATTTTTAATTTCAACCGATAAGAGTAGACCTGCAGATGAGTTTGATGATTAAAATACCTGGTGGTGCATTGGGTGGGACGGAAAGGGGCGCGTGCATCAGATATTGCCTCTGAACCGCCTGAAGTTGCTGCACCAATTGTTGCTGCTGGGCACCCAGCTGCTGCTGGAGAGACCCTACACGTAGAAGATATAATAAAAATTGATGTAATTGACATTTTATATTATAGTCAGACTACGCCTCCAAAAACAGAAATAGACTAGTTTGGGACACCTACCTGGTGAACTGTCAGGTGGTTGAAGATGAGACTGTGAGAGTAGGTTGAGGCTTATTTGGTCTTGCAACCTTGACTGCTCCAGTCTCTTCGCTGCTTCCGATGACATATGCTGAAAAATCGGACATTCCTTATTCCCGTTTAAAATGGTGATCCATCATAAACTAGAAAAAAATCTCATACACAACACACGATCCCTACTAAATTTATTATTATTATGTTCTCAAACATTACTATATGCTTAACAATAATCTTCTAAATAATATACAGAAGATTCTAAGGTACATACATATATAACAATTACATGAGAACTTATAATATATATAATTAAAAGAGTGGTAACTTACACGGTAACAACAAAAAAGAAGAAAGAAAAAGAAAAAGGTTTTAAAAGGGAAGTGTAGAGGTTTTAAATCAAAAACAAAAAACTTCTTTAAATATGGTAGAAATAAAAAGAAATATATATATATATATATTACTTGTTTCTGCATATGATGCTGGTGAAATAGGCGCTGTTTCATCAGTGCTTGAAGCTGGCTATGTTGGTCCAGCAATTGCATCGCTAGCAGGTCTGGTGCAACCAATGGTAATGGAGACCTGGCGCCTGCATTGGTACTGCCTGATGGTGAGGCTGGTGCTGGGCTGGATTGAGTAGAGCCAGCGTTTGGAGATGTTGGAGCGGATGCCTAAAAGTAGAAAAGTATTCAAATAATCAGATAAATGAGGATTGTAAGTATGGGAAAGTGTGATGTGTATCGATTTGAAAACGATCAGAGAATGAGTGTTGATAAAAACAATATAATTATTATCATTTTAGTAGTGACAGATATCCTAGGCGCTGTCTTTTGCTAACTAGGTTCTTAAAAGCTTACTACACTTTTGGGATATTTGACCATTTCACCCATCACTCTTTTATGTTTTTCTTTCGTATACGTCTTCACGTGTCCATTTCTGTTAAATTGTCCTATACTTATTATTAATTTGGTGTCAGCCTTCATATTGAATAGTTACCCTAGCAAGCGATAGTGGTTCATTTTCAGCGGTCGGCGAGCGTCGCGGAGGGCTGCGTCGACGACGCCGCGCTGCCTCCCCTCCCCACCGCCCTGCCTCCTCTCTGTAAAAAGTTAAGGGTTTCACACGAGCCTCCTTAAGATTGAACTCATCTAACAGCCCAACACGTCTTCCATTACACATTGTCACACATAATTTGAATTTGCATGAGACATCAATGGTTTGAAAAATCATTTCGAATTTTTCTTGGACATCCAATTTTTAAGCTACATATAAGTAGATGAAAGAATTTTCAGTACGATGACATACACGTACATTTTGTATGTGAAAAAGTTATTACAGTTTGTAACGGTATTATCATATCGTGTCCGTACTGACTCACAAATGCCAGCTAACACGCCTATTTGCTCATAGTTAAGCCTTGATTTCACCAAAACAAATAAAACCTAGGAAATTCTAAACTAAACAAATTGTTGGTAGCCTACTCATTAAAGTAAACATTACACAATTATTTACTTCAATGTACTGTGGGTACAGATTAACTAACTTTGTATTTTTGGGTGTGCGGTTTTGGGAGCTGTATAAATAAAATTAATTTATTCCTTGTTAGAATGAGCATGTCAAATATTATAATTATATAAATATTTAAGTATATCAGTTATATAACCAGACCCAGAGTTAGATTAGGACTATAGACCAAAAGGGGCAAAGGGATTAGAGGATGTAGATATTAGAAGGATAGCGAGTTAACAGTAAGTTTTTGAAGATTTTTTTTTATATAGAAATCACATTGGTAAGTTCTAGATAATGATTAAAACGCACCACGTGCGACAGTATTTTAACATGGCCTAAATAAATTAATTAAGTTATGCAAGTATTATAATATATGTTAATTTAAACTCCACTGCATATTTGCGCTATCGTATAATATTTGTAAAACTAAATCAGCATTCTCTTCTCAAGTACTCTTTCATCTCCTTTAGCAAAGTTTACATTGTGTTGACAAGAGATGAATGTTTCAGAGAAACAGTGTATTAGGACTCAATTTTCTAAAACTAAATTTCAAAATTTATTTTAATGCTTTATTTGTGTGCGTAAGTGAGGTTTGATCCAGTCAAACTACCTACGTATAGTTTTGCATTCATCCGTATTTTGCTTATGTAATTTTTTATTTAAACGAACTGAACGATATAGTAGCAAGTAGGTATCAAAAAAATATTGTTATAGGCTATAGATTGCGCTATATTATTAAAAATCCCCGGCCTTTATTAATCATTTGTATAAAGATTGACAAGATTCATAACGATCTTCCACAGATAAATGTCTTTGCATCCCGTTATAACAAAATAGCATATCCTCAAAAGACATTAGATTCCGGACTGTTATATTGATATTGTCGAGAAGAAAAAACAAAATGTACCTGTCCAAACAGCGGTCCAGCTCGAAGGAGTTAAGTGGTGGTGGCTTCGCAGCTCCACCTGGACTAGTGTTTAGCGCTGTCTCCGGACCCTGTAACAAAATATTCAAAACAATATTAAATGTGGGTATTATAGCATTGTTGTTAACGTTAGTTGACGGCGAAAGGTTCACGACAAGTTAAAAGATCTGATATTTTCGAGAAGGCTGTAACCGAAAGGGTTTACAATATAGACCTTATTTTATTACACAGAAAAGCTTTATTTAATGGAATTTAATAAAGCTTTTGTAGCGGTAAATTGTTTTGTGAGAGCCATAAACCTTTAGTACAAGGCGTAATTCGATTAACCGATTGGGTATTCTTTGATAAAAACTGAGATGTACTTTGTAAAAGAATTAATTCTAGATTTGTAGCTCTATGCATTTGCAACGATGCCAAACTTGGAACATTCTGACGTAAGTAAAACAAACAGTGAGACGAGTAAACGAAATTTTGTTTTACATACCTCAATTTACTTATCGTGTTTGTCCAAATAGCGTTATTTGCTAGATAGAAATATTTGTCCCATTTTATTTGAGCTTAAAAATATATAGGTGGGCTAGAATTTTACTTTAGTTGGAAGTTTTCTATAGCAAAGATACAATGACCATCTGCCTTTGGCTTTAGACAAATACTGTGGTTGTTCGGAGCAAGTTTTATATTTGCACCTTGCTTGCTCTATCATAAATTATTTGTAAGTGAGCTTATCCAGTGAAATAAATGTAACGAAAGAAGGTAGAACCTCTTCCTCATTCAAAGGTCTAGCAGCTGTAGTCCACCAGTTATATAAGACTTAAATATCATCGCGTTTGAAGATCCCGATTAGACTAGAGATAAGATGTCACTACAAATTCTATACCGTTATAACCAAGGACATTCGGGCCCAAACTTAGCATGTTAGACGCAATAAAATAAGTTAAACATATAAAATAAATATTCTGAAGAAACAAATGGTGGGCGAGGTGTTATTTACACATTTTTTTACGATTTTTGTATTAATTTGTTTCTCGTCGAGTGTTCGTGAATGTTCAATTCCATAATGGAATTTAAACAGTTCAACGTTTCAGCAACCGGCAAGATTTTATAAAATTACATTAAATAAATTTCGATTTAAAAAATATGAAATCTTATATAATCAAGTCGATATCTATGCATGCATATTTAAACCGTAATTATTAAATGGGCTATAGGGCCAAATAAAAATTTAATTAATTAGCTATATAGCCAAATAAAATTGTTATATTTCTTATTTACTTTTAATTGATAAGATTGCTAATACCTAGACGACCTAGTTGGCACAGTGACCATGCCGGATTGCGTAACAAAGAGACCCAGAGTTTAAAGAAAAACACTTTATTAACGGTCTACCGTGACCACGCACGCTGTAAAGTACGCGAAACGTCGGGAAAATTTAAAATAATGTAAAATGTACTTAAATTTTGTAAAAATACATAGCTTAATCCATTAATAAAGTGTTTTTCTTTAAATGAGTAATAGTTATGTCAATAAAAGACAATAATATAGACCCAGGGTTGATCCCAGTTTAGTCAACATGAACAACTTTTCACGTCACGGTATAATATTTCATACCTCGAACACCTGAATCGCGAGTGAGGTCATACTAAGACGTATGTTTTGTTGGTGCAATGTAAACATCAATCGTGAAAGGGCTTGTGTAAACTCAGGCATGTACTATTTTTATAAACATCCTATATTAATAACAATGGAGCCTAACATTGTCTAGATTTTAAAGTGTTAAAAGCAGATTTTATCTTATCCACACTGTTAATACCAAATTAGATTCAACACACAGTATTTAGTGTAAACTAATTGAGTATTCTTATAAGAGCGTTTAATTGTGTATCCTTTATATAAGTTATAAGCTCTAGACTTATTTTGTTATAAGTATTAGAGGAAAAGAAGTTCGACATTTGAACGGAACTAATCTTATTGATATGATTTAAGATATTTCCTTAACGATGTGTAAAAAAGCTTTTCGTATATCGAAAAATTATTGATACTTAATGAAAAAAACAACAGAACGTAATAAAATCTCTTTTAGGTCTCTCTTCATCACAGCATAAAAGCAATTCAACTGAATGAGACGAAAGACAGCCATTCCAAAACGAGCGCGTCAGAACTGCTATGTGGAACCAGCTGCTGATAGCCGACTCAATACGACTTCAAGGTACATTCGCCTTCGAAGATAGCTTCAAGAAAAGATCGTATCGTCACCTGAAAGGCCAGCAACGCATTTGCGAGCCCTCCGGCATTGTAAATGTCAATGGGAGGTGGTATCGCTTAAGAGCAAGTAAGCCTACTGTTTGCCCTATTAATAAAACAAGTTTTATTAAAAAGAGTGCAACTAGAAAGATTTTAAGAGTATATTATTTTATAAAATATTTTGAAATGAATGAGTGAGTTTATGCAAAAATATTTAATGACGATAATCACGTATGTGTACGTGATAAATTATTATTAAAATAATTCTAATTGATTGCGTTTTGTAAACATAGATTTGCTTATTTTGCGGAAGCCACGTTATTTTAAAATGTGTTTAGACGTAAAGACATCACGCGTTATCAAGGCATGGGTTATCTAAATAAGCGATAATTTAAGCCTGTAGATTTTGTATGTTTGTAACGAAACTCAAAAATTACAGCAGCGATTTTCGCAATTTCAACACAGGAAAATACACAGACTATGTGAGCGAATAATGTGAAAATTGTTGTGATGGGAAATTTTCCATGTTACCTACATGGAAAATTTTGCGACGAAACGACGATGCAATTGCGAACAGCTATTATTCAATAAAATAGACAAAGTAGGATTAAACTGGAATATTTGAGTATTGCAATGGTAAAGAAAGCTATGTTTGGCACCAGTAAATATCATTTCAATTTATATTCCGGTTTAAATCGTTCCGCAATCTTACCTCATGTTAAGTGTTAGACCTATTTTTTTTATTACAGTCGGCCTACCCCCGGACGAAGTTATCTCCGGGCCGTATGTTGTATACCTATTAGCACATATGAGTTGCCTATGAAAGTACCCATACTATATTTATTGGGGAAGATAGAAGTTTGACTCCTTCGTATGAAGGAAGGTTGGTATGAAGGAAGTGGTCACCATGCAGAACTAGAACGAACAGAGGGTCCGGGGTCAATTATTATGTTTTTAAGAAAATTATGTTTGCAATATATAAATATCAATTGTATTAGCGGTGCTAACCGATTGTGATATATTTGGTCCAAAATATTATATAACTTATTAAAAATCCAGGAGTGGAATGAACTCATTCCACTCCTGGATTTTTAAGTCGGTTTAACAATATTAATATATTATATAAACCGTTGCGAACATTGCATGTAAATATTAATTATAATGAAATGCATATAGTATAAACAAATTATTGTTTTGCATACTGCGTCACGTAAAACAAAGCAGGTCGTGTTTTTCGAAAAAACAAAACAATGTAACTTGATAACTAAACATTACTCATGTTTATGATAAGATTTCTTTGACACAACGCTTTATAACACAGTCGTCTACATATACATAATGTATATTTATTTACAAACTAAAAAGAAAAGCCAACAAATGTCCGATAAAACTACAAAATAAAACATAATTGTAAGTGGCACGGTCACAGCAGTGATAATTAGTGAAACTCTCGAAACTAATCCTACTACTATTATAAACGCGAATGTTTGTAAGTATACTGAATGGATTTATTTTATATGGCTACAATTTATAAAGATATTGTTTGAATTGTCTATATCAAGCAAGTTGGGAAAACACTAACATCTGCTATTCTGACATGCACTTTTTAAGCTAGAGTTACATTTATGTAAAAGGTTTATCTTAAATAACCCACAGAAAAAGCTCGCCACAGTATCTATATCTTAGATCGTAGCCAAAATAAAAACATAGCTACAATAAAATTTTAGCAGTATTCAATTGTTTTCTCAATGAAAAATATACCTTTATATCTTCTATTTATATTAGATCCATACTTATAATATATGTACAATATGTAATAGATCTATTAACCCGGGGTAGCCGTATGGATAATCCAGTTACCGAACTCACAACCTCCATGATGACGTGACGCATTGACAAACATGCATATATATTATCAGACCTGCTGTCCGTTATTTTTTAATCTTTAAGCGTGTCGGGCTTAATTACTATATGTGTTTAATACAATACAAAATAACCCTTTCTAATGAAAAATTTTTGCCCTTTGCATTCCCCAACACTTATGTTTTCATTTACTCTCTTTTCTAATTGTATCTTCTGTGATTGTTCTATTGTAAATATTTGTTATTTCATGTATGTACGGTGTGCACTAAAGTGTAAATAAATAAATAAATAAAATAAATAAAATTCAAGTAACTTATGAAAGGCTTTCGAATCACTAGATTATAATTATATGCACCTGATTTGCAATTTAAGCATCACGTGGCAGTCTTTTTGGTATGCAAGAGGCTTGAGAAGGAGATGCGGGTACAAAAAGACCGATTCTTTTGGACCACAGTAGTGGCACTAGTGCAGACAGGTCCTTTCTCGATAGATACAAGCCTAAGTACTATAGAAAAGTATGGAATTCTGTGGTAGGTTGATGAATTGTATTTTGAGGCTTTTGGCAGCTTCGGTACAAATAACATATTAAAAAAGCTGCATAACTTGATTTTCTATTTATTTTAAAGCTTAAGAAACAGGTATGAACTATGTAACTTACGAGATTAGAAGCGTATAGTACACTTTTATATATAATTGATATTTAATACCCCAAAAAAATATCCTCTTAATATGATATTAGATATTACGTAATATAAAAAATTAGAGAAAATAAAAGCGGAGGTCAACGCAAAAAGAGATAACTATAATTAGTTTTTTGCAATATTTAACTTAACATTTGCTAAGAATGCACCGAAACCGCTTTTTAAAACGCTCTAATCTCAGAATGTTGTATACAAATTCAATATTATTACTTACTTACTCTACTAGTTGTATACTTACCAATATAACTTACACTAAAAATATCACTCACCTGTCGTACGGCGTACAGCATTTTCGTATTCACTCTTCAAAGTTTATGTGTAACAGATATATGAACTTGCAATGTTATTTTTATTATTAAATAATTTCACTGCTACCAGTCATTGTACAACTATTATAATCTGCAAATTTTGTCACTGTTCGTAGTAAAGGAGGTGGTGAAAATGTGAATTGATGCCTTGATAAATTAATTTAAGAATCATTAAATTTACTGTACGGTAATATCAAAATTTCTGCGAGGGAATATAAGGTTTTATATGACATTAATTAAAGCCTACCTCGAAAAATTATTTAACGCAATTCTTAAAGTATAGATAATAATTGAACCGTCTGCTCGTTTGCCTATTGTCTCGTAAATCCTTGCTTAATTTATACATTTATATGCATAAAATATCCGTCAGTTGAACTGTTTTAAGTTTAAAAAAAATTACAGAAAGCAGTCAAATGATTGCAATTACATTTATTCCGAATTGAACTCAAGAAGAACGACGATCAATCACCGGTCATTAATCTAAAGCGGTTTATTCCAAAGAAATTTAAAACTCCAATAATAATTAGGAGCTTCTGAATATCATAAAGTACTGAAAAGCGTCAATACACCCATCTCAAATGCGGCGAAAGGGGCGGCCAATCACAGGAGCCCTCTGAAAAGTACCACGCCTACCCGCTTAAAAGAGACGGAATACAGCCTTGTATTTAGGTACAGCCTTTTATGTCTACAGGGAAAGCTTTCTGGAATTTCTAATTTCGTTCGTACGGTTATATAAAATATAGTACATTTTCATAGGAACAGAGTTTCAGTTTAAGGAAGGCGAATATATTATATTTCATTTAAGCTCAAAATATTGGTTTCTGAAGGTGACATAAATTTGCTGTTGACAGCAAAATATAGCTATGTTACTATATTAATACAACGTATGTTAATAATTATATGATAATTGACTGGAATTCGTTTAGATATTAGAACGTACGTCATATTTAAACAAAAATTTGTCTATTAATAAATATTTAGGAACAAAACACATAAATGCTTAGTAAATATTAGTATTCGCAAATTTTCCATAATTTGAAATATTTGCATGACATATATTTTACCAATTAGGTTAAAATTTATAGCAAATTATGTCCTCCATACATAGTAAAAATCATTGAGCCTGTATATTTTGTATAACTCTCAGAGTCCAATAAATTTACCCTAGACTGAAGTATAAAGTTAGACCTATCCGAAAAACAGAAATAAAATATCAACTTTTCTCAATGAGTTAGAACGTAGAGTTACAGCTCCACCCAAGATTATAGAACAAATCGTAAAGCAGGTAATATCGCAAAAGAATGCAAATCTTATTGCGAAATCGTGCAGTCGGTTTTAATATTCACGAATCGCTCGGCGATAGTGTAATAAAACGAAATAATTAGCCCTCGGCTGACCTATACACTAATTGTAATCAATGCACACTAATCGCACTATAGTTAACATGAAAGTTATATTTAGCTCGTCTTTAAACACCTTATGTGGTATAGGTTAAATTATTGACTTTCTTTGCCACGATGCATTCACCATCCACCAAACTATGGTGATAATCTATCCAATGGTCTACCCATTACCTCGAGGTTTAGTCTGTCTCGAAGAAAGTGTCCAAGGTCTCTATAAATTAATATTAATGCTGTCGCGAAATTGTAATTATTAATTTAAATATTTAATTTTGTATTAAGTGGATTGAATATTTTGAATATAATGAATTTTGAAACTTGTAAGTGCGGATTCATTCGGAAAATAGCAACGGTGAAAAGAGTTTTTTAAATCATGATAGTAGCATCGATTGCGCTGTTATTTGGTTTTATTCCTCAAACGATGAAATAGATCCGTTCTATTTATATACATTTATAAAGTTTTTGTTCCACTTTTATACCTATGAGGAAATGTCCAAACAATAAAATTAATCTCGCATGAGCGAAACAAAAACGTTTTTACTTTTTTTTAATAAATCTAGCATTAACTTGGATTAAGATCCTTAGCAATTTTTTTTCCATATATCAATAATATATACATATATAAGAGTCTAATGGTAACATCAGTGACGATGACAATACATTATTAAAGCTATGACGTAGTGTCGCAGGTGTTGTATAATTTATCTGGAATTAAACACTCAGATACTCATGCTGATACATCACACTGGATGCTGTACTTAAGTTTGTAATAAGAACGACGAAGTACCTTCTAGCATGACCATAGTGGTCACAGGGTCAATCAGGTCAGGTTTTAGGCTTCTGGAAATATTTAAAAGAATTTTACAGTTCTTTATTAATAAGCAATTGAAATGTCGACTTGAGTGAATGATTATTGTAATATTAACGAATTTGTAAGAAAATTTGTCAAAAATGATTCATAAATTTGTTTTCATTGTGAGCCTTGAAAAAATAATAAATGGACAAAGTTTAAAGAATTTAGTTCAGAAACACAGTGTGTATAATAGCATAGATTTTAAAATAAAAAAAATGTATTATTCAAGAAAAGTTTTCTCAATAACGAACCGTCTGGTCTTTATATGATTTAGTATTCAAAGCAATTTGTAAAATATGGAAATAATGATTTTTACCTGATGAATTTTCAGAATTGACATAAGAACTAACTTAAAATCCCTGATCAGCTGTTGAGTATGGCACTGAAAAGAGGCCTGTGATTGGTCGCCCCCTTATGAGCGACAACGTGATTGGCCGAGCGCACATAAGCGACACAGAACGTGCTTATAAGCTCCAAATCGAAAACTTTAGCGCGGCAGAATCGAATTCAAACATTAGTTAATTTAAAAATAGAACTCCATTTTCACTTACATAGAATTTCATCGCTACCAAAACAAAACACTTTCGAATAAAAAAAACCCACTGAACAGCGACAAAAATTACCACTGATAAGCTCCTTGCAGTAAACGAATGCAAATTATTTACACTACACAACAATGCATTCTATTACAAACTAGAAAACAACATGGCATAATAGACGCGATTTAAAAAATATATATTTGCTTGCGTTCCGCGCATCAAAACAATACACAACAGTCGTCCACGCGTCGGCAACAACAATGCTTCGAAATAAGCAATATTTAACTACCGAAGTGGGGAGGGGCAGCGTACGCCCTCAGTATTGGCGCTACGGCTGTGGTAGTTATAGTTTACGTGATACACAGCTCAAATACAAATAATATAAACATTACAGCGGAGCATGCGCAGTCCGAGCAGACAGGGACGCAGCATTCGTCGCGTAATTATTTCCGATAAACGAAACGTTGTGAACAATTATTTCGATTGATTGACACTTGCTGTATTGTAATTGGTGTTGTTGTTACGCCTAAATTGCGTTTTTATAGATTAATTTGCATATTTGTGTCACTGTTGCGGCGCATGCGCGGTGCCGGATGTCGTATCGATGCAGTGTTTATTTTTTAACGGTTTTTCTTTTAAACGAAACGTTGGTTGGGATATATGTCTGAATTTTAATATATTCATGATACGTTATAGCTATAGGACTATAAAATTCATTGAAAACATAATTGATCTTATATCTTCTTTATAAGTTGATCTTAGATGGTGGAAAATATGAGAAATTTGTAGTAAAGTATAAAAAAAGTTTGAGTGATGATAGACGTAACAATCATATAACTAACAACTCCACGGAGTGTTTGAACTGGATTTATTTCAATTATAATTTCATGTGAACTATTTGCGCATGTCTGGCTGTATTTACACCGATGTAGGAAACATCCCTTGATCTATCGAGGAGTAGCTAGAAATTCCGATAAGACTCTGGGACAAACAATTAAAAATGCAATCCTTTAAGATATCCCTAACAAAATAAGAATCGTGAGTTGGTTCTACGAAGTTATAGACGAACATAAACTACTATGATACAGTAGAATTGACTATGAAATGACCTTAATCATTTAGTGCGTTACTTATTTTTAGTCCTATAATAATAAGAAAATGAAAATGTATATTATAAAGTAATAATAAAAATAAGGCCAACTTTTACTGTGTCAGTAGAGTAAATGATAACTGTTTAGGTGATAAGATAAAAAAATAAATAACCAACATACAGATAATTGGAAAGGACGTTACAATTATTGCGTGATAATATCTGATCTTCTTGTGATTATAGATTAAAACTGTTTCAAATTTAAATGTTTGGTTTTCGCGAATGACAAAAAGTTAAAAATAACTTGATTTTTATAATTGGAGTTTATTGAAATTATCTGAAACTTAACGCGTGTTTCCTCTCACGCAATTTTCTAATACGTATAACGTGAATTAGTTATTCTATACTCAAATCTCTTATTTCGTTAAAAATATCGTTATTATATTGTCAAGTCAAATAAATAGTCGAAAACGCGTCAATTACTGTAAGAAAACGTATATTGCGAGAAGGTGCAATAGTGATCCTCATAGTTATTATTTGGAAAGGGAGCTGTGTATAAAATTTGCTACAACTTAACCGCATTACCTAATTATTCTAGTCAATAGTCAAAGTACTTTACTTCCTTAAGATCTTCAATAACATTTGGAAACTGAAAATAAACATGATTTAAAGTGTAAAATACAGTGCTAACTCTGATTCTTGTTTACTTCTTGGTGAAGCAAGGAGCGAACAAGGACTAGAGAAATGAAAGTGGCTACGACAACAATAATTATTACGAATGTGTTCAAATAGACCTCAAAAACCCCTATTTTCAAATTTTGACAAGTAGAACACTTAACTAGAGATCTGACAGTTAAATAATACTTTTGATAGACTAAATAACTACACAGAGTAGTCACAGATTGCAGATCGCAGAATGTCATGAGCTGATGCTGGAATTATAAGTATTACATTACGGTGTGAAAACAAATGTAAAGTATGGGCCAATGACACTTATCAATTGATTGAGTAGATATTGATTTTGTGGATCAGACAGATTCAGTTCTAATGATGTTTTAGTTCGAATCCTGTGAAAGATGGTTTATTCAAATGAACATAGGTCTCGTGCAAGTCCTTTATATCGAAATTTATTTTTTATGGTTATAATTTTATCACGTTAACATAGCATTCATGCTTATAATTTTAAATCGTCATCTATTTGAATATGTAAAATTCGATCGATTCTAAAGTAATAGTGGTTGCAGTTTATTTTTAACATAACGGAAAAGAAAAAATGGAATTCCTACTTTACTTGTAGTGAATAAAGGAGAAGCTTTTTATACAAAAATTAATTCTCGTTTTAAAACAAAAAGGCTTCGCTTATAAGGGAGTAGGCGGAGTCAACAGTCCTGTTCAGTGCCGCCCAACGTAGCTGAAAAGCGACCGCCTATCGCCGTAGGAGACAAACTATATTTGATGATGAATAAATCAAAAAAAAAATTAATAAAAGCTTGAATATATATAATTAAACTTAATTAATCGTAGCTCGAATAAGGTTTATGGTTTTAATGATAATATTGTGTACGTAAAATGATAATTACTGTTCGTAATTAATCAATAAAAATATTGAAATAATAAATACGAATCGTGCAAATTATTTCTAATTCTCAATGATTAAGTTATATATTCCATGTAATTTGCATCGATACTGAAATAGTTTAAATATTATTTTCTTTTTCTCACGTAGTTTTTTCAGTGCGAGCATTTTTTTTCGCTTTACAGCAAGCAACTGCAGATATTTAATTTAAAAAAAAAATGCACAGATAGAAAAAATATTCAAATTTGATATTGGGTAATATAATAAATTAAAGATATATCGTTGATAAGACTTAAGGAAAAATTATCAAGAATTTAAAAGTTATTTTTTGTCGGTGTTTGTACTGTAGCAAAAAAATTCAGTTGCAGTTTTTGTTTAAGAGGATTACGAACCAAGGCTTAAGATTTATTTATTTTAATATTTATTTAATATTTCCTTATATTCACAAAATCCGTTTTTATGTGATCATAATTATATTTATTCGTATAACATCTTAAAAATGGAACTCTGATTATGCGTAATTAGAAATATTTAAACAAAAATTGTAGGCGAATAAAATGTTTCGTCGACATTTTTTGTTAACGAAAAATCTAATTTAATATAAAAGCATTACGTTCCATTACGTGTTGTTAAGGAAATATGTATGTATTCGTTTTACTTTACCTCCTATGTACTGTTAAAATTACTTTGAACTAACCAAAATATGTTTTAAACGAAAAAAGCAATCTGTAAAGATATACGAAGAGTCACTTGACTCTTATACTAAGAATAAAATGGCGTCGGACTGAAATAAAACTAAGATGTGCTTGAAGTATATATAGAATTCTAGTATATTAAGTTCGCTTTGAGAGCTTTAAGTCTTCTTAGATGTACGCTTACATACTCCTGTCCCATCATAAATGCGATGCGACATTCCTTCGAATTGAAAACCTGTTGTATTCAATCGAAATCAAATCTATAATTAAAAAGATTAGTCTTTTCGTAAGCGTTACTTGAATAAATTGATTTCTGAATTTGAAATCACAAAGATAGAAAACTGCTATTTGTTTCATCGCGCTGCAGTAACATTATTTAAATGTGTAGTGTTCGGGTAAACCACACCAGTAATTTAACAAATTTCTCAAACACAAATTTGTGTGTTGATAGTTTTTAAGAAGGACTACGGCTCCAGATTATATGCGTGTTTGTTTTTGTGTGTTATCCATAAATCTCTTATCTTCGTTCTCACACTATTTCGTCTCTTTTTGTCAAATTGTTTATTTGGTATTAATACTTGGGTAAATATATCTAACGTTTTAGCCTAGAAGAATCTTCTTTTCTTTCTGGGTCTTTCATGTGTGATAGCCATAAATGCGATTAATGGTTAGTGTTTTAATACTACCAATAAAGGTTGTATCTATGTCATAAATAGACAAAGTTATTTGACATTAAGTTTTGTAACCAGTTATAACGTCTTGCGCATTGCAATGTATGCGATTTTCTGATTGTATTACATAAGGGAATTAATTCCCAAGGCACTAAAATAAAACATGGTAAACTGAAACCGGGCCGAAGCGCAGTAATAATTTCTATACAAAAATATGTATTCTGTATATAAGAGAAATCAACTTTTTAACGATAATTGAGTTTAAAATTAGATAAATTTGAATATTTAACGATAATGGAATTGAAATATTTAGAGATTTTAATCTATTAAGCTCTGAAACATTTTGTTTGCCATAAATACCTCGTCAACAAGACGTATATCAAGATGACCCTATACTTGGAGGTCCTAACGGTTTTCAAAATAAACAGCTTTTAAATTAAGCTCTTGTGTACAAAATATATTAATAATAATCGGCAATATTGTGACCCTTGTTTACATGTCGCACAAAGCCTCTTAGATTTTAAGGGTAGACTACGAATCCTTTTTTTTTTAGATTATTACTGTTTCAATGGTTTCTCTTCGTGGAACCTTAGAATGTTATCAACTTGAGAGATAACAGTAATTTTAAAAATATATATTACAATATACTGGGTGGCGCAAAAGTAAAGACCCTATTTGGTAAAGTAAAGACCCTTTTCTAAATTAGAAAACTAGATTTAGGACTTTTTAAATGTATATTTGCGCCATTAAATTTCGTAGCATTAAGTTTTAAAGATGATTTAAAGACGAGTTATCTCTCGTTTTGGCGATTTGCTTAGCCTGCAAGATCACCCGATCTGACTATTCCAGACTTCTTTCTTTGGTGTTTTATGAAATCTCGGGTGTATGTGAAAAAGCCACAGCCTCTCGCAGCTCTAAAAGAAAACATTCATCAAGAAATAAGGAACATATCGCAGGAAGTACGGCAAGTTATGAAAAATGTTTTAAATAGAGCTCAAATGTGCATCGATTCTGGAGGACACCATTTAAAAAACATCATCTTTAAATCCTAATGGTACGAAACGTAATGGCACAAATATACATTTAAAAACACACACAGTACATACATATAATAAAAAAAAAGAATATATTAATTTATTTATATATGGAAGCCATAAGATTGTGTTAAATATCAATATTAGTTAGCAATTTACTTGTGCGATACGATTGTACTCGTATTTGCGTAGAGCTACGTCGTAGCACGGTTACGCCGCCCTAAGCCGGTCAGGTCTACAGTCTTCTGGGTATAAGGAAATGTTTTCAATTCAATACATAATACTATTTTTATAACAGGCAGTCTCTTGAACAGACTTGTAATTGGAGAACACTTTATATCGGACGATTCTGTAATTAATATCGTCGGACTCAAGTTGATAGTGGGATACGATAAACTTACTCAGCTTTCCATGCGTACGGAAAACCGATTTTTCGAGCTTTTGTGAGATGAGATTTGCATGGAACATACATTAATACTTCCTCGAGCAAATTTGACCAAACATACAACACATAGACTCACCCAGCTCCAGCTCACCAGATAAGTATTTGACACACGAAAGTGAATTTTACATTTGAGATTTACAGAATATGGTAGCACTCGGAAACTACAAAATTTAGGGTATTTTGACCAACCAAAGGTACATGTACAAATATGATCCAAGTTCAACATTCATACATTGGCCTATAAGATATTTTAATTGAATTTATATCGGTTAAATTGTTTTTTACAATAGGTATTAAAATAGAATTATAAATACTTACCAAGAGTGGTAGTTGCACCATTGGTGTCTGTAACAAAAACAACATATTTGAATATATATCCGGTATTAAATTTTATTATTACCATTCATATTAAGAAGCTTCTGTTAATTTAATAAAATACTGTATAGCGATTTCAAATGTTTAAAGTTTTAAAAACCCTAATAGACCAATCTACAAACAATACTCCGCGAATAAACCCGAACACTCGACGCACGTTTTGCACCGACACCGACACAGAGGAATTTTTTCGCGAAGTATTGCTTGTAATTTGGGTATTCGGGTTTTGTACTATGGACTTCCGCAAAGTCATGCCTGATTCTATTAATTATGATAAAATGTTGTTAATATTGCAACTTCCTGATCATTCAAATCTCAAGTTTTCTATCTGGGCGTGACTACAATAATATTAAAAAATCGCGTTTAATTTAGAATATTATTTAAATGTGCGATACATGAAGTAAGCCAATTTTTATTTATTATCAGATCAATGTTTTAATTTACTGCCAGGTTAACCTGCCATTTTATCCTCTTGATTGTAAAATCCTAATTTTACTACTTTTACCAACTTTATTTCATTGATACCTGAGAGCGGTCATCTCAGACACTCCATGTTAACTAGAATGAGGCAGATCTTTACCAAAATGAGTTAGCTGTCGAGTTTACAAGAAGGCGTTTATCTCAGAAACTACTTCTTCAAATTTTATATATTTTTGTGACGAATAGTTTTTATCTAATATCGAGATAAAAACTATCTATCATCAGACTATATGATGTCAACAAGAGCGGAGCTTAAATGGCAAACTATATGAAATGTGAAATTGTGCGTCCGGAATAATATTTGCGGATATTTTAAATAACCCGAATTAAACTGCACGGACTAGTATAAAATAAATCCAGTAGAATAGATTTATATATATTTCTATAATGATCGCCTTAATATAACAAAATATGTCTTGCTTAAACCTACTTTAGCAGTAGTAACACATATGACATACATTTATCAAATAAAAATAACATTGCCAAAATCACTGAACCGAGAAATGCCTTGACCGAAATAGCGCGGTGTATAGTGATAAAAATATTTGTTTTTGTTTCAAGATTATCTTAATTATAAACATTTGTATATCGCTTTTTTAATTTAATACAACTGTTTTAAAAAATTTGATTTTAAGGTTGTTGATCCAAACGGCTACTTTATACAGAGATTTATCTGTACCCCATGAAGCGTTATAGACTGATGTTCACATATGATGTATTTTTGTTTTAAGACCGGCAACGCGCCTGTGAGCCTCCTGGCGTTGCAAGTGTCCATGGACGGCGGTAAGCACTATTCTGCGACCGGCCTGCTCGTGTCTCATAAAAAAAAATAGGTTCGTATTTAAGTACGGAATAATAGAATCACACACTGGCCTGGTTTATAATCAACGCGACACAAATCGAAATATATACTTGATATTTTAACACCAGAGGGCGTTTTTAAGTTGAGGTTTAAAGTTACATTATCTGCAAAACTACACTATAGTGATATAAGCTTGAAAATATTAGTCGTGGGTACCAATTGTTACAAAAGTATAGAATGAAGATTCAGGTTCAACAAATTGAATGTTTTTCAGGTTTATGATATGGTTGAGAAAATAGAGACAACAACTTTTGACTTCTTATTATACTTTTAAAGATAAATACTTTAACACCAAAGGTTGAGCGGACTGGGAATCGAAAGCGGGATACTCGTTCGGCAGTCGGATATGGTGACCGTAACGCCAACTATCAAGGACCACCTTGACGATACAGTTGGCTTTACCATACACCAGTATTAGTGGGGTAAATATTATTGTTTTTTATGGTTTTAAACATTTATTTCTCATTTAAAATGGATATACATTAACATGATAAAAATTTTACAAGACAAAATAATATCTTACAATTTATCTTCCGAATGTGTATTGTTAATGTTTTAATTATTTCGCATCCAGTACTAAGAAATCGAGGATGTCGTAGATAGGTATTTTATTTGTGTAATGCCATTTTATGACTTATCGTAAACTTTTACTCTACAAAGTAAACTGCACTGACCCCTTCTGATTTGTAAAGACAACTTAGTTGGTTGAATTTGGTTGGTAGGTTGGTAATAAATAAATAAAACTAGGACCAAAATTTAGGCACATACGACTTAGGAACAATCAAGAAAAGAGCGTATAGGTATCGTAAAGGCCGGCAACGCACTGGTGAGGCCTCTGACATTGCGAGTGTCCATGGGCGGCGGCATCACTTAACATCAGGTGAGCCTCTGCCCGTTTGCCCCCTTTTAAAAAAAAACAAATTTGAACTCTTTGACAAAATAATAACTGTTTACCGTATACCAAGACGTTATGTACGCTTTAAAACAGTCATAATTATATTATAATGCCATAAAATTATTATTTATAAAACAAAACGTATTTTTAATTGATTTTTCTTGTTTATATACAATATGGAAAATGTTTAGTTTTTCGCTTCTCCGCTTTAACAGTTTACGCTTTTATCAAATTGCTGTTTGGAAAACACTCAACGTTTTACGAGACCTAGTTCGCGCCCGCGGCATCGCCTATACCTATAATATTCACTTATATACAAGTTATCAGACCCTCAACTTCATCAGACAGAGATTTCGGCAGTTCTGCATGATAGCTATTGGACCATATAACCATTAAGGTTATAAAAGATGGATATTATGATCTACACTTTATATTTTTCCATGTTAACAATTAGTTACTTTGATGAACTTAAAATTTCGGATTTCGTGTGAGTCGCGAGAGTAATAAATATTATACTATGCAAAAAATGCAGTTTTAGTAATAGGTTTAGTTTTTTTATCATTAAAAACCGAAAGAGTTTTTTTCATAAGCGCAAAACACCAAGGTTCAAACATACTTAAAAGCCCGTAACGCACTTCCAAACGGGAGTGCGTTACCGTCCTTTAACTACGTTTCTCTCCTTAAGTCCCTCCCAAGTCATATACAAATAGCTGGTTCCATAAGTTATGGAGAAGCGTCAAAATGTTTAAATGTATCTTTTAACCAGTGATTTGTTATGAAGCTATCAAAACAAATATGATTCTAGAATATTAAGGATCGTTGAAAAAAATATATTTTCCCTGCCTATTTTTAAGGCTCTATTGAACGCTAAAAAATATGTTTTTCTCGGGAAAGTGCAGTGTCAACGCTATACGCAAGTCATCGTGAAAAATTTGAGCTGCCTTACGGTGCCTGTAGGACAACAATGGATGTCTTATGAGTAATATTTAAAATATAATTTATCGCCATTTTACAAGGTAACCCGCTAGATTAAAAATTAAAAATAGTCATTAAAAAAATGACAACGAATTGTTGTCTTCAGTCAATACGTTTAATTCTCGATAGCGAGTGACGCCTATAATAAAATATAGTCCCATTATTCATGTACATTTTTCAAGGTTCAATTTAACTATACCTGTCCCTTTTTTTATTACCTGCCAACACTTGACAGAAAGAGACGAAAAGTGCTGGGTAAATAGTAAAAGTATTTGGTTCACATAATTACGACAGTGATGGTATCATAAATTTCCAAATGTTCCGTTAGATCTTCAAAACCTTCCTTGACGAAAGTTAACGCAAATAATTTTTCTAATCGAACCATTAGTTCCTGAGATTCGCGATTTCAGATTTATAATTTTAAGCAAACACTCGGTCGGCTAATTATACTCCAAGGTCATCTCTAAGCCAAAATCAAGGTTCACCGATTTCGGCATGAAAGTTAAATAAATAAATTCGCATTAGGCTCTTAACTGCTTCCTGTCTCTGGTCAAACTGGTTCACTCCTAAGAATCCAGGTTCTATTGCTAAAATAATACGTTTTGAAAGGCAAGCAGAAAAGATATTCAAAAATTATATCCATTACATACTTAAATAAATTTAGACGATAAAATTTGAAGACCAAAATCTCGTAATATCTTACACGTGTCAGTGTAATTAACAAAACTCATTGAAAAACATAACAAAAACTAAATATGCAAATGAATAAATAGTATACAAAGATCTAAGGAAAATATATTCGATGTTGATTAATTTGTATAATATTAATGAGATTGGGGAAAATTCACGTGTAACATAAAAATTGGAGATGAATTTAAGGAAATTCGAAGGTAGCATGACAATATATTATACAACCGGCATTGTGGTGTCATTAATCATTAACTTAAAATAAACTCGTACACTGCCGAAACAATTTCACGCGTAATATAGAAAATGTGTTTGCGATAAAAAATGTAATTTAAATCTATTCTATATTTTGCTAAACTTACCGCGTCACCTATAATGTGCTCGTCTTCATCTCGTTGGAAACACATCCAGGTATCACAAATTCAACACTACAATTACATAAAGTGAAAAGTCAATGACCAAATAGGGCTCCTTGCGGCACACCTCTATCGCTCTCTTGAAATGACTGAGCCGATACGAACCCAATGTTTTGAATACAATCTGTAACAGAACAGAAAAACAATAATAAACTCGACTGCCAGTGGCTTAAGTACGTTAAGTAAGGGTTACGGGTAAACGTGTAACGAATGGTATTGAAAAAGCACTCGTATTACCATCACGGTTAGGTTACATTTATTATATACATTCAAAACAGATGGTGCATGCTCACGTTCTTAATAGAATCCTAGATAATTTTAATGTTTTCTAAACATATATTTATTTTATTATCCGTGCTGGTCGTGTGGGTTTAAGAAATGTTAAAATGTTTTAAAGATTAGAGTACAGTTAAAAGTAGTCTCAATTTTGAGTCTATCAAAATTACTTGAAATGCTTCTGGTTTATACAAAGCCGTTTTCCAATAATGGAATTTTTATAAGAGGTAGGGCCTCCTATTAATTTGCTTCTAAAGGACAATTAATGGAATCCTTAAGTTTGTAAACATGCAGTGGATCCATGGAAGCACTTTGGTTGGTGCAGGAATATTTAATTATGGAAAGTTTTGGTTTAATGCGTCATACTTATTTTAAATAACGTCTCGAAATCGAGACGCAAATAAAATTATTTATTGACAGTTCGAAGGAGGATCGCGACGATTAGGCGCTAATTTCTTGCATTTGATAGTTTTATTGAAAAATTCTGCACAAATTTATGTTGTTTTACAATTTAAACGATGCACCCGGATTCTTGTGTGTAACTCCCGAGAGCCCATACTAAAACAGGATAAAATAGACGCGTGAATGTCAGCACCAAGTTAAAATGAATACAAAATATAAAACGATGAAATAAAAAGCAGATATATGTATAGAAACACACATATCAAATTTATTTAACTAAACGCGGAAATGAAACTTACAATGTCATTATAAACATAAATAAATTAGCCATTTCGTAAAGGTCATTATCGTCTGTATAAGGTTGCCATATGCGATTTTAAATAAATTCTGAACATTAATATTTCAATATTTAAAATTAGAACAATCACAATTTAAAATTAGAATTTTCGATACTGAACAGGGTGTTAATAAAATGTTTATTTTTCAAATCTGTATTTATAAGAATCTCTAAAAACTTTTTAATACTAAACATATCTGAAATCGAATCATTTGAGTATTTATTTTGTTTCAGGCATGGCCTGTCTATCGTAGTTTTAGTTATAAGCTCATAAAACTACTCATAAACTATAATATCTTTTAAAATATTGAAATATTTTTTAAAAGTATACGAATTGAGGTATATTATTTAATTCGTGACAACCCTATCAATTTCTAAAACATGCAAATTGCCGTAGCTTAGTATACACGTGTTGACAATTATTTGTTTTTTAATACTCACTCTATATATATCTTTGGCCAAATAAATGTTAATCAATCGCAAATTAATTCAAATGCGAAACTCTTTTCGAATGTTGGTAGCTACGTAATGGAAGAATGGTCGGTCAAAGGCGGTAGTGGCTGTCAGCGACGGTGTTCCACGGACCCATTACAATATGGGCTGGAACTGGAATATTTCATGGAATGTTTCCACTGACTGTCCCGTGTAACAAGACTCATCGGTCCAAAATGCACAATGCTCTTTTTTTGATAGAATCTCGCTGATGGTCAGGCCATGAAAGGCCATTAATTAAGTATAATATATAATTTTAATCGTGTTATAGAAAATCACCGTTCGGATATTCATATTTTATTAGTTTCTTACCCAAAGGGTAACGTGATCCTATACAAATGTGATCATGTAAGGATCCAACTTGAATAAATGAATTTGACTTTGACTTTATGACTGACAGTATCCATCAATATCTTGTTGAAAGAGGCTGTATCTCATAACAGTTAGGAAGTTCCAATTTTCATTAATTATATTAATTATCTTCAATTATCTTTGTTCCAACAATTATATGCCAATAAAGTACCTATAATTATAGTATTATATTTGATACTATATATAAATTTTGTATTAATCATTTAATGGCGCAAAAGGCGCTATGACTATTGAACGAGTCGAGGGTCCCGCGTTCGATTCCCGCCACATTTATGTCTTGAACATATTTGGCTACGGACTGTGTTTATATTTATAAAAAGTGTTTCTCAGTGTTAGCACTTTGCCATAACACAAGTTATAAATAGCTGGCCTTGGTGCTAACCGGCCGTGTGAAATTCTGACATCAATATAATAGAAAATATTTGTAATAACGGAAATAATTCGTGATTATTTCCTAGTATGTACTAACCGTATGACCTAACGGTAACCAGAGATCAAAACATGACACAACTAAACCGTAAACTAAACATGAAAATGTTATTGAAAACAAAAACGTAATCTAACTCCACCACAAGCACGTTGTTTAACACAAACAATTTTTTTTGTTAGTTAGCACATTTACCAATTTAATATAATAAAGATATTATTATTTAGATAATATTCAGTAGGTTTCAATCTCAGGATTGGTTTTAAGAACATCTTTTCCACGCAGCTTACCGGAAGCTCTGAAGAAGCAAAGGAAAGTTTTTACAAAATTTCTCATGAATGGAGCTTGTATTGATGAGCGTAGCCATGATAAGTGCAATAGTGATAGCTAGAAATAGACTTTACTGAGTTTTTAAACAATGCTGTTATTTAAAATTGGTATATTTTAGAAGATTAGAGTGACGGTATTGTTAAGATGTATATAAATCTTTGTATGGTAGCTATGTATAAGATATAGAAAACAAAGAGAAGATACAAAGTACAACAAAGCCTCGTTCATAATTAATCAAATATTGATATAATGAGGTTGTGTTGGCCTTAATATTAGATAAAACAATAATTATCATATGATACACTAAGTATGAAAGTTAATCTTTATATAACAAGTTTTTTGGACCAATCGCTGCGATTCAACCAGGCGTTCCCGTATTCGTGGTTTCGATTGCAAAGAGAATACAAATTATTTCGAGTACACACAGATGTGTTATACATTCGTAATTCGTGTAAGCTGGTGACCTATCAGAACTTTATTCCTCTCATTACACGGTTAAGGTACCGTTTGAAATATATACTGTAGACAAATAAGTCATTAGCCTCTCGAGAGCCCACTAGAAGTGGCAAAAAGCTAATTGCATAAGTAAAACCTGCAGTCAACTGAAATATTCAAGGACGTTTAATATTTTCAACCACGCCATCTCTACTGCCGTCACTGAACTACATGCTACATAAAAATGTACATCCGCGCCATCTATACAAAATAACGACAACTATTGTTTTTTACCGTCACGCCTGTTGCACGGCCAACGATTGTTTACACAACACAAAAGACCCTTGTTTGTTTTTCGCTAGACGTTTCCTGGTTTGTTTTGTATAAGCTTGTTGTTGTGTGCGTATGTTTTCACAGCCGTCTATGTGTTGAAGCGCACATACAAAATGTTGTTTGCACGAAGCAATAAATTGTCTTGAAGTTACGTGGTTATAACAGCTGAAGGGACGCTTAAGCTAGTTTTAAATCACTTAGATCGTTATATTTGAGTTATAGACAGGAAAATGAGTAGTGATAAAATATTATTGACTTCAACATAGTGTTCTTTTGCAAGGCAGTTCCCATGTGTGCGTTTTGTGACGTATATACGGCCTATAAAGATAAGGATTACATGTTTATTTTTCAATTCCATGGTTACAAATATTCATACAGATAAATATATCATTAAAGTTTGAAGGAAATTTGTCTGATATGTAGCTAAGTACTTATGATATCAGCTTGTGTTAGTAGAATTGGCCTACTCAAACTTAGCTTGGTAAAAGATGCTTCAAGAAAAATAGGAAATAGGACGCTAATAGTATAAACATAATGCCGTCGTGGTAATGGTAACAATAGTAGATGAAAAATAATTGATTACCTACCAGCCAGTGTGTCTCTAAAAGTCGAGTAGGCCTCGGAGTAATAACGTAGCATTATGATTTATGACAATTATTTTTTAGAAGAGAGTTGTACTCTTCTAAAAAAATGTATAAGTTTCACGGAGAGTTTCTTATGAGCTCTACGTCCCTGACATGGACATGACATGGAAATGGTTTTACATGTATTTTTTTAATTATTTTTAGGTGACGTTCATAAGTGTACACCTAAATAGCTCAAGATCTCTGTGTGAGTTTTATACCTACATAATGAATGTTAAATCTAAACTCTACCTACCGCATATTGAGACAAACAACAAACAATTTTACTGCTTTAAACATCGATAACATCATTGTTTAAAAAACCTTATCAAAGTTTATGTAATTATAAATATTCGCAAATAAATAGATAAGGAAAAAATTGGTCAAGAGCGAGATAAATCCCAAATTCTAGCAACTGTGGATCAAATTGTCGCACTGCCGAACGGATGAGGAATTATTTTTGAGATTTTTTTGAAGTCTGAGTGTTATATATATTTATATGTAAGTTTATTTGTTTAAGCACCCGTAAAGCTATAAATAACTGACCTTGATGCTAACTGACCGTGTGAAAATGTGTCCTGATACATCAATACATCATTTTCGTCAGTACGAACGACAGTTTAAATCATTGTTATTGATGAAGAATTAAACAGAAAAATGTCTCTATCTCATCACCTGTCCATAATTCGAGAACTACGATATACTGCCAGAGCGATGTAAATAAAATAGCAATATTCCTAATATTTAAAATTTAAAAAATCGGAAGTGCAGTTTTAACTTAGTACATAATGTTTGCACAGTGTGAGATTAGGAAAGCGCACTATTTTCCCATAGAGCATTGTTTGTTTCAACATAATTACGTAAATGGTAAATAATTGCTTGTAACACAACGGCTGTATGTAGATTGAATGCTTGAACTAATTTGTGTTCTTAAACATACAGGGGTATGGATTTTAACCAGAAAATCAAGGGGTTTAAAAATACAAAAAATGATATAGAACATTAGGGCAATAATAAGCATGTTTGAACCTTGGTAGTATAGATTTTACAATTTCATGCCCATTTTATACGATAAAACGAAATTCGATTCAAAATCGACGTATCGAAGGCTAAGTTCTACTTGCAGAGAAATATTATCAATGAAACGCGGCTGTGTTATGCCAAGTTTCCATATCTCTTACGACTTTTAAGTAAGAGAATGACTGTCTATAGCCTAAAGGAACAATGTACCAAACGAGTTTTAAAGAGAAAATTTACATCTGTTTTAGTTTTTAAAGATTAACATATATCAATACTGTAGTCTTTGACGTATGCGACGTGACCTATGCTGAATTAGAATTTTTATACATTTTTTGATTGTAAAAATTAAAAAAAAAATTAGAAACATTAGTTAGTATTAACTAAAGATTACTTTAGTAATAGTTTTGATATAACCAGAATATATAACTTTAAGAAAAAGTAATAATAAAGAAATGCAAAAAATTAAAAAAAAAAAACAAATATATATAATAAGGTTTTATATAAAATTAAGGGCCTAAGTCGCAACAGCCGCAGCCCCTAAGTAATCACTAGTGGTTGCGTTGCCGGCTCTTTAAGGGAGTATACGCTCTTTTTAAAGAATTGAAGGTCGTATCCGGTTGGGAAGACCTCCGCTGGGAGATTTAAGTTTTTAAATTATATTCAAAAATTTACATGTGTCATAAATATCGTTGGAATTAATAGCGATTATACTTAGCCAATATGTTAAATTGTTTTTGCAGTCATTTATTTAAACTTATCTCGAATAAACAGTAAATATAGGTATATCAGATAAGCTGACTGTTTATTTTAGGTGATATGTATGTGACGTAAATCATGATTATACATATTGGTTTAATGTTGATTTTTATAAGGTAAATGATTTTATTTGTTACCTGTAAACTGCGCCGGTTTAGTTTTTATTTTGCCAAGATGGGGGGGGGGGGTATTCAAGAAATACATCTTCGAATGTGGATAGAGGCGTGAGTGTCTTAATTCGTCACGCACAAAAGGACCAATTTTCATAACATTTGGTATGTAAAATGATTAGGATTAACACAGGGTTTAAGGTCTATAATATAAAAATTAATCGCTGAATGTTAAACGCAAACTGAGACCAGCAGAACCGATCTCTAATTATTTTTTTAGAACAATCTTTGAAGTATGGATAGAAAGGAGAGGAGATGGAAAATGGTTCTTACCGAGAGAAGTTTTTATAACTGCCTGAAAATATCTGAAAACAAAACTTTCCTAGAACCTTTGTAATACTTAAAAGTAAATTTGAATTTTAATATCTAAACACGTTAGTGGAGAGGTTGCGGAAAGGCAAAACTATTGAGTTATAATCGTATCGTATAAAAGATGTCACTATGAGTCGATATGGCAATGTAACTGTTGACTTGCAAACTAACTTGTTGCTCTTATCTTACTAACTGCCAAACGAGCAGAATAGCAAAATAAGTTAAAAAATATCAACCGTGAGGCGGTACGAAGTTCGTGGGGTCAGTAAATATATAAATAGAATTTACAGGTTCTATGCGGTTCTCTTAACCGCATAGAACCTTAACCGCATAGAACCATGGAAAGAAAAAGCCTTTAATAAAAAGAAAGCCTTTAATATTACAATAACGTTGTATATATAATAAATCCTAAAGAGAACCTACACGTGTCCGAATATTTAGGATATAATAACGAGGTCGGAAGCATTGTTGATAGTCATTTATTTAGAATTCGAGGTTAAAACATTTTAGGTTGTTTTGTTTTATCAGCAAGGCGCAATTTTACTGAAAACTAGTATAGCGAAGAACGGATAAAATATAATGAACAGTGTTTATCTTACACTGCAGTGAGTGTATGTTTCTTATGAGTATAATTAACCAGGTCAGACCAAAAATCTTTGATGCACACAGGGCGTCCAAGAAAGTAGAAGTCGACAACAAGAATGGATGTTTAGTAAGAGACATAAGATTCAAATGACCTTGATATTTGATTAAAAGTGCTACTATTACCTGCAAGAATTCTAGGGATGTGAATTTGATTTAATCATTTACAAGGGCCTGTTAAGGGAAATATCTAAATATCACCTGAAAGCATCGAAAACCTCAACATATACTACAACTGTTTGTTGTGTATTTTTGCAAGGCTCGCGATAACGCTATCGCTCGTCACGCCTACACGCGTGCGAGCACAGACTGGCTGTGTCGAAAAAAATGATTACCTTATAGTAAAGACATGACCGCAATTTCGTAAAACTGTTCGATCCTGAAGCTCTTAAAAATTCCAAATAAATGACGAAGTACTGACGCATGTATGCTGTTATGCTGAAGAAATCGTTTGGGTTTCGATCCCACGATCGGTTTGTGTGAAGAACTTATAAAAAGTTCATGTCGATCAGTTTAGATAGAACCAAAATTAGAAGCTCGCTTCCCGCAGCTTTTTTATCAAGGCATTGAATATCAGTGTCCTTTATCCAGTATAGCTAACGCAGTGTGTGCGTAATATTTCCCATAAAAAATAAATCACAGAATATTAAAAGGTTATAAATCCATCTTTGTAATTTCTCAATTGGAGGCTCAATTTACTTGATTGACAGACATAGAGGAGACATTGACAACTAGTAGAGGATGGCTTGGTACAGGCAAATATAGAAGTCAGTTACTTTACAAATATTACATTGAATTTATAATTGTAGAATGCATGTATTTCAATTAACACAAAAACTTCATAATTAAATCCTTCTAATGGAATAGCAGCGTCAGTTACGATACAACAGTAGGTTCTATTCGACCTAAACCTCGGTCCAAAGAGGTTAGAAAAAAAGTCGATATTTGTCCAGCAATAAGTTGTTATTTTAATCCTTGTGGTACGATATCCATTAAAACTATACCAATATTTTGTATAATTGAATGTGTTGTGCAAAATACATTTTTTTTCCTACTAACCTAACGGCTCCTATGTAAATATAATCAAAATTATAACGGAAATCTAACGATAGCTTTTGGCGCAGGATATGAATATAGGACTTCCGAATGAAATGCGATACATTTTTATATTAGTACAAATTTGGCGTAGCTTCTAAAATAATGTTGTATATAAGTGAATAGTTGATGAGTGTTAAATAAATAATTAATTAATAAATATTATTTAAATAATATTACACATTTAAACCATTTTAGTTATACCGTGATGAAATTCGAAGATGAAACTCCCAACATGACATTCTGTTCTTTCTGCGAAATCGAACTTAGAAGAAAACAAAAAGAACTAGAAGATGTACTAACAGTAACTTCCGCTTTCATAGTTTAACGCATAAATGTGCAGACAAATAATAACAATAATATATTGTGTAGTAGTAATATTGTTCCAGGTATTGTAAATAAATGAAGTTACATACGGAGTATAATTTACAGCCGATATTTAAGGTAAATAGCCAGACCATAAGTGAAGTTGCAATAATGTATGTCTAAAGTCAAAAAGTACATTTCATAGAAAATTACAAAAAAAATCATAATTTTATAATATAGCTAGCTGACTTGGCAAACGTTGTTTTGCCATACCTACATGTGATTTCTAGCAAAGGGATGAAAAGAGTAAGATCAGTTTTCATTCAGTCGTGTCAAAGTAAAAAAAAGATTCTTGCAAAATTAAAATATATGAGTTAAAGTATTTAATTAATAAATAAAAAAATAGGGGTTGATTGTAGAGGCGTAAAAATTTACGGTTGTTTCTATTTTTGTATGTTGTATCATAGAAAAATAAAACATAAGAAATATTGTCCATTGTTAGGGGTTAACCCTTAACATTTAGGGTGATAAAAAATAGATGTTAGCCAATTCCAAGACCTACTGAATACGCATATGAAATCGGTCGAGCCGTATCGGAGGACGTCAATTACGCATTTACCATGAAATTTCATTCTTTGAAGGCTCTTAACACTAGGAGGAAGACACAGACTGAAGCTTAGTTTAAATGTCATCTAATATACTTGTATAAGCTATTGATGGCCGATGCGCAGCTAAACTTAAAACATGAATAAATTAATTGTAATTACGATTACCGACATCTTTGTATGTTCGCAGATCTAAAACACCGCGTTTGTGTAATCAGAACAAATACCTTATCTATGAGTTAAATACGTGAGACGTGTTTATCATGCAAACATTTAAAAAATAAACATCGATATTCGCTCTAACAAAACCAGTTTTGACATAAAATAGATAATCAACAAATATAGTTGTGATCTGTGTAATAGAATATCGATTAACGCGTTTTAATAATTTCCGTTCAAATCGTTATTCATTATTGATTTGATTATTGTCAGGTTTTTTGAAGATAACTAGAGTCAATTTTGAATCGAAGGGAATTATATCATTAGGAATGAATTCATCGCTTCGTTTGCTATTCTTATAAGTATTTTGATTATGACATTACTTTACAAACGATTGCTGGACGTCGTAAACAAAAGCATTAACTTCTTGTAATTAAAAAAAAAATCGCTTAGAGAAAGGTTTACATAAATAAATGACATTAAACAATGGAAAAGACGGTTGACAACTCTGGAAGTGTTCTGAGTTCAATCTGTCAATTGATTTTGAAAAATTTGGATCATCCGCGCCAAAATATTTTTGCATATCAAATCAAGAATGACCTCGATTTTACTTTTTGTACGTTGGGCATTAGTTTCCGGAATTTATGCGAAGATACTATTCAAGGTAGAAAAAGTATGCATTGTTTCTCAAAATATCTCATTGTGTAATGCAGGCTTTTACTAGATTAAATCAATTTCAACAACATTTATACCCCTCCACACCACCATGACCACAAAAACATGTTTTTCACACTCTTCGACAGCCTCTTCTGATAATGAAAATCGTTGATCACGTTTCTTAATTTTTTGGTCACAAGTTTCCAGATTGGGATTATATGCAGGTTGGCATAAGTTCTTCACCTTCAATAATTCGTTTAACTAGTGAACTAGCATTGGTCATACGACGTTTATTTGTACGGAGTTCGTCAATAGTTTCCGGCAAAGAAATAGTCGTGTCGTCACTATTCACGATACAACGATTTTCTAAAGCAAGTCCAGTTTTACTAAAAGAAGCAGCTCGATAGCTGCATGGTTTGGGATGGTAGCAATAATTTCATGTTTCCTCACTATTCTTATGTTCCACCTAAATTCCTCTGTTGCAGAAGGTAAGCCGTGCTAGTAAGCATTGTATTAAGAGACGCTATACGTTTTCTGAGCTTCAGTCAAACTATGTAGGATCCACCGCGAGCACAGCTTGGTGCAAGACACCCACTACTTACCATATTTGTGTAGTACTGATTGTATTTGACCCATGCCAATGTGCATACCATGCCCTAATAAAATGTTATATTACGTTGTCGGTTTTAATCATACATTTTTATTCACAGTGGTTCATCGCGATTTTCGTCACTGAGAGATATGACTGCTCTTCAATTATGCAAACCACCTATAAATAGTCGTCTTGCACAGTGCTTCATAGACAAAAGCAGATTGGGCTGTCAAAATAACTTAAATTTTAATAGTTAAGCCCTTTAACACTCAGGTAGTGTGCATACTTGGCAGAGATTTTGAAACTTTTAAATATACAATTCAATTTTTAAAAACAATTCCGGGAACTTTTAGCGAGTAATATTATGTTAATATTTATTTAAGTGTTTTTAATTTGAATAAATTTTTATCAAAAGCATTTGTATATTTGTGCATCTTAATCTCGGAAGCCAAAATTGGCATACGTTTAGAGCTAATACGACATTCATGTAAAAAATCTCTAGTTTTAATCATGCTATCAGTTGATAATTTTTCTTAACACCTTCTTTATCAGCTGAGACTGACAGTCACCTTTTCTCATTTTCTTTTTTTATTTTTGGCTTGGTTACAAGTCCTTTAAACCATGTCTTTATTAATATATTTAAGTATACACACAAATTAACAACAACCACACTTCACTTTTAAATTTCTCCAGTCGGGATTTTTTTTTTTAAATTCAAACAAAGGTTTGTAACATTTTCTCGTTTGTCTATCAATAAAGGATAGAGAAACGGAAGGAATATGTCTTGTTTTGATAGCACAGCTGATATATATAAACTTTATTACTATAACAGCCAGTGTATGTTCAACAAACGTGCTCTTTATCAAATATTAACCATAATCGAACCCGCGACTCTGGCCATCCAGCGTCATGCTGGATTTTAGATTACAGTACCAGGATGTTTTGTTCAAATTTCAATGTACGTTCAGTTTTTTTCTAAAAGAATATATGAATAGCATATTACTTAATTTCCAATTCAGTTCGCTTAGTGCGCTCCAAAAAAAACCTATTTTAATTTTTACAATAATATAATAAAGATATATTCGGCTTATGAAATTATTACGGCTCGATAAAAATTGTTTTCTTATTAAGCTGCGATTAGAAAAATTACATGCCGGTGTTGGTCGCTAATAGGGTATAGAAAAATGTAAAAAAAAAAACTCAAAATAAGGGAATCATCCGCGCTGGGTAGTGACACAGGTTGTCTATGTGAAAGCTTACAGTATTTGCTTCTTAATTAGTAATACTAAATCTCTTATTTCCTGTTCACCTTGGGATTCGAACCCCATGCTTCCGCAATTAACATACTCCAAAGTTAGCTAGTAATTTTCATATCACTAAATTTCGCACAAATTTATTAACAATATAGAAGCACCTGATATGCGATTTGTATTTACATAATTGGTTATCAAATAAGATTTCGTGTTTCTACACGTGCCATGACGTCACTTTTCTTCAAATAAATGTAAAAAATTCAACTCGTCAAGCTTCGCCTAAATGCATGACAAGTCCCTCCTCGTGTCCCCTCTTAAACAAAGTGACAATAAACACACACATAAATATTATTTGTACACTCATACATGCAAAGAACCGGCTGGGTATTCGGTTTCCCGCCACCGAACACATAAACACGAACAAACAATACACCAACACAAGTAAATTTTAACTCACCTCAAAATAAATCCATTAGAAAACACATTTGTTCAAACATCTAGCATACCGCTTAACCTCGAAAACGTTAAAAAAAAACATTTGTTTAATCAACACACTTCCAACACCCGCGTTCCCGCCAAAATGCGAACTTTCAAAACGTTCCCGCGTTGTCATGCACCCAAAAAGTATTTAATCGGTGCCGTTCACGAACTTTGCGAATTTTTCGATGTTCCCGCGACCGAATGTAACAAATACTAGAGCGGAATAGAGGCCCCCACAATTATTAACACGTTGTGATAAAAATAAACTATGATTAACAACTTAGGATACGCGGAGACAAGAGCAGGCCGCTAAAAAATACTGATTTAATAGAGATTGTCGCTTCCGATTTGAATAATTACCGAGCGAACATAACATATAGTTTGTCGTTTCAAACGTGCGTTAAAACTGAGTCGAAAGGCTCGCCCGTGGTAGAGCATAGCGCCGAATAAAATAAACAACAATATACCTAAATAAGCGACGGGCGTGGTGTAGTGTGCGTGTGGTCGGTTGTGTGCGTGTGTAAACAAGGGGCGACCTGGCTTGAATGACATCCCGACAATCAACTGCCACTTACCTTTTTTAATTGTCCGTGTCCAGTCTTGAAATTAATAAATGATAGAGTTTATGTATGAACGTTAACGAAAAATGAGTTTTGATTTATGTTGATAAAGCGTTTTTAAGCGATTACATTAACAACCATTTTTGAATTTCAAAGATATATATCTAAAAACGTGACTAAAATAATACTACATGCGAAAATATGGAGATCTCATAAATCCAAACATTATATTCTAGCAATTGTACAAATAATGAAAAGTTAATATAACATAGTAAAATACTTTATATTAATTATTATTTATAAAAATAAGAATTTAAAAATAAAAATACGTATCCCACATAGCCCCATTCCACCCGCGAGAATAAACATATGACGTCATCGTCGGGTAAACAAACAAACAAACACATGCGCGCTCATGTTTCCTTAATACAATTATTATTTCGAATGTGGTCGCCAAGCGGAGCACACGCACATGATGATTTATTTTTAACATATATTCGCTATTTTAAAACGCTAAACCTATCTAAGATTACAATGAATGTTGCTTGCTTGATTGTAATTACATTTTAAACTAGAAATATCGGTATTACAGTAGGTTTGAATATCCAAAACATCGGTAATTCCTACGTGTCGTTGATTTTTGTATTCATAAACGAATTACCGCTACTTTGTCACAGAGTAGAACTATATGTACAAAATGTATAGATTATAGACTACTATGGACTAATAATTAGTAAAAGAAAACTTTTTTGAATGCAGACGTTCATTACTATTAGACGAGACATATCAAATCTGAAAGGAGGCGTTTCACTGTCCTACATCGGTCGTAAATAAGCCCCGATGAAATATAGTTCGTCGTGTGAATTTTTTACTAACTTCATTATTTTTGTATATCTATATAAAATGTAAAGTTATTTATTTTAATATTAGCACACAAAATACTTTTGCCATTTCTTTAATAAGGAATCAGCATTAATATACAATGCTGATTCCTTATTCCTGCATTGGTTTTTATTATTTTTTATTTTTTAAATTTAATTTCTACAAATCCGGTTTTCAATTCAAAGAGGTTATAAGCAAATTAGTTCATCTTTCGGTGATTTAAATAATTCAATAATTATTCCTTCTTTGTACAATTATGTGCAATTATTTAAATTTGTAAAAGCAATTCTGTAATATGAGTTTTCAAATAACAATGGATCGTGGTAAACGGGTGAGATGAGCTTGGAAAGCGAATAGTTGTGTTAATGCTGGTAAATAATGTTAGCAAATATCAAAAGACTTGATACATCCCAGGTCTAAAGTCCAATCTATAATTCAGAACTATAAAAATAACACGTTTGACGAAAACTGATGGACCTCTCAAGTGCAGTAGGCACTTGTGAGGTCCATCATCAAACAAAAACATGAACAAAATTATTAAATATAATCGTCATCTACATATAGGACTTCCAATCAGTGGCGTTACTTCGTGTCGTCATTCCAAATGAGCATCATATATTGATTTGAATGTATTCATTTGGAATGACAAGATGAAGTGACAGTCGGTGATTAAAAGATGAAAGGAAAGTGATTCTTTTGGAAGAGAGTTCACTCTCCTCTATTCCGTCACTTAACCATTAAGATTCATTTTTTAACATGCGGTGCTTCCTGCCATACTGCAAGCCAAAACCTCTGTGGAAAAGGAAAAAAGCTCTCCGTAACAAGTTTATTAAGATCGAAAAGCGACTTAAGTTTGTCTGGAAGTTATGCCTGAGGAGTGTGCAGCAGTGGCTGCAACCTTGGCTCTTGGCATTGAGGCTGTCATTGAGAGCAAATGTGACAGAACTAAATGATAGATGAGCTGTTACATTAAAGTACATATTAAAGGCATTTATTAGAGACTGTAAGAAGTGTTAATGAACACTTTTCTTATATTATATATTCTTTAGCAATTTAAATAGTAAGCAATCTACCTAACTTTTTATCCAGTATAGAAAAAGACTAATAAGTATTAGGACATAAAAAAAATCATCGACAAGGGTAGGCAACTACTTTCATGCTTATTGCGTTATGTTTTTTAGAATATTTTCTTAGATTTTTTTTATGTTTTATAAAGTTATTAAAGAATTTTAGTTACGTTAATATTTACTTTAAAATGTTCACCAAATTGTTGTTTACTTTATTATAGTTTCTTGATTATTTTACCAATATTTACTTTACATACTAGACAAACTATTTCGCATCGAGGATCGTATATCTGATACTCACCAAATCTTACATTAAGTAACATTAACATGCTAAGAAGATCTTTAATATCTTTTTAAATCTTTAAATAAATTTAATATCAGCGAATTACAGGTAACGAATCGACTACGATTCTAGTGAAGTCACAGTTTGTTTTTTTGTGTCAAATAAATGACAGTACCGGTCGCAAACTGATCAAACTGAGGGTAGGTTGGTAAATGGGTAGGACCATGAGCCTCGCCACTAAGCCAAGGTGATTTTCTAGCAAATAAAGGCTTATACGTTTGAGTTGGTTGGTAAAAAGTTATATATTTTAGTCAAAATCTTATTAGTATTTTTACTTGTGTCATGTTGTTTATATTTTCCACGCAGGTACGTGCAGTAACAGGAAACGCGCCGACCTATATAAATATTAGGCAAACAAACAAACGAATGCTTTCTAATTTCTGTTCGTTTTAAGCGTATTTACGAAGTTTTATATTATCTAGCTAATACATGTGAGTTCGTTTTCACAGAACCGTACACGATTGGTTTTTAAACAACCTAAAAGTGTATTATATCTAATGTAACTTTACATTAATATCAGAACTAGCCTATCTGAAAGCACGGGTCTTAGATTAAAGCTGGTAAAATCGTTTGACGAGTATTATCCATTGATCATCATTATGTATGACATAGTTTAAATGTTTCTAGTTTAGTGTAATACTGCTCTTAGATGTAGGCAATGGGTGGATTTTTGCTAAATTGTAAATAAAAGGCACTATCGTTGAAACAAAAGCTACTTGCAAATTCATGTCAAATGAAGTTATCCCAGGGTATTAATGAAGGAGTAAATTATGACACTTTCGTCTAATCATGACTACCTGACAAATACGAAATTTATTTCTTTCGAGGTCACCTAATTTAATCATATTCACTCTTAATAGTCCACGACTTTTTTTGTTATATAACGTTTGTATTTCTGGCCTGTAACATGCCACATAAATTGGCTAATATTGTTATAATAATAGAATAAGACGTTACTTTGCGGAAGTTCAAAGTATAAAATTCTAATAGATCGGAGCGAAACGTGCGAGTGTTTGAGAGTTTTCTTTCGCTAGTAAATTGGTATATTAGAATTTATAGTACCTACACTTGTATCACCTAGACCGCAATTACTATTTTAAAAAGCGTATTACAGTGGCCTAGTGTTTTAGTAGATAAGAGAACTCAAACAGACTTAGAATATTTATATAATCACGATAAGCCGTCTCGTTTGAGATAACATAAATTAATATTGATAAAGCAGAAAATTTCTTAATTTACACAAAATAATCTAAAACGAAACCTTTAAGTAGATGACTTTGGTTTAATAACGAATGCAGACGACGAGATATTTGTTATTATTGATTTATGTTAAATCGTTATTCTAATACTGGCTGACCCGACGTATTTACATCACAACAAGAAGGTTTCATATCTACTACACAAGTTTTGACTGACCCTAGTATAGGGAGTTATATAGAACAAAACCTGAGAATTAACACCTTTTTTCTCAAGAAATAAGACAGAAGAGACAAATAAAAAGGTGGGTTATGATCGTCCTAACGGGTGGAGAAGAATAGCAATGGATCATCACATGTGGAGGGAACTTGAGGAGAATGTCGTAAGACAGTATGACCTAGGCTGATTTTATGATAGAATATAGTTTAAGTTTAGATATAAATAACAAATATTAATAAAATAATAAATATTGTGTATACAACGGTCGGAATTTTAATTAAAATTAAATTTAATATAGTAATTGATTCGGAAAACCTAAGAAAGGGAATGGGATGGGGTTGGAAGAACCCTCTGCCCAGAAATATCTCACACAACATAAATTTGAAAAAAGTGATTACAATCACGATAATTTTAAAATTATATGTATGAGAAATAAAGGCTTTGGTATTGTATATATTTATCCAACGATAGAGATTTTCGCTAGCGCATTTTAGTGATGTCATCGTACTGATTGTAATTGCAGATGAGAGGTCGCTATGATTTTGCGTCGGTTTCAGGACGGACGCAAGGTTTTATGTTTGTTTTGAACTTATTTTACCCATATGCAACCTCATGCCGCTTAACAACTAAGGCAAGATCGCAGCTTGAAGATTTTTGAGAAAAAACGTTAAGATCAAATTACAAAATGTGAACTAAGACGCAGGTTTCGCGAACATCGGCAACGTAGCTCGCTCATGAGTGTTAAAAGATTTCCGGTGAAACTGGTGGCAGAGATTGTCGCGAGACGCGCATCACATGTCATTAATGTAGGAATACTAGCCGATCCGGCAAACGTTGTTTTGCCATACATGTGATTTCAATTTTCAATAAATAAATAAAAAAGTATGGTTTGATCGTAGAACGCTGAAAATGTAGGATTATATGTATTTTTGTATGTATCATAAAATAGAAACTAAAAATTTTGTCTAAAAAATAAATAAAAAAATGTAGGGGTGGCATACCCTTAATATTTAGGGGGATGAAAAATAGATGTTGGCCGATTCTCAGACCTACTCAATACGCTCAAAGTTTCATGAGAATCGGTCAAGCCGTTTCGGAGGAGTTCAAGTTGGAACCCCATGACACGAGAATTTTATATATTAGATAAGCGGCATACAAAGTAAACATATATGACGATGAACACTTGAATAAAATGACCCTAGACCACGAATTCAGGGAATTGAGTATGAGTAGCTAAAAAAACACCACTACCTTACACCTACCTTAGGTTGGTGGACAAATGGAAAGAATATGACTTCAGTAAAAGCGTGGTTATTCCTACTGTAGTTTTAATTTATATTTATTATGTTTTCCGTTTAATAAGTAATTAAAAATTGAAGGATTCGTATGAGGCGTATGAATATCAAATTAGCTACATTCCGTAAATAGAATTTTAATTTATTTTTAAGTTATACAAAAAAATTTAATTTAAACGAACATACTCATTATTTTTTTCATTCAAATTATTCAAACATTTCGGAATCTAAAATTTCAAATCCCTAAACATTGCATACGTATATACAATTACAATCAGACCGTTGGAAAGTACTTCTCAGAGTTCTCCATCTGCTTCAATGATAATGTATTTCAATTTTTTTCATTTCGATTGTCGTCCCTTATATTCGGGACTTTACCAGCCATACTGCGTATATCATCCACTTCATTGGTTGATGATGATGATCATATCTTCAACCGCTGGATTTACAGCACCTGTTGCAACTAAATAATAATCTTTTTATTAGAACTAGACTTTATTTTACTAGGAACAGATGTTATAAAAAATAATAGGCAGCTGCGACACAGTCAGCTAATCAACAGATGGCAGCACGCGCAAAACAGAACTCCGGTCGAAGGCCTATTTCCATTCAGTGTCCCATATCTATTAATGGTTTATCCAGTGGAGGGAATAAGCTAATATAAAAAAATGATATTGAGAGATCTCTAGCTATTTTAGTATGATAACATACTGGGTAAATGTTTTCATTTAAAGTATAAATTATTATATGTTTCTTAACGTGAAATGAAAATTGTTTTGTCCTGAATATAGAAACAATATTTAATGCTATCCTTTGACATTAGTTATCAATCGAAAAACAAAAGCAAAACTTTCTTCAAATCTCATCGCGTTTCATTCCCGCTAAATCTTGTTTCGCTGAAATCTATACTAATATAAAATTGGAGTGTCTGTTTTTAATATTGAAATAACCGTTTTTTACTACATTTATATGAATATTTATACGATACATACACCAAAAAGACGTTTTTTTTAATTTTTGTCTGTTAATCTCTGGAATGGCTGGACCGATTTTGACGGGACTTTTTTTCATTGGTAGCTGATGTAATAAAGAGACACTTAGGCTACTTTTATTAGGGTTCCGCAGTCTACGTAACCCTTCGTCATGTCCGTTCATTCGCCAGTTCTCACTCTAGCGTCGAAACGGTTAGTGTTAGAAAGATGGAACTTTGCACGGATATGTGTGTATTTACTACGCCAAGAAAAAGCTAACATAAAATTACGTAATAAGAAACGTATAATACAAAATAAAATAGTGCACCAAAGCTACGCTAAGGCGGTACGAAGTTCGCCGGGTCAGCTAGTTTTAAATAAAAAAGTTTGTAAATTAACTTCATTACATTTCATAATACATTCAATACAAAATATTTACACGTTAAGTAAGGTTTAAATTGTTTTTTCTTAAGTTTTTTTTAAACCAAGTTAAACAATGTGCGAAACCATATAATAGATGTTTGCGTTGCCATGTTTATTTATTAAATACCTTAGCTTAAATATTAATGTGGACATAAAAAATGGCAAATTGTTCATGGTCACACCAAGTAATGTATTGCATACAAATAAGTTTTATTTCGCCCGTTCGCTGTTCGGTTTCTAATGAGAAAAAAATTACGTAACTGCTATAGCTTGGGTAATTTGCAGAATGTGACGGATATTCGGTTATTGATTAACTATTATATGGTTTCTATGGGGACATACGTCTTTTTAATAAAATATAATCCCGAAAAAACAGACGAACATTGAAATAGATTTCGGCTCTATCTGGGTTTTCAACCCAAGACGAGACAATAGATTCAGTGCTTTTCTGTAGCTGCACTTTCGATTCTAGACCAAGGTTCCCCACACATTTTCATAGGATTACCTGAATATAGAAATGTGTAGACGCCATGGCGGTTATCAGATTTCAAGACACATTCCTATTACTTAAATAATATTTATTGTGAAACCCTTGATATGCTCAATAATTGCGTGCATTAAAAACTATCCATTTCAAATTTCCACGCTTCATTTTCTTTAGACGACGTGCGAAACGTTTGTGTTATTGAAAAAGACTGTCAAATTTTCATAAGATTTAAAATATTATATAGTACAACCGACTTGGCAATCGCGACTTTAGTTTTCATAACTGTATGGATGCATTTCAATAAATGTTCATATATTTAAAGATACTCATCCCTGGGGGCACTAAGACAGATCTTATATTTCAGAACCTATAATAATAATAATATTATGCGCGCGCAATATTTTACGGTCTGTATGGTTTACGTGTGGATATGCTCATTGTTTGTAGGCGTGGACGTATTGATAGGTATTGTATTATTGTCAATGGAGGCCCGAATTTGTGGAGCCCCCGTCTTTTGACACGACTGTTAAAAGATTTTAAATTTATACTTATGTTTTTAGGTCACTATCCCTGTTTGACTTCATTGTCATGTAACCGGCCAGCTTAATTTTAATTGAATAATATTAAATTTTAAAAGAATAACAGATAAAATAACTGAAATTATTTATAAATATAAGTTCAATACTTGTAATGCCAGGAGTATTGAAATTTAGTTTCAAAGCCAATATTAAAAACTATTTACTTTAAAATTTTAATATTTTTTTACTGTTCGAGTTTGACTCTGTTATATTCTAATAATGTCGTAAAAAATGGCACACGTGTAAGTTGAAATGAATTCGTCACACAAACATTGAAATACTATTGTATCAGGCATGAAGTTAGAGCAATAACAATATCAAATATAAAATCTTGGACCATTTTAAATCTATATATCTATGTAATTTATCTTTTTGTGGCGGGTAAATGAGGCATTGATAGCATTATGATAATATTATTTTATCAAGAATTAATAATTTATTATACGGAAATTTATAATGATCATAAAAAGCAAATTAAATTTTTTCATGCTCAAGCGATCGTATTCAAGTGTGACATCTAGTGTCATATAGAGTAATTACTAATGGATAGTACTTATCAAATTTATTTTGTATCTTGAAATGTCAATTTGACTTAAATAGAGGGCAGTGTAAACTAAATTTCCACTTTAACTATTTACTAAAAAAATCTTTCAGTGTAGATTAATAATGATTCAATTATATTTTTATATAAATATCATAACTTGCTTAAATCGTATAATAGTTATATATATTTATTTTTGTTGAGCGGCGGCAACATTGAAACTTTCCAAATATGCAGTTTAAGATTCCGGCTGAACGACTTGTATCCATGGTCATGTAATAAATTATTAAAAAAAAAAACAAATATGCAGTGCTTACATTTCAAGAATGTTCCTTAATTTATAGGTAATTAGATAATATTATGAAATTAATAAAAAACATAAATACAGTCTTAAATTTAATCACTTAAATTTTTATTAAAATTTTATTGTTATTTAAGTTCGAGATTGTTCTAATCACAGTCAATATAAAGAGCGTCAAAAAGTAAAACTGACAATTTGAGGAAAATAATAATGTTAGAATGGCAACATTTTAAAAGCCAACAAAAAGTCCAAGGCAGCCTAGTAAATGGCGTCTCAATTTGTTTTTTATTCAACAATAAATTGTTTCCAATCTGGCGTGTCATCTTTTTGCATGTATTTATTCAAGTGATATCGATTTTTAAAGTATTATTAATGTTACATTGACAAGTTGTGCCTACTTCTTCGTGGTTTCGCCATTTCGTGTGAACAATGGCGTCGAAAGATTCTTTACAATCCCATGTAAAAGTTAGTGAAAAACATGACTGTAGTGAATATACTAACGGTGGAAAAGCTGGTGCAGATGCCGGCGAAGGTATTAAACGCCGTCGGTCGAGTCAGGGTTGTCGAAAATTGTCGAAATTAGGCAATGATCAAAGTGTGCCAAGTAATATGAAACACGCAGCATCTAGAGATTACAAAGGTATGGATAGTAAAAGTAACGAGGCTTTTATTAATAATATTGAGTTCTTCCCTTTTTAACATTGGTTAAGGCCTTTTAGGCACCTAAACTTTATTTTGGTGGGAAAACTGTTAACCTATCTTTCAAGTTACATCACTTTAATGGAGGTCAAAGCTGTTTATAAACAATTCATGCATTTTACGTTCTTTTACATATGTGTATTATGTTTATCATTATTTTCTTAATTTATATATATATATACCAATCCTAGTGCCCAGAACTGAGTCATTGCAACTGACCTTGTTTCAACACTTATACTTTCTATTCACTATTTCACCCAACTGGGGATCTTATTTTATACTTAGAACTGGACCTTAGTGTTGAAATATATAATTTATCATGACTATATAATGCTTGATATATGAAATTGTAGATGACACATTATACTAGTATTGTTTGTACCTGACAAACTTCTCAATTATTGATGACGGGAAAGTCTAAGTAATTTGAGATTAAAAAACATTGGCATTAATCACCATCTCTTATATGTTTTAAGATAGTATGTTTCTTGTGAGTGAATTAGTAAAAAGAAATGTTTTTACACTTGTGTATTAAATTTCTGTATTATTTTTGACCTTGAAATGGATGTGTATACATTAATATTGATTGAAATAAGTAAATTATCATGTATCAATATCATTATCAAGTCATGAAGAAATTACATTTGTAAAGATATTTAAGTAATTTTGTTGTAGACTGTATTATACACTAGCATTAAAATATCAATAAAAAATCTGTTATAGTTTTTAGTTTGTAATTTGATTTGGACGCCTTGGTTTTGAGTTGGGAAACTAGTATATTTCATTTTGGGAAATCTCATTTATGGTTTAATTAATTATATTTGCAGACAAATATATAAATACAATTTTACTTAATTAATATGTAGTCCATCACTTGATATTATAAATTTTAATATTATAAATGTCAGAAACAAATATACATGCGGTGATGAATATTTTTAAGTACATCTCTCAAAACTTAAATATTTTCTACCTAGACTAGTAGTTTCAAATTATGATATTCTCTAGTATTATAATGGATTATCTCATATACTTCTAGTATAATTCAACAATCAAATTAATATACTCCTAACAAAATGTTTATTAGGGCATGTTGGTATTTAACAGGACTTAATTCTAGATGAATTAGTCTTAAGTTTAGCTGCCAACATACTTGCATGTGTGAGCGTTCATAAACAAAACATCAGATGAGCTCCTGCCTTCTTGTCTCCTGTCCTCCTTATAAAAAGAGAAAACATAAGAATATACTATTATCTTTTTATATTAGTACAAAATGTAGATGAAGTCCTTTGCCAACACATCTAGATTATGAATAATTTGATATAATTGTATGAAAACTAATCTGATTGTGAATTAGGTATACTTAATAATATGAATATTAATTAAATATTATGATTAGTTTGAATCTCTTATTTAATACACACTCTTTGATGACAGCAAGTATATCAATTATATCTCTTGTGGTTTGCTTGTGAGTTGCATAAGTTTATGCGTAAATTGCGTAGGAAATATAAATCCATTAGATTTATATATGTATTCAAAAATATGTTTATTGATTGCAGAGAGGAAGCGCAAACTGAGCGGCGATTCAAAGGAACTATGTGTTTGGGGCGAAAGTACACGACCGGCGAAGCTAACCAAGATTTGGCCAGTTTTCGATTCAGGTGGATTTGGGGATACATCAATACTCACCATGCACTTGTTTCAAAAAACAACACCAATGAAAAATCCTCTACTATACAACAGGGCAAACCCAGATGTCACACTACCATTACTAGACTGTATTGGTGGTATAAATGCCTCGTGGAAACAAACACAACTCTCAAATACAATGCCATATGACGATACAACCAAAAGGATATATTCTTCAGTATCAAGGCAGTTAAGGATAATCAATGCTCATTTCCAACATGCAATGTCCAAATACAAATATCCTAAAGTCACTCGAGCAAATGTTTTACTAGAAGGCAGCTCAAGACGGCTGTCGACTCATTTCAATTTATCACTTAAAGCTATTAAATTCCAATCACCAAGGAGAGAATTGCCATGTTATGGGAATTTGGAGTTGCCGTTGAAGATAAAACAAGAAAGGTCAACATCCCCACAAATGTTTGTAAATAGGGTGAAAATGGAAGTCGAACAAGTCAAAGTAAAAGTAGAAAGGGATAAAGAAAAAGAGCGTGAGCGGGAGAAGGAGAGGTAAGAACTAATATAGTTTGACTTTTCTTACACATTTAAAGTATAAAGGTATACATAATTCAAACAGACTCAGCATGAAGCATGTTAAGCAGTCATTAAAATGTTATTTTAGTTAAAAAAATTTAATAGTAACTTTGAGTTCATTGGGTGAGATGATTGATGATGATTAGAAATTAAAAATTGCTTTCTTGGATATGTTATCCAGCAATGTATTTGTCTAAATAATTGAACGATTGGACAACATTTTAAAATTTAATTGTTTATCCTCAGCATCAGTTTGTTAAAAACAATCCATTTATTTCAATGAGGCAAGGTTTACCTACTTCAGAATAATAAATTTATTTTTATTTGCAAACTGTTGTGGGTTCACAACATGTGTTCATAATATATTAAAAAATATATTGATGTTTTAATATATTTTACATTAAACTTTAATGCAAAACAGAATTTGTTTATTTTTATACAGTAAGTTGTTCAAAACATATAAACAAAAGCCTTACTTCTGAACTTACAAGCTTGTACTTGTATTTTACTATTTTTATTTATATTAAATAATTGCATCACTTACAAATACCGTCTATAAATGTAATCTTAAATTAGAAACAAAATCTAATGCAATTATGTGGAGTATAAAAGCCATTTGCAACTACAAAATTTTCTCAATCTAAAACTATTTCTAACTTTTTTTAAATTTGTGTTTCCAGATCCCACTCCTCTCGCCACTCTTGTCAGCAATGCAGGCGCCGAGCCCGTGTCAAGCGCTGCTCCATTGGTGTTCAATGCCGAAGAGAAAGAACTGCTCCGACATGGGGACCTCTGGCTTTGAGCCTAGATCTCAAGGACCTAAAGTATCATCGGTAAGTGTGACTTCAGTGAAAGCTTTCTTTATTCAAATATTATTTTAAGCATTTTTAAAGAAACATTTTATTTTCATATCAAAAAGTTGTAATTACTATTCCTTATACAATTTTTATCTTCACTAAAAGTTTCAAGATTTACCGGAATATATATAAGACTGTGACATATATACACAACCAGATGTATTCCATAGTTTGACCCGCATTAAGCTTCATTGCATCATCCTCATTTTCAGTTTACCATATACATATAAAACAATATGAACAGGAGCTTAGCATTAATTAAAAATATAATTTATGCTATCCTATTATAGTATCATGTTTGCTATAGCTTATGTTAGTCTGATAAAATATATTAATATGAGATAAATTTTAATCGGTCCAGTGCTTTTGATATTGTTTCAAAAATGCTTTCCTTACTATAATATTAGTATAGATTACTCAAAACAGATTCTATTGATCATATTATACAATGTGGAGAGGACAATGCAACAATAAATTAAACACCGTATAAGTCATCATGTCCCTAGCCAGTATACAAATATTCATTACAAATAATCGAACAGTTAAGTCATTGGACATCATTTTTTGTTTTGAACATTTACAACATGCCGTATTTGTTTACTACGCCATCACTATCAGGTTAATGACCGCTTACAAATCACATGTTCTCAACTCGCCATGTCAAAAATCTTAGTCAAATTAGTCCAAATTCATTTTATACCTTATGCCCATGACGTAAGTCATAAAGCATATTACCAAAAATTAAAAAGTAGATAGTTCTACACACACAGTTAAACAGAAAATAAACAATGTGGGAAAGGGAGAAATGAAGGTTTGATTGTTTCTATTTCATGTTTGCGACAGTGTGTCAGTGTGTCAAGGTCTCGCCGTTATCCTGTGACGTCGCTCGCGTCACGGCTAATAATTTCGTTTGCGTTCGCGCCGCCTTTGAAGCGCCGCCTTTGAAGAGCGGCCGCTCTTTTGTTTTGTGTATGAATCGTGCGAAATGGGACGCTTATTTATTATTAGTATTAGACTTACGTTTGTTTTATTTTATCAGCAAATTGGACGGTTATTTAATTTAGTGATACGACACGTAATAAATTAAGTGTCTACTTAGTGACTTGGTGAATTGTGTGAAAATAGACGCTTATTATTTGTGTTAGATTTAAGTTTGTTTTGTTTTTTTTTATTTACAATGCCTCATTACCGATATACAGCATCAGAGTACACGGACATGATTTTAATTTACGGAATTTATAAGGCGATGCGAACTATGTGTCCGTATGAATGGGGAGCACATTAAAAATTTAAAAATTTGATTAATGGGATTGACTGAACTACTCGAGGTGAATGACGATCGTATTCAGTGTAGGTTTAGGTATCTAATTGTGTTTATTCGTCGGGCGATTGTAAAAGCGTGCCGCGCTGTTGCCGCTCTTCTTACCATAGGTTAGTGAACCCATATTCCCAAATGGTGTTACATTTCTTTTCGATTTATATTGTATTTAGTTTGTTAGAAATTTTTATTTTTTTTATTTTGTTGTTAGGATTCATTTCATAGTTTCAAAATTATACTAGGGACTATTACTGTTTGTGTTTTCATTTATTGTCGTATTGTCCTCTCCACATTGTATAACGAAGCTAAAAACTAAAATTTAATTTTAACTTTTGTTTCAGACTTATGCGCGTTGAAACACATCCCAATGGCGGGGCTAGTGTTGTGTACTTACATCAGAATGACGTTGATATGCTTGCACCGCCGCAGCAGGAAGCTTTAGCGAAGGAATTTCTAAAGGTTAATCAACAATTTTCCTGTTTTAAAAGTGTTATCTACAAATTTTACATTGTTTATTTCACGTATTACGAATCTTTTAAAGTTAATTAAATTTTACAAAGATAACAATTAATTTTGCTCACAACACACTTTCATAAATCACTGTCAAGTTTACCAAAATTGTAAACATACAAATTTTAAAGTTATAGTTTTTTTTTTAATATAGCAAGAGATGCTAAAATGCAAATAACAAATGCAGCATATTTTATTTGTAATTCCTAACATCCCTAACAGAATTTTGACTTTTAAAACTCCAGCAAATACCTTTACCAACCGTGATAGAGACATATAGTTTAAATTATAAATTATGTGATAAAAATATTTATTTTTACTATATAATAATGTGAAATTTTATTTTTCAGCTGGTTTTCTCAGAAGATAGCGAAGGCTGGGCACATTTTGTATGTGGAGTGGTTCGAGGGGCTGCAGCGAGGCTGCCTTGTCTCTTGAAATATCTCACGGAGCAATATCCTACACTTCCTGTTAAGGCTGGGGTGTTAGCTAGAGCATCTGATATAGAGACAACTACAATTAGCCGGTATTATCAACAGGTTAGTCTAAAAAAATACAATGGTTCTGATTAAAATGTTATTGAATGTTTTCCCATATGTTCTTGGTCTGACACGTCTTGAACAAGTTCAATGGCTTTTAATAATTTGAACATGCACCTGAAGTAAAATTACAACACATACTATCGCATAACTGTTTGTAATCTTTCTCATTTAAATAAATTTTTATAAGATACTACAACATACTATAAATAAATATGCAAGTTGAATCTCTACCCTTACTCATATTGACAGCTGATGTCAGATAAATGTTAAAATAAGTAGTTAAAATACGAGTAGGGATAGTGTTTCCAAGCTAGATTTAGTTACCTTATTGAGATGAAACAATATTTTGATATTCCAGGTCCAACAATCATATCTAGCAGGCACATTCCGGAGTGGACCCCTTCATCAAATCTCTTTAGTGGGAACAGTGCATGAAGAAGTAGGAGGTTACTTCCCTGATATGCTAGAAATGTTGGCTGAGTGTCCATTCCTAAATTTGGTGAGTTTGCAATCATCTAAATTCTAAAAAACTTAGAACAAAATTTTAATAAACTTAAAAACAAATAAATTAAGGAAATCGATAATATTAAATGTACCCTTTACAGACAATGCCGTGGGGACCAATGGCGGCTGTAGAAATGGAGCCCCAGGAATCAAACGATGGTCCCATTTTATGGATAAGACCGGGGGAACAACTTGTGCCCACCGCTGAGTTGGGAAAGAGTCCTATCAAGAAGAGACGGTAAGACTTTTAATTCGTTATATACAAATTAAATAGCGTTATAAATGATAAATTCTCTATTTACTTTCCAGAACTGGTATAAATGAACTTCGTAACCTCCAATACCTGCCAAGGTACAGCGAGGCTCGTGAATTTCTTTTCGAAGATAGAACACGCGCACACGCAGACCACGTTGGACACGGACTCGATCGCATCACCACTGCAGCTGTCGGTATGTATAATGTTTCAATAAATTCATATATGCTTTGTAAATTAAATCGAATGAATACTTTTTGAGTATTAAATATATTCACTTGTACAACATAAAACGTTAAGAGGTCTGTGTAAAATGCATTAATAAAAAAAATTAATGCTAGTGGTGTTAATAAAGTTATTGTTTATATACAGACATCCAAGGAAAGTCCAAGAAAGCAGTTGAGATGCGTTTTATATTTTTGACCTGTTAAGTTGACAAGTGTAAATCATAAGTCATATATCTTGCTTATACATAATATAAGAAATGAATTCACTTTAATCTGAAGGTGTGCTGAAAGCAATCCACTGCGGCGACGAGCAAGACCGCGGCAGAATAACAAAGGACGTGGTGGCTTTTCACGCCGCGGACTTTAACAAACTAGTGCAACTCTTGCAACTCGACTTGTACGAGCCGCCAATTTCGCAGTGTGTCACTTGGTGAGTGTAGGTTAAACGCTTATGGCCAGAATCTTGGATACCAATGAGCGATCATTTTAAGCAACGATGAGTGTAGTCAATTTTATACTTTACCTTAAATTTTTGACAATTTAATTGTGTGTGTACAATTTGCAGCTGTCTGTAACTGTAGCTTTTTGAAGTTTATTAACTTTTCGTGCTTGGTAGGAGCGTAGGAAACAAAATTTAATGTAAATTTTCAATTTAACACAAAATAAACAAATGGGTTCCCGTTGCCAATGTTTGTTTCTATTATAGAAGAATAAAATAATTTACCAGAAGAAATAACTAGAAACAATGGCCAGTAATGGACTGATGAATCCATAGTTAGAATCTGGTGTATACAGTATAGGAAGCCTATCTATATGTTAATTTAATGAGACAAATATTTATTAAAATGTCTATATTTCAGGTTAGAAGAAGCCAAACTGAATCAACTAAGGCGAGAGGGAGTTAGGTATTCCCGCCTTCCTCTGTGCTCAGATGACATCTACTTTTTACCAAGAAATATTATTCATCAGTTCAGGACTGTATCAGCTGTTACTTCAATAGGTAAGGAAATTGGCAATGAACTTAATTACTTGAATAATTTCAATCGAGACATAATTTACAATTCTCTCTCTTCTCTAAATTCCTTTGAAATTTAAAATTAAAATTTGAGTGTATACGGATACATGATAAGCTTATAGTATAAAATATCATTTACAGCCTGGCACCTTCGTCTCAAGCAGTATTACCCTTCATCGGAGGCGTCATCTCCAGCTGATGAAAGGTTACCCCCTGATGCACCCGTAGTCAATAATTCAGGTACAGTTTTAATTACTTGTGTAATATGCTTTTCAAGTATAAAGCTTTGCAAAAATAACCTTTTTATGAACAATACAATATTTCATTAGTTCCAGTTTAGATAATAACTCTTGCAAGTACATATATATATACTGATGGAGTGGTTTTTTTTTTTAACCTAGTCGCCCTATGAATATTTTAAAAATATATTTTTTATTATACTTTTTGCATTTAGGTTTTATAGATCTTTTTCATTGTTACATTTACAAGCCATAAACTATGACCAATTGTGTTATTTAGTAAATCATATCATCATAATATGTCTGTTGAACTTTTTGTATAGTCAGTTCGTAGATTTCCATATTGATGACATACAATGGCAAATTTACGATCGAGCATATACATTTCATAGTATATTTTGGATCCTCTGAATAATACTTTTAGAGTCACTAGCATTTTCCCACAACTAAATGGTATAAGCAATGAGTAGATAATATAGATATTCATGATAGAATACGTAATCATGTATTCACACTTTTATTATATTATTCTGTTTTGTTTACAGAACCCAGCAAATCATCAAAACATAAGAGTGGGGTAATAGAAATGAGAGCACTTAGTGCTAAGTTCAAAGAAAAGTCCGCTCTTAAAATATCAGAAAGCCGAAAAAGCATGGATAAAGACAAAAATGAGAAGCGGTCTGATAAACACGATCGATCTGATAAGACTGAACAGAAAGACAGACACAGACACAAAGATTCAGACAAGCATAAGTCTGAAAAATCTCATAGATCAAGTGAAAAATCAGATAGATCCATCGAAAAGTCGGATCGCTCAAGCGACAAATCCGACCGCTCAAGCGATAAAATAGACAAAAACAATGAAAAATCTGAAAAAAATGATGTTAAAACTGATAAAAAGATTGCTGATCTTAAATATGAAAAGGTTGAAATGAAAACTCCAGAAAAAAAAATAGCAGAAAGAAATATGGCAGGTCATGCATGTTCAGTAAAACCAGAATTGAAGTTAGACCAAGACAAAAGTGATGACCAAAATGAGTCTAAGGAAAGGTCTGAAAATAAAGATAAAACAGATAAGTCTGAAATCAAGGACGTAAGAACTGATCATAAACCAGACCGAGAACGAACAAAAGACAGATCCGAAAGAAAAGATAGAGAAAAGACAGAGAGATCGGACCGAGACAAAAGTGAGAGATCTGTGAAATCTGATAGGATAGAGAAAGATCGATCTCAAGATCATCATAGAAGACACTCGAAACATAAATCTCATAAATCTGACAGAAGAGAAAGGGAACATAGGCACCGTAGTTCGGAAAGTAGACATGACAAACGCAAAGAATCAAAGGATCAAACAGAAAAGTCAAAAGACAGTAAAGAAAAAGATGTCAAAAACTGTGTAAATGTGAAAACTGAAATTAAAACAGAAAGTGTAACAACAAAGACAGTGACAGAAGAAAAACCAGTGTGTGTTAAGGAGACAAAAGTTGTCCCTGATGATAAATCTGTGTGTGTGAAAGAAAGTGAAAGTGATAAGCTTCATCGGCCACCAGATTAAGTGGAACCGAGTTGGATGTCACGGTAAGGTCTAACCTAAGGGTTTTAAGTGACTGGGGCCAAAATTTCATGTCACCATTAAAAAATTGTATATACTAAATAATTATAAAGTATGACATACATACTTAAATCAGTTTAATTGTTTTATTAAAGTTTGAAAACATTATTTTAAGGAAATTCATATGATCAATACAAAAGTTAAAATCTCTTATTTTGTTCATATCAAATTAAAGCCAATTTTCAGTTTAATCTGGTATAGGTAATTTTAGTTAATCTCAATGCAAGTGTACGATCTCAGAAACTTTACCGTAACATTCAAATCACTTTCACTAGTGTAATGGTTGTATAAATAGTGTAAGATGTCTCTCAGAGGCTAAGCAGAGTTGGTTGAATGCGCAGTTTTAGCTTTATTTTAGGAATTGAGAAAGCTCATAATAGCACTTGCATGTATGTTTTTTACTAGAAAATTAGCCCTGTCTGTAATCTTACAAAAATAATAACGAATTTGTTGTATCAAGAACATTTTAGTTGTCAAATCACTTTTATATAGACAAAACGGGAGGTGGGATATATTTTTTTTAAATAAAATACAACAGATTAATATTATATATATTATAGTTACAAAGTTTGCATGAAAACTTCAGTTTTATGAAAGATATCAGTCATTTTACAGTTAACTTCAACTAAAATTAATACCCTACATATATTTAAATTGTCACTAAATTAAAATAAAAGATTTGTCCCATTTAAATATTTGATTCAAAGTTAGATTATTTATTATTAATTACATAACAGCAGGTACATACAAGGACAGGAATGCTAGCAAGCAATTCTCTTATTTGCCAAATTTTTCTAATTGACAATATTACTATGATAAGCTTAGTAATATTGTCAATTAGAAAATAGTGTAGTTGTAATCAGATTATGGTGAAAAAAGAAATGATGTTCTTGTATATGATATTGAGCAATATTTTTTTTTTGTTCAGTATCCGTTTTTTTTTGAAACATTTAAAAGAATTACAGAGATTTCATCTTTTTGTGAATTCTTCATGACTATAAGAGCTTTCTCAATTATTACAACCGGCCTTAGTACATGAGTTTCGTTTATTCTCTAAATTTTTGAATTGCAAAATGTTAAAAGAGTGGCTATAAATTTTTGATGGTCCATAGTATAGGGTTTCAAAGTCCAATGAAACTTGAAGAAATTATTATACTTTTAAGTCCAAATTTTATAATATAATTACCATTATTTATAACAAGTCTCAGATTAAGAGCTTTTTACAATTTCTTCTTTAAAGAAAAATCTATGACTTGTGACAGTTACACATAGAATTTGAGACACCTAGGGTAGTATTGGTTCAATTACAAAATAAACAAAATATTTTATTTGCATTTACTATGGTCCTTTAAAAATTGTTTGCCTTTATGAGAGCCTCTTTGAATTTATAGTTTATTGTATATAGTTATATGTCATAAAATTGTCAATTCCTTTACCTAAAACTGCGCTATGAATGTGATTTAATAGAGTTTTAACGAAGGATATAAATTTAAATAAGAAGTTAAATTCACGCATAATTCTAAAGATTGCACTAAGTATTCTAAGGGTTAAATGTTTTTTTTTGTGATTTTTTAATAATTTATTTATTATGTTAATGTTTCCTAGGACTACCTTAAGTTTCACCATAGAGTTATTTAAAAATCAGGGCTTGCCAGTGAACACCCAGTAAATTCTATATTATGACAGGAATGTTTGTCGACTTAATGTTTTTTAAAGCTTAGTGAGGAATGCAACTTTTGGGCCTAGTGCGAGTTTAACTCAACTTGACTATCAAAGTCCTGTTAAGGATTTGATATTTTAGGTATAAAACAGGATACATTTAATAGTTTAATATTGTTCTGGCCTAGGAAAAAATTATCTATGTTTAACTCACTAGACCTGTTAAACTTTTGTTTTCGAGTGATTTCATTTTCATAAGTTTTGTTACTATAATGGTTATCTTCATATTATTGTAAAGTGGATGTACAGTCCTTGCGAGTTTGCAGATATGACCCTAAGTATTTTAGGTTGCCACTAGGTCGGGAAGGTTTTCAGGCCAAATCTATGTTTTACAAGACTCACACTAGACCCATATGGTAAAATTGAAGATTTTCATATTAAAACAATATTATTATTTTTAAATTACTTTACTCATAACGTCTCTTATCTCTGAAGGGTTTTGTTTTCTTACTAAAGAGAATTATCCGTTGTAGGAAGACATTACTTTCTATTTTATAGAGACTAAATTTCTCTAATCACATATGATTGATGACGTTACACTTGTCGCCTTGCTAAATATAATTTGATTTCCTTTATAATTGGACATTAAAGTTATACTATGTTGTCTATATGTATAAATATAGAAACTTTTTGGTTGTCTTCTGTATCACTCATAAAATGAAGTTTATTTGAAAGTTTGAGTATTGTAAAAATCAAATCAAAACGATTGTATTATTGTTGCTATTTACATTCATTAACATTTGAGTTGATAAAGTCTAAAACCTAAATAAGGCCTGACATCCGATTCCTTTATTTAATGTACGTACCGAAATGTTTGACGGTCCGTTGGTTGAGTATTGCAATCGGCACGTGCTGATATCACACAAATGTGATTAAAAACGTCTACGTTAAATAATTTATTGTTTCTCGTACATATATTTTTTGAAAATAATAAATAGATTTATGATATCTGTTGGTTTTATTTTGTTGACCTTTTTGTAATGAAATAGATGAACGAAGACCCAATGCTATTATCGCAACAGTTTTCATGTCAATAATTTTTTGTTTGAGACTAAAACAATCAAACAACAGTTGGAATTAAGCAGAAATATAAGAGAACATCATTTAAGAAACAAATCTTTGTTTTCTTATATGTCACAGACTTCCATTTTGACTAAAATGTATATACAAAAATAACATACGTTAAGTATTAAATAAAAAATAAATACTTATATGTAATTTGTTCGTGGTTGTTTAAGATTCAAATATTTATACCAATTTTATATTTGACTAGCTGACCCGCCGAACTTCGTACCGCCTTAGCGTAGCTTTGATGCACTATTTTATTATACGTTTTTTATTACGTAATTTTATTTTAGCTTTTTATTGGCGTAGTAAATACACATATGTCCGTGCAAAGTTCCATCTTTCTAACACTAACCGTTTCGACGCTAGAGGGAGAACGGGCGAATGAACGGACATGACGAAGGGTTCCTTTACGTAGACTGCGGAACTCTAATAAAAGTAGCCTAAGTAACTCCTTATTACATCAGCTACCAATCAAAAAAAGTCCCGTCAAAATCGGTCCGGCCATTCCAGAGATTAGCCGGAACAAACAGACAGACAAAAATTAAAAATAACGACTTTTTGGTGTATGTATCGTATATATATGCATATGCATGTAGTAAAAAACGGTTATTTCAATATTAAAAACAGACACTCCAATTTTATATATTAGTATAGATATGTGAGCATACGAGGGTTTCCAATATAGTTGATCAATACATACAATCGGAATCTTAATTAAAGGAGTATTTCTAGTATTTCAATTATAAACGTGCAGAAGAAATAAAATACGCATTGGTTTAAATATTTTTATTTAAAAAATCCTTACAAAATTGTAATCAAAACTCAAATAATTTAAGTACGATTAAGTTGATATCAGTCAAATGCGAAAAATTGAATATACATTTAATATTCAGTACTAAATTGCAATTTGTTAAAATTATATAATCATTTGAATATGGAGAGTAATTTCAAATTTTAACTTAACTAGATAAGATTAAAATGGCACCAAGTTATAATATTTTACTTCGTATCGAAACGTCATCTAAAATCTCAAGCCAAATTTTTATATGAAATATAGGTAAATAGTTAGCATATAAACATATTATGACTATACAATAAAATAGGTTAAGTAGAACTTACATTTAAAAAGACTATCTATTTCACACGGCAAGTGTTATAAGGCTTTGGTTATAATATTTGTAGGTGCGACGGGGTCACTGAAAAAAAATTTAATTGGAAATTGGAAAAAAGAATTAAACCAATATTAATAAATACGGATTTATTTATTAATATTGGTTTAATTTTTTTTCTTCAAGAAAAGAGCGTATAGGCATGTCGAAGGCCGGCAACGCACTTGTTGGCCTCTGGAATTGCGAGTGTCCATGGTTCATAAAAAAAACAAAGAATGCCGGAAGATTCGCAAAATTAATTGGAAGTGATTTCTTATGATTTAAATCCAAATGCAGAAACATTTTTGGATTTCCGCGAATTTAATCGCTGCTAGTATTCAGAATATTAAGCCGGATTGTTTCATTAAAATTTTTGGAGAATTTCTACGTTAATAATTTTTTCGTAAAAAATATTTAATATAGTTTTAATATGCTCACCACAAATCTATTAACTTTCGGGGCAAACGTTTTGCTGACTGTAGTCGTCTGAACCTTCATATTCTCGAACTTTTCCCGTAAACTGCAAAAAAACAAAACGCCTGTAGTCTCTTCCGAATTTCATTCCCACTTCGGAAAATCTTAACCGATGTTATAAATATAACATTTATGAAAATTGACAGTTTTACCTCTTAGCAGTGGCGAGGGAGTCTCCATCTTCTTCTTGATCTCTCTCTATGATGAGAGTGGAAGGCGAGCGTTGAGGCTCGCTTTCGGACCAATGTTCGAAGCGATCGCGGAAACTCTTCGTACGAGCTAGTTGTTGGGCCTAAAATTTATTCAATGAAATATATAATAATAATTGAAAAGCCAAGAACGAGCCATTGTTAATGTAACAAAAGATCTATTATTTAATTGAAAACCCGTAGCGCCGTGAGTTAAAAGAAAAAAATGAAAATGAACAAAAACTTTATTTAAATGATCGTGTAAATAATACTATAATAGTTACGTTATATCTATAATAGTGATTGTATCAAATTTAACTTTGTTTTGTCTTTTATCGCGTATACGACACAGATACAGTTTGAAACTGTACTACAGTGTTTGAAACTACAAACGGAAAACGTTCGTACAAAAGATTTTTTTATTAAATAATCCGGGATTTGTGTGGTAATCATACGACGACATTGTAAAATTAAAAATAACGAACGGCTTTTAACAATTTACACCGTATTTGAGACATTGATTAACGAGAACAATACGTATTAACTTGTTTTATCGCTCAAACATATTGTCATATAAGAAATTTTGAAAATATAATTTTGCCAGTTTAACAAATCTTTTATTACCTATTTCTGCATTATTGGTTATTCCGGATCTGACTTGCCACCAATAAAATAATAACGTGCTTTAAAGTATTTAAAACGGAAAAATACATTGCACAACAAAGGAAAATTTTAAGTTAATTAATTTTAAGGCCGGCAACGCACTGGTGAGGCCTGGCATTGCGAGTTCTGTTACCCCCTATTATATAAAAAAAAGTTCAAAGAATCTTTTAGTGCACTATCGATTTTCAGACCTGTAGCAAGGCCTCGTCCCTCTGGCGAGCCTCGAGATACGCCCGGCGAGCTTCGTCCTCGCTGTCCTCTTCCTCGCTGTACTCCTCCGAGGACGTTGTGTCTCCCGTATGAGTGTTCTCCCCGGGTGGTGGGGGGGTGAAACGCTTTAACGGCTTCGGGCCTGCACAAATTTATTATATCTTAATATTGTTTCTTTTCTTTATCAAATTGTATTAATTATGTAATACAACATTTAGGTTTTTATAGAGGGATTAAGATACATACATAGCTTGATCCTTTAATAAAGTGTATTTCTTTAGATGAGTTGAGAAATTAGTCAATAAAAGACAATATTATATTTAGTTTTTATTAATCTCGGTCAGTTGGACTTAGTAGGTCAGTGTGTGTCCGTTATAGAACTATTTACACTATATTATATATTTTAATAAAAGTTTCAATAAATCTTGTTTAGACGTAATCGACTTGCCTAAGATCTACCACATTTAACTAGAAATCTTTTTGTTGACCTTACCCTGTGGCTCATCGTGTTTGTTCCTCTGTTCCTCCATTTCCCTAAACACGGAGATCATTCGGGATGCTGTGTGCCGACTTGCAGCCAAATTGGTGTCCGCGACGGCATCTTCGCTCCTCACTACACTGGGCTCATGGTATATTTCTGGGGATGGGGATTTGGGTCGCTGCAAGGAAGAAAAGTGTCATTCAAAACCACTATTCGTCTGGGAACATCGAGGTGTGTAAATTACATTTATAGATACTAAAAACTTCATGAGTAATAAGATTATAGCCTCGCCACTGCTAAGAGGTTCAAATTTAACTTGATATTAAAAAATAGACAAAATATCCTTTTTTTCACCTATTTAAACTGACAATTAGTTTTTCTACTCATTTTTTTTTTAATTAGAATTAATATCGTTGTCAAAGATGATTTGAAATTTGGAAATATAATTCTTATTGTTCATTGACTTAGTGTTTTTTTAGAAGAAAAATTGAAGGTAAGCTGAAACCACAGTCCGGCCTGAAGGACCAGGTCAAGTTTTGTACTGTGATATCACCGAAGTAATTGTAAATGTCACTACAAGTAAAAAGTACCTGTATTTGCCTCGGTGGCGTCATACGGAACTCTTTACGCCTAGTCTCAGGCTGATATGTCTCGAAGAACTTGAATCGGTCCGAGATATCCGCCGTCTCGATTTTCACGTCCTCTAGTTTATCCGCCGCGCGGACCACGTCTTTCGGTACGAACGGCTGAAATAAACATAGGTTTTGAACAGCGAGTCTTTATAAATCAAGAGACGAGAAGACGGTCTTCTATAAAAATGTCCACTTACGATCTCCTTTCGTTTGGGCACATCTTGCGGCGGTGGTGATACAGGTGGCATAGTTTTGGCGTTCGCGTCTAGCTCTAGGAATATAGATCTCGATTTCTTTGCGATTCCTGAAATGGAAGTTATATCGATCGTTTCTCAGGAAAATAATTATGTAATTTGTGTTAGTAAAATGTAAAAAACGGATATAAATATTTTCTGCCTCATACTTATAATCATTAAAATAAGTAAAGGTTTGTTCGCAGTATTATCTCGAAGCAGAAATTTTCATAGTGTATTGAATTGTTGTTTATAAACAAATATCTCTTGTAATTTCCTAAATCTGCAGTTTCAAACAATATCGATTAACCTAACTTTTGTGAATATTATTTAAAGGCAAAAGTTTGTATGTGTTTGTTCGTTACATCTTCACGCGTAAACATTTCAAAATTAAACTAGACTCTTAGGAAACTGATACTTTTTTTTATAGAAAACAGGGAGCAAACGGGCTGGAGGCTCACCTGATGTTAAGCCGCCCATGGTCACTAGCAATGCCAGAGGCTTCACCAGTGCGTTGCCGGCCTCTAAGATGCTTATACTTTTCTTGAAAGTCCCTAAGTCGTATTTGTTTGGAGATACCTCTTTACCCGGGATACCCAGGATTAACAAATATAGTGTATATGATATACTACTCTACATGCAAATATATATAGGCTCTTTTCTATCTTAAAGGCTTACCTTCATTAAACACAGCCCGATCTTCGAATTCGCGATTCTTCGGCGCCTGATTCTCATCATTGTACACTTCACCATTCTCGAAACGCTCTTTGATAGCACGAGCTTTCTCCGCGTCCAGATCCAATTCTTTTGCGATCTTATCCGAGGATGTTACACCTGACAAAAAGTTCCAATATATTGAGAATTCCTGGGATGCTTTGGGGAGATATTACAGACCACAAATATCTTCATTAAACGATCACACACGATATACAAATAGAAAATAACACTATTGTCGTACCTTGTTCGCTCTGAAGGACAGATTGTTCATACATCTCCTTTATTTTTGCTTGCTTTCCCTGAAATAAAACCCATTATCAGTGCACTACAAGAACGAGATCATAATGCTAAACATTACAGACATTTAAATATGGTATATATCTAATGGTAATATATTTAAATACGTTTTTAGTACCTTTCATATAGAACATTAATCCAATGTGTATAAAATATTTTAATATATAAAATTAACGCATGTTAATAATAATTTAATCGCTATATTTTTTTCTCAATATTATACTTTATTTAGCCTTAATTTTGCTTATATCGCGCTATGGCTCTGCAGCCTGTAGGTGCCTGATCAAACCTTATTGTTCGCATTTTTTTTTAATGTATTAAATGGTAATAAAGGAAAGAAAATCATATTTGTCGGTAATAATTAAAATCGCAATTCCCAGATACACACACAAAGCTCACAATTAAAAATGTACTCTTTAGAACAGATTTTGAGTAGATCCAATCTCTAATACCTATAAACCTATAATATAACCTACAATATAATTAATATATAATTTACTAATGAGGTTATTATCTTACCATAAACAGCCTGCTCCGAATATTTTGTATTTCCTGCTTCCTTTCCCTATGTCTTTCAGTGTTAGTATGTTGGCCACTCTCGAAGCGACCCACGATTTCACTCATATTACAAAATGAAACCGGTTGTTCCCGAGTACCATTGTGCTTGTACGAGTTTTTGAGGACTGAATCTTCATCTGGAAATTTAACATTCTACGGTTAGCTAAGGTAAAGTTATACATATTTATTATAAGTACATAACCGACACACATTATACAAATGTACTGGGAATCGAAACCAGGACCCACTGTTCAACTCTCCGGTACTGATTATTGCGCCAAGTGTTTTAACTGTCATTGTAAGAAATTGTTGAACTTTTTTCATCATTTTTAAGAGCAAACACTTAACAGGAGACGAAAGAATACAGCAATGGCACGAATTATACAGGTGATATTTTTATTATTTCCTAAAAAAAAAATCCTGTCTAAAAATATCCAAAGTTGCCATTCCACAACAGACTACCACATTTTTTATCAGGCGTAAATATTTTGCATACTATAGCAAGAAATTAAAAGGACGTCCGGGTGCTATCAGTTAGACCCTTGAATTGACAACACTATTCAAAAACCCAATAGACCAGTATGGAAGCAGTACTCCGCGAAAAACCCTCAACAGCTCAACGCACGTTTCGCTTCGACACCGGAGCATTATCAGGAGATGTATAGGAGCATCATCATGTTCGTAGAGGCAACATCTCTCTCTCTTTCTCTATTCTCAGCCATGAAGTAATTCTACAAAAATTCTCACCTTCTTCATCCTCGCGTTCGCTGGAACTGGCTTCAGCTTCGACGCCATTTAAGTACTCATCTGACACACCAATGTCCATTCCCTTTGCTTTAAATCTAGAAGACAGAAAACCCTTTTATTTATAAAGTCGGTGAATGCTTCAAAAATTTCGTCATGAATACGATCTGGCATCGTAATATTTAGAGTTGATAAAATAATAAAAAAACTGGACAAGTTCTGGTCGTATTCGCTACTGTGATTACACAGAAATTTGTACCTATATACTTTTATCATATACAGAGACTATATAGATAATTTTTCTTATCTTTGAAAATTGCCGATGAATTTTGAGTATTTTTCGAAACGACAGTATAAAGGTATTATTACGCGAAAATTCGCACACGCTTAGAAACCTACAAAGATCATTTATCATACTTCAATATTATTCAATTAACATACAATTAAGTCTAATATTAAAACATAATATGAATAAATCTATAGAAACTTACACACAATAGGTCTACTCTCTATGAACACTTCACTAAAATAAATGTAACAGATGGTGTGCTATTTATAGAACTTTAATTGTATGTAAATTTCGACCTTAATTCGTTGTGATAAGATTGAATGAATGTCTTAAGAAATTCGCCTAAATCTAATATAATGAACTTAACCTATATCAAAAGTTCTTGAGAAATTTATCGTTGTATTTTCGTATTGGTATTGATGCTTTTGCCTTAACGTTGTGTTTTAGTAAAGCCAATATATACTATTAATAATAAATCTAGTTTTAATTTGCTACAAATTATTTTATTTAAAAATTTATTGCTTAAAAAGTTAAGTATATCCTTTGGTTCTCCAACTGGCGTATAAATATTCAAATCAAAATCCTAATTGATACTATAAAGTTAGTGTTTGGACAAAAAGATAAATTTTAATGTTATATAATTTTATATTTACGGCCGGTTATTATGAATCGTAATAAACTTTTTAGGTAACAGAGAAACTATTTTAGGATATCCATAATCTCATGTCTACTTTATTTCAATTGTTTTATAGATATACGTTTGTTTTCCAAATAAATAAAAAGTGGTTAACAAAATCTTGTAAAAAAATTAGTAGATGCAAATGATACCTGTCTCGTAAAAACTGATGATAATTAAATTATTGTTATTAGAACATTTTGGCAAACTAATTTATTATAATAATAAAATAAATAAATTTATTATTATTTTGGCGTTGTTTTGAAGTAATATATATTTAGTGTCATATATGCGAGGCAATATCATTAACCGAGCAAAAAATCACTTTTTTGAAAAGGTTTATTAAAAATCTATTTATTTATTCATTTTAAGCAATAATTAAAGCTTAAGAAAATCTTGAATGTACGGCGCGATGCAGAAGCAGAACTGAGTTCCATTTTATTATATTCTTAAAAGAATGCAGAAAAACTTTACCATTAGCGGCTCAAGGATAATACTGACTTGGCCAATTTTGATAGAAGCGTGGTACTCTTCTCGCGATGGTGTTTCTCCAGGGTAGGCTTCTCCTCAGGTTGTGCTTTCTTCTCGAACACCTCGAAACGTGACTTCACGTCCAGAGATGACAGCTCTTCCAGGCCCAGGTCTGGTTTGTCAGATGCTGTGGGGAATATATTATCGTCTATGTGATCGTTAACTCCATACTAATAATTTTTCACTTCCAATAATGATTAATGTTTTATTATGATTGTCCGAGCACTTTCATGAACCTATAAACATCTTTTTTATCTATGAAGATATAAATTCGGAGGAAAATTAAAATTATATATAGATACATTTCGCGCGTTAAATATGTCAGCACCAGCATCTTACCTCGGACTACGTCAGGTGGAAGTTCCACTGGGTTGCTTTCACAGATTATCATTTGGTGTTTTCTTGGCGCAGCTGTAACAATAGTTTATATTAATATGAACGATGACGAATAATATTATAAGTATTCATAAAAACATACAAATTAATCGCAATTATGTTAATATACGCCAGTCTAACTAAAGATTTCTCGGTTCTACCACTGCATCTGGGCTAGTTAGTATTTATGTGGGCCGATCCCGGCGGCACTGCAATGCCGGGCCGACCCGTGACAGGAGTGGAGCGAGCCCCGAACATCCCGTCAGTTTCCAAAAATCAGTTTAATATACTGGTCCCGCTATGCGGGAACTTTCAGATATTAAGCTGAAAAGAACAGATACTACACTTTGATCTTAGCCAAAAGGCCGAGAAGCGATACAGGACTGTGATAAACGCTGGATAGTCATTCTTTATGGAGCAACAACGACACCGCGTTTTAATAATATGTGATTGGGTGAAGACGCCATCTGTTGATGGCGGGTGAAACCTTAAATATGTTCCGATTAAAATAATTTTAATTACAACGTGCAATACGATACCATTTCATTAAAAAATTCGAAGTAATATTTCGAAAATTGTTGCTTTATTATATGAGTAGTTGTCAAGCTGGGGAATAGGTTATGAGTACAATTCCACTTTCAGACGCTAGATGGCGCATATTAACAAAATTATAGTATATAAATATTTGACAACAATTATGTACACAATATTTACCATCAGTTTCATCTTCTCCGTCAACAGGCTTCGGTTCAAACAATTGTTTGAAATGTGGCTTGCAGTACAATGTTGTATGGTCGCTTTGATACGTCTCCACCCTGAATACATACAATTTAATTAATAAACACAAAGCAGAAGTGTGGTAAAATCAAGTGTTATATAAATAAAATAAAACGACAACTTTTTATTATTATACGTTATCTTTACGCTAATTCGCAATGGAATTATATTTAAGACATTAGTAATCAACATCTCTTTAGCATAAAATAAATATTTAAACAGGTATTCAAACTTGCTAATTTGCAAACATATAGTGTGTGTGTGAAAAAAAAACTAACGTAAGTTGCTTATTGCATTGGATGCATCGGAAGCATTCTTTGTGCCAAACTCGCTTTTCGGCTTTGACTCTCTCCATGGCGTACACGGCCCGGGAGCATTTGGCACAATTGGGATTCTCCTCAGCTGCTTTCATCTTTTTGAATAGCTTTTCGGAGCTTTTTGACTGAAAATCAAGGAGAAATAATGAATATAAAAAGCAATACAAGTTTACAATTGTGTATTTGGATGTATAGGAAATTATTATTCTTTGCCTTTAAAAATATATAACAATTATCGTTATAATAAAATTTATGTTATTCTGTAATATTTTTATGAAAAAAGTAAAACTATATGAATACAATTATGAAATACAAAACAAAAAGATCGACGAGGATGGGATTCGAACCCACGCGTGCAGAGCACATTGGATTAGCAGTCCAACGCCTTAACCACTCGGCCACCTCGTCATATCTGAGTCACTTGAAATTTTTCATCAATATATTGAAAACATAACCAATGTGTCTTATTGTCTGTGTCTAATTGAAGTAAGATAATTCCTAAATAAATTGATATTCCTCATTTAAAATGGATGACAACGATTAATTATTCATACAACTAAATATTTATGTACAGATTAAGTTGTTACCAACATAGAAGATAGAGAAAAAAAATAGAATCATACGGGAATCCATACATGTAATGAATTTTAGCTGGAAAATAATGCTGCACTTACGACAGATATAGATCCCTCATCCTTATGCCGTCTGCTGGACTTCTTCTTTTTGACCTGGCGGCTCTCGGAGACGTGGACTTCCTGGTAGCTGTGTGTCACCCTGGATTCGGATTGGATGAGGCTCTGGGACGCCTCTATTGTAGTCGCCATTTTGTATCACTATAATCAGAATTACGTTCGTCGTTGGGTTAGGTAAGTATTTTAAATATTTTCTTCAGAATAGCATTGAATGCCAATTATCTTAAATTATTAGCATCAGCTTTCGGAAGTCCATAATACAAAACCATAATACACCAATATAGACAACACTCCGCGAAAAAACCCACAATCAAACAGCGTTCGATGAGACAAAAGACGTCTCATCGAACACTGTCCGAGGAGGCAACATCCTGAGGATGCTGTCGGGATGGTGTCGGGAAGAAGAGTGCATCGGGTGGTTGTGGTTTTTTTCGAGTGTTGCTTGTATTGTCTATTAGGGTATTGAATTGTCTTAAAGAGATACATATTTACATATTTGACGTTTTTTTTTAATATCTAGACAACATTTTTACAATTCAATGTGTATTTAAAAACCAATATTTTTTTGTAAATATCTGTACGACGACATATGGGAACGTCGGCTAGGATGGAAATTAGTTAAACTACATCTAGAAATGTCAAAAAGACGTGCTGCGTTTATCCAAGGAGTCATTAGTTTTAGAGGGCTCTACCTTTACAGTAAAATGTGCTTTCTGAGATAGTCAAATATAAACTTGGAAAAAAAAAATGCTAGCACCTTCCGTCTTGACTGAAACCTTCCTCCATATCACGGCGTTTCTTCTCCACACATCTAATTCTTTCACTACGTTTAAACGAAGTAAAGAAGTATGAGATTATAATTGAAGTTTATTTTAATCAAATCATATTTTAACTACAAGCATTTTTAAATCCTTATTATCTACATATAATATAACTTATCACGGAGAGCTGTTCACGAACAAAGGTTTCCAAAGTGTGGGGATCATGTATTTGTTTATATATTATTTTGATCTGTTTATTACTTTGTGGAGCCTAAGGTAGTTTGTGGTGCATAAACCGCATTATACGTGCGGCGCGCATGCGGTGCCTTCATCAACTGGTATGCGTGACAAACTGATCTATGCGTATATATAAAGCGATAAAATCTAAAATAAAACAGACCTAAATAACTGCAATACTAGCTAGTTCAAAGAAAGGTGTGAAGTATATATATATCGGCGCTCGTGTCGTAACTGATGCTGGCATGTCTCGTTTATACGATGTCGTACCGCCCATCAATGCCCGTTCTCTATGAATATTATTTTGACAGCGTTTAGTTCGTTATTATTTGAAACAAGACATTTGTTAGGGCCAAGGTATAGCTTGTATGGGTGATATACAATACTCATATCTCTAATACACATATCTTATAATACTCATATCTCGTGAAATATTTGTCATTTATTGGTCCCACTTATATATACCGCGAATATCGTTCTTGATGTGCCTTTCACGTAAAAACTATTGAATTATATTTTAATGAAACTTTACAATAATATAACATTATAAAACAGAATTACACATGGGCTACAGGCATAAATATTGTGTGAATTAAGATTTCCAATTTCCTTCAGTATTTGTATTCTATACCTGTTAATTCTATTTATCAATAAATAAATAGATATACAAAAAAAATTACATTTCATATTTTTATTACAAAAACAATAACATTATTTAAATATTAATAGAAGTTAAATACTCATATATTATATAGCCCGTTTTTAATATCGAAATCGTTTCAGCCCTTTAAAATTATCGTACCGACAAACGTGAACGATCCTGAAATCATCTAAATATAACGTGTGCCAATTCAACGTACGGTGTAATACGACACTTTTTTCAATTAAATGGGTTATTGTAAGACAACAGCTGTAAAGTGTAACGATTTAACCGACTTCACTGGAAAATTTTAGGTAATTAAAAGCTCCGCATGATTATTTATTCCTAAGCACCACAAATGTGCTCTGTGGCAAATTTAAAATGTAAAAAAAAAATGACATGTTTTTCCAAATTCGAAATGAACTGCGTAATGGTGGCCAAAAGTTATTTTTGATGTTAATTCGCAGTGTGCAGCTTGGCATGATTTCGCGATGTGCGGAATATTTTGTGATTTACAGATACTCATCTTTTGAATATACTGATAAAAAACGCAAAAACAAAAACAAAATCCCTGCCTATACTTATATTTATTCAAACAACTCGAAGGCTTTTTCGCCTACCCTGCACAGATACCGGAAATTATTTACATTAGAGTAATATAGACTATATAACTATACAGCTTTTTAAGTAAGTTTAAAATATTAAATATTTGAATAAGTTTATATAATTTAAACAAGTGATTTATGCTATTGATTATATTATATTAAATACAGCGAATGCCAAAAACAATTACATGTACCAGGACCACGCCTTCAGCAATAAAGACATATATATCAATTTTTTAAAAAAACACACATAATTAAGCTTGAATGCAGTTTCAGTTTGTATGTAAAATTTGATTGCTTTAGTTTTTGACGTTTTAAACGTAAAAATGTTTACATTTCTACTTTAACAACTATAACTGCTAGTATCAGTTTCGTTCCCGTAATAAATAATAATTATAATCAGTTAGGACATACTAATAATAGTAAATGATTCACCCCTGCGAATTTCATCCCACACAATCTAAATTTACGATAAACACTCAGGGAATTTGGATACGTGCGAGCTGATGCCACTTTGCACAGATATGTGTGAGTTGAGTCAAAATTTAAATCGAAGATCACTAACGTTTAGTATGTATGTTTGTTTAAGCTTGTAATAAACGCTGTTCAGTGATTGCTGTGTACAATGTAACGTCATAAGTACATAGTGCTACATTTATATGATGATTATAGCCCTTCTTGCAAAAGCATATATAGACTTTCTTGTCAGGTCTAGTCTACGCCTTTGACTGAAGTGGTGGACAACTTTGCTTATTTTATATATATGTGTGTTATTCTGATGTATAAGGTTATATTATTGTAAAATGTCATACTAAAAAAACAAAATAAATTCAATACTTTTTACGTGAAAGGCAGATCAAGAACAACTTTCGCGGCATATATTAGTAGGACTATTAAATGACAAATATTTTACGAGATAATATGAGTGGCGTAATCCTTAGATGCGACCTGCGTTAATATATTATTATTTAATATTATAATAATATATTAACATATAGTATTCAAAAATATATACAGTACTATCTGAGCCCTCGACTAGACCGTCGTAAAGTCAATATACGTCGACTACGTCTTAAGAGTTGTGAATTGAAATCATGAACTCGCCCACAACACATCCAGGTAGTATGAAAACAAATACTGATATATGTACTGAAATAAGATTTGTTAAAAATAAACATTTATTATCCGTAATCAAGTGTTGCTGTTTAGTTTTTAATTCTATAAGTTTACATTCGCGCTAGCAGTTGCCAGTCTTGTATACAGACGTCGTTTCTTTTATGGTCTTTGATATTATAACCTACATACCTGTGGCCTCATTTTAATCTGTGTTTAATTATGTTGCCAGATATAGAGGTTATTGTTGCACATTTTTGACCGACTCATAAAGGTTTCTTGACATGACTACTCATATGGTTTTTATTCGCCGTTAATAAGCGATTTTGGAACATTTTGGTGGAAAGATTATTTCTCAAAGGCACCATGATCTGATAGCACACAGAGAGGAACGTAGTTTTATGATGAAGCTTAGATTTGCTAATTTATGGACTATACCGTAAAAAATATGCTTGTAGGCCTTTTTCGCCTGAAATACATTTTTACTGAGGCTTTTAATATATAATGTTAATGTTACTTCTGAGTACCATTAAATTCCAAATTAAAATTGTATCTAATTAAAACGTAACGTCTTTTATAGACATAACTATTACTCATTTAAAGAAAATACTTTATTAACGGATTTAAGTTATGTATTTTTGCAAAATTTAAATATTTTTTACATTATTTTAAAATTTTCCGACGTTTCGCGTACTTTAGAGCGTGCGTTCTGTGACCACACAGAAGAGTTTACCGTGACCACCAAATTTTGCAAAAATACGTAACTTAAATTCGTTAATAAATTGTTTTTCTTTTAATTAAAACGTTTTAACTAAAACCCTTTTCAAAGTGTAAACTAAATTTGATAGAATTGGGTATTTCGATAAGGATATTATTATATGGTAATAATTGAGGAAATAAATCGGTCCGGTACCGTCCGTGTCACATGTACGGGGACGGAAAACGCAATTACGGAAGAGATATCGCAAAAAGTGGACTGTAAAATTGCGAATCTTCACGCTTTCGCATAAATTACAATAATCGTTTGAATTTAAAATCACAGTTATCGATAGACATTGTAACTGTTATAATGTAAGTTTCGTTTTAATGAAACAGTGAGATTTTTTGCGAAAAACGGTGATAGACAAAAAATATGGTAACGGAATGGATGTTTTGGAAATTTCTAAACATTTTTGGCGTTATTATTTTTATGGAAATCGCCTCGAGTAGTAAGGATTATATAAATATCTGATAGATACATATTACAATATTGTTTCATTATTTTCCAAACACATGGTGAAGCTACTGGTATATATAAATTACCGGCCACTAGGTGGCGCTGAATGTATCTTACAACGTGGTATAGTCTGACTTTGACATTTTTTCAAATATACCTCGATTGAATATACCTACCTAGGTAGGTACCTTTTCACGAAGACCATATTTTAAAGTTTTTTTTAATTAATATCAACCTAATGGCTAAACTATACTAATATATAAAATTGGAGTGTCTGTTTTTAATATTGAAATAACCGTTTTTTACTAGATGCATATGAATATTTATACGATACATACACCAAAAAGACGTTTTTAAAATTTTTCGTCTGTCTGTCTGTCTGTCTGTTCCGGCTAATCTCTGGAATGGCTGGACCGATTTTGACGGGACTTTTTTTGATTGGTAGCTGATGTAATAAGGAATCACTTAGGCTACTTTTATTAGGGTTCCGCAGTCTACGTTCATTCGCCCGTTATCACTCTAGCGTCGAAACGGTTAGTGTTAGAAGGATGGAACTTTGCACGGATATATTATGTGTATTTACTACGCCTTTAATAAAAAACGTATAATACAAAATAAAATAGTGCATCAAAGCTACGCTAAGGCGGTACGAAGTTCGCCGGGTCAGCTAGTACATGATAAAAGGTGTTACCATAATCCTGTTGTAATATTTTTATGATTGCAGTTAAATAAGGGTAAGATACCATCGCTTTCAAAAAGCTGCACGGATCATTCGGTACGGATTAAAACAATGTAATAATAGTATAATCTCTTTAACAAATTAAAACAATACTTTCATAGTATAAGAAGTATATTTCTAATATGCTCCAAACCAACTGGAACGATCCTAGAGTCCCGACGAAAATTTGCACAGCCAATCATGCCCATAGCAAAAAAATTTTCAAAGGCAGGCTTTACACCTGGTTTGGCAATCTGTCCAGATTATCCAGATCTTGTAAAAATGTTTAGAACTACGACGGTTATGATATATTTAATACTAACATTAATTCAAGTATGTGAACAGTCCAAACTTAATTATATACTTAATTATATGCAAACGAAATAAAAATGGCTTAAGAGATTATCTATTTTATGGTCGTCTGTTCTCTCCAGCTACCGTAGTCATGACTAATCTAAAACGGTAATTATAATCACAAAGCTGCCATATTAACGACATCTATTTCAACAAAAAATTGTAAGATTGATATCTGAAAGGGCAAATATCCATTTTAGTCCAATCCAGTCAAACCAATCAATCATTAATGATTAAGGTAGGTAGCTAACTGACAAATTATATAGTGCACCAGGAACCGATATGCGCCAAGCATTGTGACATAAGGCCGCTAAATTTAGCGTAAACCCGGCGCATCTGCAGGTGAGGCAACAGAATTTAACCTCTGGAATCTAGATGAGAAGGTGGCGAATCGCGGGAACGAGTTGTGTAAACTAAATGCCAATTTCAGCTGTTTATTCAGACGCCTGGAAACTTTGTATGACGCGGCTCATACTTTATAAGTGTTAGATCGTATATATTTTGTAGGAATACTTCTTTATCAATAGTCCCAATGGATGGAAGGTTACTTGGGCTAATGAATGATAAAATTTATCATAATTACCCTGTAAATAAAATTACATTCAAAGAATGCAACAAAAACATGATTTGCTAGACCAACTAGGAATTTAACGGCTCCAAGAAGTTTTTAATGATTTACAATATTGCGCGTAGAATGGGGAAGTATGGTAATATATGATTCAAGTGCGATATTAGTGGGTTAAATTAGTATAGCCCTACAATGTACTACTCTGTGGTGGTCCCTTAATTGAAGATAATTAAAGCAACTTAATGTTAATACATAGTTTGACATTAAATTGACTAGAATAAATACTACTAAGTAAATGATTTACCGATATTCTATATGATGGCTAGTTGATCCGGCAAACGTTGTTTTGCCATTCATGTGATTTCAATTTACAATTAATAAATAGGGGTTGATCGTAGAGGGGTAATTTAGGGTTGTATGTACTTTTGTATGCTATCATACAAAAATAAAAAATAAGAAATTTTGTCAAAAAGAATTAGTTGTGGACCACCCTTACCATTTAGGGGGATAAAAAATAGATGTTACCCGATTCTCAGACCTACTCAATACGCTGACAAAGTTTCACGAGAATCGGTGAAGCCGTTTCGGAGGAGTATGGGAACGAAAACTGTGACACGAGAATCTTATATAAGATTAGATTACAATAATAACACTATGTTTTTGAATCAATTCCTTTTTTAAGTTTACGTTGACCAACTGGCAAAAATTTTTCGCACCGATAAATATTGCTTACTTATAAGAAGGGAGAAATATACAAAATATGCATGATATATTTAAATATGCTTATTTTTAATATTTTAAATTAATACCTATTCGTTGAATCAAATCAACATGGTAAAAATTTCTGGAAAAAAAGCGAAATGCTTTAATAAACAAATTCCATGTTTGGCACTCATAAAGTACTGTGCGCACGCGCAGAACAAAGGCCACACAACGAGTTACGGCTATCATAATAAACCATAACAAAGGCTTGAGTCATATACAATGTAGTTGTAAATTATATGAAACCGTTAAAACATATGAGGCGTCTTACAAATTAAAAAAATCGTTAAAATTTGCAATATTACGTATATTTTTTTTAATGACTTTTTTAATTATACATTATACATAGGTTTGTGGCCGTGTAACTTAGGCATCTTATTGTATAATGGATTTATGTATTATTGTTTTTTACTATTATGTACCTAATATTGCTATAATTAATAGAATAGTTACTTTGCGGAAGTCCATAGTACAAAACCTTAATAGACTCCGCGACAAAAACCAACAACCACTCGACGCACGTTTCGCGTCGACACCGGAGCATCCTCAGGATAGTTCGAAGAGGCAAGATACTTGTATATTGGTCTATTAGGGTTTTGCCTAATATTGCTTTTAAACCAAAATTGTGAATATTTTTAATACAATATTCAACAAATACATATCGTAAAATAATTCCAATGTTTTACATCCTTTAAAACTGAATGAACAAGACGAGTAAAGCTTTTATTTGATTTTTTTTGTGTAAGCTCCGGCATATAAATTAGATCTCTACATTGATGTAAATCGATGAGGTCCAAATAAATTTCAGTCCGGGGAATGAACTTAAGACCTGGTGTGAGCATCAAGTAATCCTTACTTGATGCACATGAATTAATTTTTATCGAAATTTAAAGTGCAGTCTTTTGTTCACGATGGCGGTCAAGGGCAGGAATTGGCACTGACGCTGACGATACCCTATTGACGTCATCTACCAAGAGAAGCCCCTATCAAAGAATCACTCAGTATGTAAATAACAAGAAGTTCCGGCGTAACTCGGCTTATATAAGTCTAATGAATCCTTTACGGTTAAACACAAAATAACATTAGTCACGATTTATAAAAATTTGACAATTATAATCTATATTTGTTCCCAATTCGGTAATATTCGGTTAGGTTCGCGAAAAGGCCGAACAGTTCTGCGATTCGGTTAGGTTCGCCGAATGGCCGAACAGTTCGCGAGTCCCGAGAATTGGTCACCTAAATACGTCATACAATTACCTGGATGTTGGCAACGGACTTGTGTACATTTGACGTGGTATTTCGAGTTGGCACATAGCAGTTGACTCATAATTGTAACTGTAATTCACGGTTGTTGCTTGCGTAAATTATTAATTTAAAAAAATATGTTAGACGTTCTATAGCTTAACGGATTTTTGCGGTTCTATAACCAAAGGGTGAAAAAATTGTCTCTCAGTATGTTCGATGTATATAATGAAAAGATAGCTGGATAAAAAATCGTGGGTATAATTAATTCTAGTCAGTAAAATGACACGAGTTTTCACAATTAAAAGTTAATATTATTAATTCAATATATTATTATATTATATTATCATTATATTATTCGTTTATATAAATAAAAATATGTAGTTTACGGTAAACAGAAGCAGTGATTAAATACATATGGGCAATGATGGTTTTGAAGAAGGCGGTTTACTTATTTTAGAATCGAAGAAATAGTATGGAATATCATGAAGAAATTAAGTCGGGAGTTTTGAGGAATGGCTAAAAAGCATTTTGCCGAATTAATGCAAAGCGTCTATGGTATTGTATTGTAGCAGGTTACCCTTTTTTTGTATCAGTAACAGTGCCACTTGTCCTGACTGACTGGAATGAATAATCTTAATATATATATAAATCTCCTGTCACGATGTTTCTACTCCTAAATTATTTAACCAATTTTATATTAAATTGGCACACTGTAAGTCTAGTCCAACTTAAGAGATAAGATAGCTTAGATCTTTAATTACAGTCGCAATTTTATTTTATTGCAAATTATTTGTCTATAATTAATTGACAGCCACAATTATCTGTTAACTCCAAAAGAAGTTAGTCTCTGTTAGAATAACAGGTGTCGATACTTTTCGACCGGATTGAGTAAGTAATCAATAGATGGCACTGCTATGGTAAGCCGACAAGCGTGTCATATAAAGATTAATTTATTAACTAAATAAAGCATACTTTTATTGTTTAAAACGCTTTCGATTATAAACATGTCCCCGCACACTTAAAGCTGATATTTATTTTTATTGAACTAAAACAATGATTGCTAGAAATCACATTATTGGCAAAACAACGTTTACCGGGACGTACGTTACGTACGGACGTACGGTTTACGTACGGAACGTTAGTCATACTATTATATATATTTGTTGCCATAATATATATTTGTTGCCATTATCACCAATACTAAAAAAAAACAGGAATAAAATAACATTTTTTGATCGATTACGGCAATGGTTTCTGTGATTCAAATTCTACAAGTAAATTGAAAGGTGGGCGTTCAATTTGTTTAAAGGTATTCCCAGATATTCTGTACATTGATAGAAAATTATATTATAAGCAGAAATCGTGGTAGACGGTTCCGATCATACCCGAAATCTATATAAGAGAGGTGTCGGTATGTCTCGAACGCTTGGTCGGCATTCGGACATTGATAGGAAAGTTTTCTTTCACTTCTATTTGCTAAAAGTATTATATAATGATAGATATAATATGAATTACTTAGGGCCCTTATTCCATGTGCAACTAATATATGATCGTTTTGTGTACAATCGACAACTATGTGGTCAGCAATTGTTATTTATTTATATCTGGTAAATGTATTTAAATATAAGAAACTGTTAGCGATTCTGATCTACACACTCTAAACCAGTGTTTTTCAACCTTTTTCATGGTATTAAAAAATATTTCGCGACCCCCCTTGACCTTCGGTTTTTTATCATGTATGTAGGTGTATGTTACAGTATTACCATTAACAATATTAATTGTCTTTAATTTTGTTTTTTTTACTAAAGTACCCATTTTTTTCGACCTCTGGCGAGGCGACCCCCCTACAGAAGCTTTTAACCCACAGGTTGAAAAACAATGCTCTAAACTAAAGACCTGTCAAAGTTTTAGAGAGCGTAACCTACTCTGTATATCCGTAAATTCATAGCAATAAGGCTTAAATTGTCAATGTAGAAATATATAGAATAGGTTACAAACGTTTGACAGGTCTAAACTTAAATTTAGAGATTTTTAGTTTTAGAGGTGTACATGAGAATCGCCACCAATGACGTAGAATCGTTAGACGTCGCACCTTATTAGACAGCCTGTAATGAAACTGGTAGTGGTATTTAAACTAGAAACCATTGGAATAAAAGGTAACGAGAAAGCTGTTGCATTGGCGAGCCTCGTCTCTCTTTGAATGTCATCGAATCTCGAAAAAGGCTATCAACAAACACGATTCACTAAAATATTTGTACGGAACCCTCCGTGTGTGAGTCCGACTCGCACTTATTAGAACCGATAATAAAGCATCTTGTTTTGTGTCTCGTGTCCTGCTTTTTAAAATTACGGATTGGCTGCATCAAGACAATTGACTACATTGGCTGTGATTAAATTAGGTTGGTAAACATTATTAATCAGTATTTACTCTCGTTAAGGAATTATAAGTTTACATATATATATATATAATTAATAGTATACAATTAAGTCGAATGTTAAGGGTAATACTAGACAATTGAGTTACCCGGTATTAACTCATAATGGACAAAAAATTTAAAAAGTATTAAGCATTGTGAAGCTTTTGATTTGCACTATTTTCACTAAAGTACTCAATCAATGGATTTAGTGTAAATGTTTTAGTGTAAAATAGGGGAGAAAGACATAAACAGACATTTATGTGTGCGTTGCCGGCCCTTAATGAAGGAGTAGGTACGAAGTTGTAGTAGTAGTTATATCTTATGGAGCTAATGTTTGATATTTTTGATTTGATTGTTTACATATCAAACGATACGGGAATAAAATAATATACGAGTATTTAGAAAATATAATATAATTATGAAATTATACTCAAACTATTTATGGTTTCACTCTACACATATCTATCCTTATCTTCACATATATATTATCCTTAAAACTATCTATCTAAAAATAACTATCGTTAAAACACGACCTTGTTTCTAACAAGAATACCCACAGTGTATTGAATAGCTAATAGCTTAAAATTTAATATTAATTTTACAAGTATCTTTAAGAATGCGGGCTAGGGTACATAAGTGCGGTTAAAAAATCGCCTAAGACCTATCAGTTCACACCAACGCTGTGTAGTAATTATAAGTTAACATATAAGTAATATTGAATTTGTGTTTAGACTTCTATGGGCAAAAGAAGAGCAAAAGAATGCAAGATAACTGACTAATTTTGCAAGTGATTGCAAAGGAAGGAACAGTTTATAAATGGAGTCAGGTAGCTCAATCAAGGGAGCTGGCTAGTGGATGCCCTCACCATGAAAGTGTTTTCTCGTTCTATGGAATAATTTAAAAATGTCTTAAAATACTTTCTGATCTGGTGATCTTAACAAATGAACATCCTCTTCGGATAAATTACCATGGTTAATATATACGATTGTCGATTGGTCTCGCTTAGCCTGACTGATCGGTTCATTCATCATTCGGAAATGAACAAATTCATGAACGTGTCCATTGGATTCGTACAATGGCCATGGATGTCTGACACTAGTTACAAATTAATACGTCTTTTATTAGAGCGATTTATTATTTTTGTACGTATCAACTTCGGATGCTCTTCAGTAACCGTGGTCACGGCCAGACAGTCCTAGTCTAAGTAGATAATAGAATCAGGCGTCATTGCGGTGTACACAATTCTAGACTGATTTATGAGGAATATTATAATAGCGGAAATTACAATATGCCTTTTTTGGAAGTCAGGTTTTAAATATCAAATTAATAGAGGTGATTTCAGACGTTATAGGAGCATAATATGTTAGTTTACATTTAAACAATGTTTTCTTCCTCCGTACCATTTTTGCAGACCTCTATGATTGAAAATCAGATGCTCATATTTTTATAGTGGAGTCAAATACTTATGTTGTATTGGTATTTTAGTCTAACAGAATTTTATTAATTTAAATAAAACTTGTTTCACATGTATCTCGAGTTATGTAAATTCTGTAATCAATTCGTGTTTAATTTACTCATAAACCAAAGACATTATTAATAATTAATATTATTAAATATTATTAAAAATTATTATTAGACATTATTATTAAAAGGTAGCTATATTTATTTAGCTTTCTTAGACATCTGGAAATTAAAATTGCTTAAATGTTTCTGTATTTTAATCTGTTATAGAAAATGTATGTATAATCTGTACAACTAGTCAATTTTGTCTTTATACTGAGTAAAAGGGTTCCTAAAACTAATATTATGTGTAATATTTACAGGTGAATAATTCAGACACTTTTTATATAGTCTGACAAACATACGCGGCAAAAAAAACTGATCTGTCTATAAATTCTTAACATAATCTGTGTTCTGTCAAATACTTTTCCTATATTTATCTGTTGATGATTTGGTGACAGGACGATTAAGGCGGGAGTAGATTGAAAGTGACTTTAAAGAAATGTATTGTAATAAAATTCATTAATATTAATAAAACAGTAAGGACACGAAACACTATTTTGAACATTGATTGGCGTATTTCCCGAAATTAAAGGTGAGGCAATGACAAGCGCATATCAACTCGTAGGTGAAATTTGGCAAGTGTTTTAGGAATTTTGTTATTAGAGATTTTTTGAAAAAATAGGGCATCAGGTTAAGGTCGTTTCAGAATGAGTAATAGCGGTCAACGTGGAGAATTTTGACAATGACTTCATTTCGTACAGTTGTGTTGTATAACGCAGATCCAAAGTTTTAGAACCATTTATAATACATAAAAAGTTAATTTCAAATCGCATTTGCCTCAGGAATGCCGTCGTATGAAACGTCTGTCTTACCTCACATGCCGGAAAGAAAATATTAGAATTCTCACAACTACCAAGAAGCAACGCCAACCTTTACGACTTTTACCCGTGAGAGCAGCTCCATGCTGCTGTTCCATGGATGTCGTATAATCAAAATGAAAATAAAAAATTGTCAAAACTTACTACAACTTAATGTTCAAGGGGTTCTAGTCAGCGTTTGTTTGTCATATTTTAATACACGATTACATTTGTATCTTTCTTTGAAGCAGAAAACCGAAAAATGCTTTCGTGGATAATTAAACCTACATAGAATTGTCGCTTCGAAATGTGACTTATAAACAATATTATCTTTTCTCCGATGCGTTTTGGCGGGACGCGAAATAGATAATAACGTCCAATTATAATTTTATATAACGACAACTATCTTCAGTTAATATTTATAATAAATTGAGAAGTTCAAATTATATAACCTGCTTAGTTATCTTATCCCAAGTCGTCCAGAGAATGCAACATTTCTCCTAATGGTTGTTTTATCTCGCTACTTAACTATCTCCAGGTGATAGTGACAAATGGCCTGCCTGACAGTTGACATGATTGGGCATAATTTTTATCCATTTTAAGGATTACTAATTGAGCTGACGATTTCAATATTTGTTTTACCAACAACACTTTAATCAATTAAAACGTAAACCGAAGATTGTTTATACAATATTAGACAGTGCTTTCTCATTTACATAATAGGTACATACAAAATCCCCAAAAAAGTTTGTATATTGTTAAAAATTTATATTTTCGTTTGAACAAAGGAATGTTTATAGCTCAGAGTAAAAGTCATTCGGCATAAAGCGAGCGTTGATTAACGCGTCCGCAATTTTAAAATAAAAATGAATTTATTAAGTAACGGCTTTCTACCAAAAATCCAGCAAAAAAACCTTTAACAGTTTGTGTTCAGTTTTTTTTGAGAAATACCGTTGGTGTAATAAATAACAATAACAATGTAATATAATAATTATCATTCACGAAACTAAACTGGGCATAGTTAAATAGTTTAGAATTCTAATGTCCAGATAGGCCTCACCAACATGGTCTAGTTTCCCGAAATATGTTTGCAGTAGCTCTATAAAACTATTTTTATCTATAACCAAAAAACCTTTAACCATCAACAATTCGGCCAACAATTGACCGTAAAGAAAAAAGGAGAGTCGACGTAATCCAATAGGAATGCAACCAATGCAACAGATGATGCATTCAACCTTTTTATTTTATTTGGAAGACCTACATAAGCGTTGTTTCCGGAGATATATCGGCCAGAATGACATAAAATATGCTTTACATCTTATTGTTAACTAGTTGAATATACAGACGTGTTATATAAATACATAATTCAATAAAAATACTTACGATTTTGTTTTTCACAGTAACATTAAATAATTCAAATACACAACACACGTTCACTTTCGACACCACTGCACTGCGTGTGCGATCTGTCAAACCCCAAACGCAACGGGGTTACCACTTTACAGCACTAAATTTACTCAGATTTTAAAAATAATCTCGTTACGAATACTATAACAGTTTAAATTTCAGAATAGTGTACTTAATAACTAGAAAGAAATCTCTATTTGATTATTTTAACATTAAATTACTATAACTGATGCGCTCTTGGTGATTTCTCGCCTCGGTCGTCTGTTTGAGAGCTAGGTAGGTTCACGTTACCTACCTTTTATTATTATTAGCTTTAACTGAAAATAGAAGGCACAATATTTAAAAATGTTGGCACGTTTCTAGTCGTGAGCTTTAGTAATCACATTCGCGTTGCTATATCTATCTTCGTTTTTTAATTGGGTTCGTGATATTTCAAATTTAACATAAAATTAACCATTTATGCTTTTGATATAACATAATGATACAAATTTATAAAACCTTTATACTTAATATTGGCATTCACGAATGATAATTTGTTAATTTAAGGGTAAAAATAAAACAATTAAAACAGTAAACATTTTATTGTAAATAATTTATTGTATCTTTTGCACTCGCGATGAGCTTTTGTTCACGAGTGTTCCAATCAATTAGGGATCTTTCAAGTTTGTATGATTTGCAGTATTCTTTTGTTTACTTAGAATTTACACCCATCGCGAGTAAACGTCACAAGCTTATTCTGTTATCAATTCAGTCGGCTCATAATGCACTTATATTAGACGTTATCCATTGAGCTCAGTACTCGAATGACGATGACAATGTGTTTCGAAATGTAACACATAAAAAATAGGATTTGGACGAAACAAATAGTATATTAAAAACCAATTAAGGAAATATATTAACAGTAATCATGAAGTTAGCAATAATAGATACTATTATAGTCTGTGAAAGTAGTGTGAAGTTGCACGTGAATTTTGAGAATTTTTAGAAAAATAAGTGTTAAGTGAGACGATTGTAATGTGATAAATATTTTTATAAAATATTACTGTGTGTGGTTTTGCTTTGCGTTTATCAAAAATACATTGGTCCTAAGTAAAATTAAACTGTGATATCTTACATCGGCTGATACAAAAATTTTTTGACAGTCAATTATTCGATTTGAAACAGATATTCGATTCCAAGAGCTAGTTTGTCTTGTTAAAAATGGTCTAATGTGTCTTTGATTATTGTATGAAGTTTTCAAGGTCGAACAAAACCTTACGATATATGTATAAAATATTGATACCAATGTAATGACATGACACATACATTATTAGCCATCTCAAATAAGATATTAAGGCGATTCAGCGTCTAATATACATTTAAAAGACTAATAATTACCTAATATTCATAAAATTTTTCGCTAGTCATTCAAAATTTGTAACTTTAATAGCGTAGAAGAATAGTTTTTAACAAATTTCAATTAACTATTAGAATAAGTATTAAACGTCACGAAGACTAAGTTTGATCCATTACAAAATAGATTTTATATGTGAATAGAGAGATGTTAAAGTATAATTTACGGCTATAGCAAAAAAAAAAATGTTTTTTTTTTGTTTCGAGTATTTTCAAAACAATTGTCGATTTTTTTCAAATCTTAAAGTAGTAACACTATGATGCACCAAACATTTTAGATGATTGCTTTTACGAAGGTTTTAAATATTATTTTGAAACTACACGAGTCCTCAACTTTAGATTTAAAGAGTTAAAAAGCTAAGAAGAAAAATAACTATAAAAATTCCCTAGGCACGATAGAAAAATATTGATTTTATAGAACATGTTGCAATTAAGATTTGCATGTAGGTAATAATACCTAATAAAAGTTTTTTGCTACATCTATGCATGAGCAAGACTTGGATTTATTGCCATAGAATATTATACAAAACGAAAGATTTTAATACAACAATCATTCGGGTCACCGACCCAATTTTACAATTACTATGACAATATTGTAAATACATTATATATGCCACGGATTACAAAGTAATAATGTTTGCACAAAGCGATATGTATTTTTATTGTTAGCACTGTGAATATGTTTTAAATATTTATGCTTCCACATCTAATATAATTATTGTGTTATCAAATACTACACTTATACATAATTATTATTTGCTTCAAATCAATTCTCTAACTGTACATAAAGCTTTTTATAAAATAAAGTCTACATTAATACTAAACTAGCTACAATCTTACTATTATGTGACGCCATTTTGATGATAGCTTTAAAGAAAATGGCGCGTATTTTGACATGATATTTTGGACGCTCGCCCACGTTTAGATCTCTAATGTTGACTACGTTATTAAATATTTCTGGTTGATTGTCTAGCATTTTCTAAAAAAATATTAGTCAATGAAAGACCAACATTTTTTTTTGATAATGTGTCACAGGTCACAATGAAAGTTGTATGATTTAAAAAAAGATGTTCCTAAAATATCTAACAAAAACAAGAGAATCGCTCTAAAACCAAGACGAAGCACCTCCAAGTTTAGTAGATAACTCGCCTATGCCTCTTCCAAACATATTGCCAACCTAGAAACGAAATTAAGTAAAAATACATATCGACCAAATATCGCGCGCTTATATTTTAAATTGTTAGAAAAATATTGACTACAAACAGAAACCACGCCACCTATTGCGTATTATTGAAACCAAAGTAGTCTGACAATGTAATGTTAGGAGTTTAGAAACTTTGGCTTTTTCTATAAGATGGCACTGTTTACCATTTACTATTTCTAATTATAGCTTATAGTATCTGCAATATTTGCTAAAAAGACACTCCCTACGTTTTAATACTTATTTTATTGCCGATTTCTTATTTTTTTAGTACTATAAGTGCAAATCAATTTTATAAATTACCTTTCCAACGACAGCAGAAACATTACCAAGTTTCGTGTCCTCTGTGAGAGACTCAAGTTTTGATTTCCCGGCTTTAGCCCCCTCTTCCGCACCCTCCTCACTCCCTCTAGTAAATAATGGAGACGTTAGCGAACTCTTACACAAGTTGGAGCCAATAATTATTTTATTAAATCGAATTTTAATAATTCAATTGGAGTTGCAATTTTGTCGTATAATCGTTATAGTCTTCCATAATTTTTCAATTCCTAGCTGAAGCTCTTGACTCAATTGCTACTTGAATTTTTGGTATTTCTAAAACCATACTTAAAAATAAAATGTTAGTTTTCAAATTACTGAAAGGCGTAAAAATACAATTGCATTAATAAAGAACTCGCGTGCTCGTTTACGCGTTATTTCCTATCTCATAAAAAAAATAACCGGTTAGACAGATAAAATGTCTCTCCCATATTCCAGGGAGTTTTAGCAGGTCTCACCCAGCATCCTGCTGCGCGAGGAGCAAGCTGCAAGTGGCTTCCTCTGTGTGCATCCTCTGGGCGACAGCTTGGTATGTTTTGGAGTTTAGCTTGTCATCTATTACGCCTTGCAGCTCAAAGTCACTATACATTTTCTGTAATCATATTTTTTCAACTATCATAGAAAAAGTATTTATTTACACGTCTGTTTATAACTGATTATATATTTAACATTTGTTTATTAACCGCTATTTAAACGATAATTATTTTATAAGTTTTGTTTATTTGTATACTCACAATCAGCGACCTCAAAACCTGCATGCTCAAGTATCTCTCAATGAATTTACATTTTAAATAAATAAATCACCTTATCTATGCGTGATATATTCATATGGCCACCTGTAGTTGTAGTGTGTAAAATTAGAAACTACTTGACGCAATAACTCTAACGTCAAAGATTTTATTTAATTAAATTTAGATTCACGCAAACCATGTGACTAATCCGTCCTTGTAACTTTCTATATATACTCGTAATATTGTCTTTTATCAACATAAGTGTTATTCATTTAAAGAAAAACACTTTATGAACGGATTTTAAGTTATGTATTTCTGCAAAATTTAAATATATTTTACATTATTTTTAGTTGTTTCCGACGCTTCGCGTACTTTGCAGCGTAGGGTGCGTTGTCACTGTAGACTGTAAAATATATTTTAATTTTGCAAAAAATACATAACTTAAATCCGTTCATAAAGTGTTTTACCTTCTATTTATGTCAATTAGACATGGTGGTAAAAGTAAAGATTAAAAAAAAGAATGTCACCGTATTCTTTTTTTTTATCTTTACTTTTTGTTCTATAATCCGTGCATTACCTTAACAACAATAGACAAGCAGGCGACTTGTTGAGGGTGAAGAGCTGGTCTCTCCTGCAACCAGTTTCCAATGAGAGTCATTTGCTGCCCGTACCACTGTTCAAACAGCTGTAGAATCCACAGCTCGTCTGTCACCTGGAATAAAAAATTACCATCTTATTTTTATTACAATGAAATAATATTATTAATTCGGAATTACAAGAGTTTAAATAATTGTCCAAAATCAATTTACGTTATAATTTTTTTATAGTTTTTATTTATTTTTTCCTTAAAGCGTTCAACTGCAGGTTGTATCAATAAAAAAATGTATCTTATAAACGGCTTATTCCAAGCATTGCAGGTACAATATATAACACAGTATTTATGACTAATAATACACGATTAAAATAATAGTCAATAGTTAAGCCATTTATTTTCGACTCAGTATTTAGATGCGTTGGGGCTGCTAAAAATCTCTAGTGTGTACCACAATTTATTTATGTATTATAGTATATTTTAGTTTATCTTATTTATTTAGTCTTTGTTAATTTATTTAATAAATTTTAGTTTGTAAAAAAATATAACAATGAGAGTCTTATTTTAATACTTTTTTTTATGTTGTGCTTGTGTATGTTAATAAATGCTTAACTTATTTTCTTCTATTCCGAAGATTACCTTAGATCGTATCTGGTCCATAGAGTTTCTCATGAAAGTAACGTATCCCTGTCCGATGTCTTTACCAGAGCCGGACACGTTCGCGATCGTCAGAATTGATCCGATCAAACTGGAAATTATTTAAATTATCGCTTTCATTCTCGAATATCTGTTTTAACTTAGATCTAAAAATACTACGTCTTTTTACCCTAAATACCACGGATTTTTAATTTGTGTCTATAAAACCAGGAAAAGCACTTCAACGCACCAATACAATGCTACAATTTCCCAATATGAAGTCCAATTTAATTTTTTATCAGACAGTAAGGCAAATATCATAAAAATTTTAATGTTTACGATTTAATATATATAAACTTAGACGACATTTTGTCCACAACTTTTCACTTTCAGACATTGTATGATGCGACCTGTATAAAATTTCGCAATGAGGACAATGAGGTAACTCTTCACTAATAAAGCGCATAGTTTTGAACAAAATGGGTATAACAAAAACATAATCAATTCTCAAAGTGATCAGTAAACGCGAACTTCTGTTTTATATAACACTAGCTGACCCAGCAAACGTTGTTTTGCCATACATGTGATTTCAATTTTCAATAAATAAATAAAAAATAGGGGTTTATCGTAGAGGGGTAAAAATTTAGGGGTGGACTATCGCTAATATTTAGGGGGATCAAAAATAGATGTTGGCCGATTCTGAGACCCACTCAATACGCTCACAAATTTTCATGAGAATCGGTCAAGCCGTTTCGGAGGAGTATGGCAACGAAAACTGTGACACGAGAATTTTATATATTAGATTAAACCTACCTTCCCTCGTCAAACCGTGCGATCTTCGCGAGTGTCGCCTCCAATACAGCGGAGAGTCGAGTCGTCATGCCCGTAGCCATCGCGTGGAGGCAGGTCTCGATCTGAGCATCCATTTTAGCATGGTACTGGTACTGTGAGAGAGTCTGTTGTTAACATTTTAACTTACGCGGCCCCGTGTGGAGTGTAAGATGCATGTATGTTTCTAGCGTTTGTGTGGAGTAAGCACGGCTCAGCGGTACGACATTACCATGAGATTTGAATTTCCATTGCGATGATCGCCAACATAACCTTTACTGATAGGTCAAACTCCAAGCAGATACTCTTTATAGTCTGTTATTAGTTAACGTGATTAAGAAATCCATTTGTTAACAATACAAAAGTACTGGAAAAAAGGATTGGTTTATTCTAAAATTAGGCGGTATGTAATGAATTTTAGCATGGTCTATTTAGTCAACCTCAGCCTCCGTGCATGGTCAAGCTGTCTAGCGTTAGTAGCATTAGCATGTGTGAAGCCAATTTGATGTCATTAATTTTGATCCCCCACTGAATGTAAAATGTTAACAACCAACTCGACAGGATGTGATGAAACATGGTTTAAATATTTGCGTTGTTGGTATCTTTTGGCACGGCTATCATAGGCTTACTTATTATTTTTAAAGACCATAGACTCATCAATTATCGAGCTAAGAAGGGAAATTAATACAGCATTATCTGTGATACAACAGATAATGCTGATATTAATTTCCGTTAAACTTTGTCTACAGTACACGCTACGAAAGATGATACTTGAAAAGCGTCACTAGTAAAGAGCTTTTAAGGAATTCTAGGAATATTATTCTAAAAGTAGTAAAAAAAGTTAAACATTAGACATAATTGTATGTCTCATCTTCAACTTTTTATTTTATTAAATTAGATAAGACATAATACTTACAAATCTTTAAATCATCTTTACTGCGCAAATAACGTGATTTCGTGGCGCGTACTCTACGTTTTACGACTCAGACATCTATTTTTTTTTTATAAAATGCCAAAAGTACCGACAACGATTTAACTAAAATGTAATTAAGCTTAGCTTAGCATTACTACAACCTTATACAAATTGTTCAATTTTAATTGTATAAAATACCATTAGAAAATAAAATACCATTTCAGCTAAACTACGCAGATACATCAACTATATTATTTAAATATACATTAATTTCAGAATATATATAACAGTATTTTATTTTACTTACTAGTCCATTTTTAGTAATGATCGCAGTACCTACTAAATTACTCGAGATATCAAACGCAATAAAAGTCTACACGCGACAATCGAAAAGACATTTTTAAAATGTGAATTTCGTGTTATTAAATTTTTAATTTTAATTAATTTAATTTTATATGCATTGCTATCAATCGCATTTTTGGTACTTGTTTATTTTCGTACCACAAAACGATCAAATTTGTTAAGAAATATTTTGAATTAAATTAGTCCTGAGTTTTGCACGCATTGCATAAGTATTAATTGGGTTAATACAAAGAGCTTACGTCACATGGTTAGGCGTGTGAGACCTCGAGTAATCCATCACAAACTACTCAATTTTATACAAGCAATAGTAGAAAATAAAGGCTAGTTCCTATATTTACGGATAACGGGATATTTTAAAATAAGTAATAAATATGACTGTAGTAAAATAATCATTAAGTAATGCTATGTGCATGTACTGACATCATTTGAAATACATACATTATTATTATTAATAATACATTATTATTCAACCAAGGGAGTAAAATATACAATATAGCTTATAAATCGATGAAATTATTTTGACGTTTAAAGACGACAGCGCTTTAAGCTTCCAAGCTTCTGCACAAACATTACATAACGAACATTTTTTTTTTAATTTCGTCAATTGGGCAGGCCTTTCGACCATGCCGCCCTATAATGAAAATAATTAATTTCAATTAAAAAAAAAAAACAATTTTAATTTTTTTTCACAAACTCTTGCTACAACGTGCCGTTATCGAGTCGTTAAATATAGGAATAGCCGTATACGTACAATGTCTACACCCTCCACAGCGCATAATTTCAACGCTTGGTTCTTTGCATCCAGCGCCACGTTTACCATAGCACAAATTTCTGCTGGTAGTATGTAGTCTGTGGACATGAATGTTACGCTTTTCTTGAGCCACGCCTGAAAAGTTTACAAAAATTAAGTACAGCCTTTTCTTTGCCTCAGAAACGGGGTTAGTGTGTTAAGATAGACGTAGGCGACAATTTTGTTTTCCATAGATAACCTTTTCATTCCAATACTCTGTGGTGTTTTTGTAGTCGGCGACGTTTAAACGTAAAAGTGGAGTTCTTACGTTCTTCTTCACCCTACCACCTTACAAAAGTAACTTCGAATATAAGAAATGGAAGACTTTATATATATAGGAATTGATATAAACAGAGAAACAAAGACGATTGCTTATTGCTTGATGATTTGATCTTTTTTGAATCGTATGAAACATATATATATATATATTATTTTTATTTTATTGGAAATTCTGTTCGTGGTTTAGTACATTATATTTCCTTGCTTGAAGTTAATAAAACAATTTCAGAGTATACTTTTTTTAATAAAAAAAGAAATTATGACAAAAAATCTATCAGGACTCAAAATTAAAATTGTAAAATCTATCAATTCATAAATAATTGTTTTTATTAGAACTTATTATTTAGTTTTATTAAATATACCTGAAAAGAGGCCTCCGTCTTTTGAATGCAGGTCTCCATCATGTCGCTGGCCATCAACTTGAGCCGCTGTTCCAGGTGAGAACGGAACTCCGGTTCTGGCCAGTGAAGGTCTCTGATGAAGCTCTGCAGTGCATCCAGCTTCCAGAACAATTCCTCACTGGTTGCACAGCCGTTGCTGTAAATGAGTCATCAGTTTACATCATACACTAGTCTTAGTGTTATGTCCTATGAAATAATACAATCAAAAGTAGTTTGGGTTCTGGTTCTCTATATTTGTAGTTTCTCATATGATTATCAGTAAATGGTAGTCTGTCCCCATTATTATTTTTATACGTTCATATCAAAATACTACAAACTCAAATTGATTAAAAACCAGAGCTACTAATCCCTTAACACCTTTCAGGATTTAATAACAATGGAAATTTCTCAAATAAATTTACTGGAAACATTTTTGAGCAGCTAAATAATTTCAACTCACACCGTTACTACTTAACTACTCATGTCTGTAATACACAGATACCCATTGGGTTTTAATAAATATAATGTTAGACTTCAATTAGACTGATTTATATTTATGAATAACCCTTACCCTTTAATCTCCCATCTCTCCTTTTCAAAACCCTTATGCAGGGATTGTGATATCGAAGACTCCATGAGGTCAACGTAACGCACGACCAACGGCGCGAAGGTATCGCGTAGGTGCTCATGGAAGCGGCCGTTTCTAAGAGTTTCTGAAATATTTACTCCATTTTAATATACATTCCTGTAACGTCTAGTGAGGATCTACAGAAGCATGAAGGATATGAAGAGAATTTGTAAGTTATGGAGGAAATTTAGATATAGTAATAAATGAAAGATAAATTAATAAGTATTCAGCATTATCTTTAAAATTGTGTAAATGTGTTATAATTGGCGTTTGTATCAGCTCTCAACGTAAAAGGTTGAAACTTCAATAATTGAAACTTTTTACGAATAGACTTTATAATGTTTGTTAGTAATTAAATAGTTTTTTTAAACTACAGTTTAAGGTGTTTTCCGGATATATATATTAGCCTATTTTTTTATTATTCTAATTGTAATACTCGCAATAAATGTCAATATTACATTACATTTCGTAACATAGAAGTTTATGTGAAAGTTAATAATCATATCTATGCTATATCTATAGCTATGGTCTAAATTAGTGATTTTAAAGTGTAATATTTTAAAAACATCTAAATTATCGATATCCTAGAACTATGTATCATCAACGATAATTTCCAATATCCTATGATTTAAATTATTTCATTTAATCTCTATAAGAATCAGTCTGGAACAGAAAAATAAAAGATGTTTGTTAAGCAGAAAGGTGAACAGCTATAATGGAAGATAAGGAAAAATGAATGAGCAATCAAAACTACTACTCCTATTAAAATAATTTAACATTCAGTTAAATTATTTAAAACTACACGTGGCGTAACAACACGTCTATCAAACCATGTAATATTTTGTATTCATTGTGTACAATATTGGGCCGCTACGCCACACACTACAATCATCTACGTAAAACCTTAAAACCAGCTTGCCTTTCATCTTACCATCGGAGCGCAAATAATCATTAAGGATTTGGAACAATGGGAAGGAGTCCCAGGTGTCTGGGGGTTGTTCAGCTAAAACCCTGTCCATGTCAACTGCGAATAATGCCCAGAAGATCTCGGCATGCTCTGTCAGAAGATCTGAGAACCATGCGAACGCCTGTGCACAAAATATTCTATAAGTTTTCATTAGCAAATTGAAGCGTTGTCCTTGTACGAGGATGCCGATGCCAATTTTTTGTCCAATGGCAAATAGATTTTGGGATTTTTAAAATTTGTATCCATGATCCGTTACATTAATAATAATTTTTGAACCTTGTGACATCAATTTAAAAGCAAGTCATGCAAATAACTATTTAATATTATACACATATCAAGCCAACGTTAAAATATATAAAAAAAACATAAATTCCAGAATATTTGTTTTTGATTCTGAAATTAGATGTTTCTTTTGCGAACATATCCATTAATTGTATACAGGAAATGTCTACAATAATTATAAAAATAATTAGCGGTAATTTTGAAACATTATATAATTTGTTCCACTATATACTCTTTTAGCGGAAAAACTACAAAATTTAGGATATATTTTTACTGCGATTAAGTTTAGCCGCAATCTCTCCGACTACTTGAATTGCGGCTCAATGGAGGTACCCCAAAAACTTATAATAAATCTAATCTTTGAAGAATATGAAAAGGATTGAGAGCAAGCATTAAAATAGTGGAAAAGATTATTCCTCGTCAGTTATTCATTTCCTAATACGAGTACAATATAAGCTAAACTATTGAAGCAAGTGGTTTGATATCACAAATCTAATCGTGATCATTTGTCTGTGGTCAAACCATAGTGAAAATGAACGTTCATAGACAAGAGCCTTTAGTGTAGAACGAAAAAAACTATTGTATGAGATGTCAGTTAATTTACATTGTGAATATTCGATTTCTTTTATTGGATAGCACTGAGATCGCTAACCTGACGATATTGTAATATTTTTTTTAAATTATTGAAGTGATTTTGTATGACGTAGGTGCATATCCACTTTTTTGAGCGAAACATGAAATTACACATTCGGGAGTTTAGACTTTGGCGTCATACAACAGTTGTTTGCGTCACACGCTAGTAAAAGACACTTGGCTAACAATATGTGAGTTATTAGTGATGAGCGAGCAAAGTAGTTACATTTTGTTGACCAGTCGATTCCGATTTTGCGTTATAAACCTGCGGAGAAACAAAAAAATAAGATAGAAGTGGAATCAAAGGTCTCAAAAAGCTCACGTCTGGATAAGTGAATTTGTATAATATAGTAGAGTAGTTCCATGGTATAAGTACATGAATTATTATAAAGAATCATTAATTTGTTCAAACGCGCTAATCTCAAAAACTACCGGTTGAAATTAAAAAAATATTTTTCAATTTGATAGTCTATTTATCGGGGAAGGCTATATAATATCTCGTAACGCCAAAAAAAGTTCTTATTTAAAAGAAGTATAGTCATGTTTAAAATACAAATTCACTTTCACAACAAAGCGACACATAACGGACACTTAAAACATTGATACTACATATTGTATTACGCCACGAATGTTTTAATTTAATCCAATCCATGGTAATAATACAATAGTTTTCTATTACATTAAAAACAACGCGGTTTTGGTCTGGCTAAAAATATACACAAATATTTGTAGCCTGGACTTCCTTCTAAGTGCTTTTACGATTAAGCTTTCACGTACACCATACTCAATACTTTTACCTGCTACGAAATTTGAGACGTACCTAGTTATGGTGCATAGTTTTCGATTTTCAACTTCCTGGATTTGCCAATTATTACTTAAATCTATTCGGGTTCACCAATATACAATCAATATTTACAAAATTTGATTTAAACAATCTAAATGAGAAATATTTATCTCTAAACTTTTAAAACTTTTCAAATTGATAGAGGTTTTAAATATGTCGTTAATACACTATTTTATATTGTTATATATTAAGTACCTCTGCATAATGTTCTTCGTTTTGCTGCAGAAGGTCCACGCAGAGTTCAGCCAAACGAATCAGGTCTTCCAACTTCTTAGCTGGAGTCACCATTGTGTCACCACGTAGGTCCTCTAGAAATCGGATAAAGAAGTAAGATTTTAAAGAAATCACTAAAATACCCAATGCAAATAGAACTAAATGATGAACAAACTGTTGCTTTCGAAAGTGAAGTAAATGTGTAAATTTTGTAGTCCTTTTTCAGTAAAAATCCTGTTGGAATTAGGAATGACATGGACCTATTATGGATTTTTACAAACCTTCTATATTAGCCTTCTGACTGAGCTGCTGGTAGTTCAGAAGTGCTGCGTTCTCCAAGCAATTTTGAATCATGACTCTAACATCCTCAGGTGCTACAGGAGTTACTACGTCCTTCATTAATACCCGCTCTAAGAGGGACAGCGTTGCCTAAAAGTTACAAGTATTAGAATATGATATCATGTGTTTTTCTTGTGAACACAAGGAACACTTCAGGTTTTACAACGAAATTGCAGAGTCCAAACTCTCGCATCTCTCCATATCCATGTCAAATTACTTTTGCAACGTTGACTTACTTTTAAAGCCCCCTCAGGCCTTCCAAAGGGGAATGCATATCGAAAGTTGGTGATCTGATGCTGCAGGAGCGCTTTCAGCCGCTCCTTGATCTCAGCAAATTTCTCCTTCTCCTGTACGGTGATGCTGCCCACACCATCGGGCCTGCCAGGCAACGTGGCGGTACTGTGAAAGGTTTGTTGGACTCACTCTAGTAAGGCACAAGCGGGAAAGGTCTTGGAAACTGCAGTATTATTAAAAATAATTTTATTTAAATGTCATAATATAATAGACCGGTTCGTAAAGGTTAAAGGAGAATCACAGATCCAATGATCCCTCGGTGCGTCTTCAATACATGATTTAACGAATAACTAGTTACTTGATTGGTAAATATTTTTGGAAAAAGTTTCTTCGCATATAGTACGTATGTACGTATTTGTAATAAAATTTGTTTGGTTGTAAATTGTCAGGCTGCTGGTCTGGTTTTTGTATCATTAAAAAGTTTTGATTTTAAAGAAGACAATTCCAAATTCTAAAAAGGTGAGATCTTCATTTGTTTTTTTAATTGTTAAAATATTATCGGATCGGATAACGTACACAGATCTAAGTGATATTGTATCCATTAAACTAAAATATTTTGTTAAGAAATTAGCACTGATTGAAAATGGGATATTACCCATTAAAAATAGTCACCTGTTCCCGTGTACATGGCTAGCGCAAAATGCGAAGGAGTAATGCATCAGTGTGGGGTCCACCATCTGTGTGGCGCTTTCTGCGACGTCAAGCAAGTCTGATAAATAACACAGATGTCTGTAGCAGCCTCTCACTCCGTACCGGGCACAATACTCGTCAAGGACGAACACTTGACCGGGAGAGAACCAACCCTGGGAAACATTAAATAGTATTCAAAGACACGAAAAAACTTTAACGAAAAAGTTTTGTATTATAGTATAGTGTGCTACCTACTATTGAAGGTAACAATCAAATGAGACATTAGTCATCGCATACATGTCAATGTTTGAGTACCATTTATCTCATATGAAAAAGAAAATGTTGGATTGTAGTACTAACCAAGGAACAGTATGGATCCTGCAACCGATATTTTAATGTAAGCGACTGTAAAGTCGAGAACAATTGATGATGGTCGAACTGACATGGATCTGCTTGGATATAGTCTTCCATTCCATGTTTTCTGGCTTTGTCCGCATCTGAAGAACCACCAGTAGATTTATACAACTTTGTTTTAAATAATCTTGTGTTAGGTATTATTAGAGCATGCACGAAGTTTAAAATGTTATAAAGTGATAAAGTTTTATAGCCTTATAAATTCGCCTTGATAAGTTTAGCTATTTTATTTTCTTAATGTCTTTACATTGAGAAAGTAGAATAACCAGAATGCATCTAGCACGGTTCTAACTCTCGGTTCCATCTAACTCAGCAAGAAACACGGTCTCGTATCTCAGATAGTCAAGGGGCTTCGTAATGTGAGTCTGTAATGGGCTTCAGATTAATCGCTTAACGTCAGTGTTCGGTATTAATAACGTACCGCCCATAATCTTAATATGTGTATCAGATGTAGTGGGAGGTGTAGGCTTGTGACTTTGGCCCGTCGCTCGATAGAGAGCCATCACCCAAAGGTGACACTCATTCTCATCGCTTACACCCATCAACACCGATTCTCCATCTCTCACCGCATTCATGAAGTATTTAGCACCTTCCAGCTCTGAAAAATTAATTTTAGGTTCTATGTTGCAATTATTTATGACAAAGTAACGATGAACATTAAAATAAATCAGAAGATCCGCCATACTAAAATTAGAAAAGACAAAAGTAATAGAAGTCCTAAAGCATGCATTAAAACTAAAATGAAATGGGCAGGACATGTGGGAAGACTGCAAGATCGCTGGACTCAACATATCACAATGTGGCAAGGCCCTCAAGGAAAGAAAAAGCAAGGAAGACCACTTGCAAGATGGGAGGACGACATTCAAGCAGTTTCAGGGAAGGAATGGCTCAAAACTTCCAAAATTAAGAAGGATGGAGACACCTGGAGGAGGCCTTCACACTCCATTGAGGGTTCATGCATAAATATTGATAAAAATATCATCTAGATATACTTTTGCTAATTTGATTTGATAAAAGCTATTTAATTTTTAATTATAATTGCGTTACATTTAATTTAATTAGCCATATGACATTAGATATCTTCATTGGTAACTGTAATTTGGCATGAAAGAAAAGGCTTTGATTTTTATTTATTTACGATAATCACAGAACTAGATTTGGCTTTTGTTCGAAGGTATTGAGAATGTTACTCACCTTGCCCAACCATCAATTGAGCTGAAAAAGAAATAGACAAGTTATATTCGGACATTTAAAAAAAAACAGTCTTAATCATATGTTTCATTAGATATTTGTATTAAATTGTGTGAACGCTGTGTTGGTAATAGCTTGATGAGTAGTTAAGTCAAAATTTCGTTAGTGGTCCGATTTACTATTTGTGAACAATCGGAATGATATAGCATTAAAATAAATTTAGTTACAGTCTAAGTATCATTTCAAATACTATTTTTTACGGTCTCTTATTATTTTGGTATATAAATATAGATAGAGACTTTTCAAGATATTAAAACTGTTGATGGTAATTCAAGTTAACGCCAAAGCTTACCACTCGCGAGCTCAATATAGTCCACAGTAAATCCATCCAGTTGCATCATTTCAGCAGGCTCAGACTTTTTGTCCTTATACGAGCAGAGGGCAAACGTATATTGACTGACTTGGACTAACACCATGTATCTTCGTTTCCACTTCCGCCATACAGCCTTACCAATTACGTGCAGGTAACTAAACAAAATTGTCAAGTTAAAAGTACTTCTTCTATCGGTTTTCCATCTAGTGACAAAAACTTATCGAATATAAAAAACACTACCCACAACTTTTGTGAATGAAAAAGAGAGACGTTTGAATCTTGCACAATGTGTGAAGTTAACTAAATATTGTTGGGATAATTTTGATATAAGGCGAGTGTGGGGCTGGGAGACCTGCCCGTCGTTTTTGGATCAGATTCAGAACGTTCTGGAAAAAGTGCAGGTCAAAAGCACCCATAACCGATGAAAATGCATGATGAATTTTATGAGTGTGGAAGATGCGAGAGAGGTAAGTGGAGGTCTGTGGTCTCTGCCTACCCCAATGGGAAACAGGCGTGACTTATATAAATAAATAAATAAATAATTTTTAAGTTAATTAGATATCGTGAAATAAAATAATTGATGAAATTACAGTGAAAATAACTCTTAGTGTTGTTTGTCGTAAGTGGTTTGTAAAGTGAATTGTTTTTTATGGTTACAGTAACGGCTGCGTTTTAAAGTAGTGCTTTTACTTGCCCGCAATGCTTCATATTCAATGGCTTGTCCATTCTACATGCGATTTTGATCCTTAAATCTTGATCGGGAAGGTTCTTGGGCACTGTCATCCGATGCCACTCTGGTGCCTGCAAATAAACGTTTTTATATTGTGTGAACTTTACAATTTAAGTAGACTACCTTTAGGATTACTAAATAAAGCGGTTCGTCAGCCAATTGAACCTTCACATTTATATTTTAATCAACAAATAAGAAAAATAATACATTAAATATTTAAGGAGATCGCATACGTGATTTATTTCTTAAAATACCGGATTGAAATCACATGTTCTTGAATGTTTTTTCCTTTTTATGTGCATCAACAACAGTTTTCTACGTGCTACACACATATTTCAAACAGAGATAGCTTTGAAATCTATCTAGCTATCTAGCTAGCAAAAATTTCTTACCTTGCTAGACAGAGGCGTAGGTCTGAGTACAACTTTGCCAAGCTCCTTGTCTTCCAGTGCTAGTACACCCGGGTTTTCGGTATACAACTTAACCTTTACAGCAGGAAGTGGTTGAGTTGTACTGAAGTCTCCTTGTGTATCCCACCTGTTACGATTACATTGAGGGATTTGGTTAGATGCGTCAAAAATCACTTAAGTTTTTGAAAGTGTGGTCTCTTCTTTCAAAGTAATGGGAGGATATTTCATCAATCTAATAGGAAACCATGATTTTTGAAAGGTGCATGTTTAGCGGTCAGATAACATCACTGGCGAAATTGTATGTGACGTCCTCGTAAGATTACGATGTTAGTAGACGCGCCTACAGTCAGAGCTTAATGACCAACAGCATAGAAGCTAACCGTAAATAGAGTAAATATTATTAATTATCTACTTCTAGATATGTAAAAAACATATATTCTAGCTGAATATTCGAAGAAGAACGATATTCTGCAACCGTTGGCGTATTACAAGCCCACGCAACGTCGCTCCAGTTTCCCACACCTTTCTTGCTACTTTTTGATTATGTTCAATTGTACATATAGATTAATGTGCTCTACATTGTACATGTACAAACACAATATGTACTATAGTACAAATTAAAACAACTTACAATTTTGTATATAAATTATCCAAATTATCCTATGAATGTTTCAATAGAAAGTTTGAAAACAAACTTACATGGGCTTAGAAGCCTCTGCTTGATCGGTCTGTAGTTTGTCCCCACCTTCCACTTCCATGGTACAGTATACTATTCTATTCTGCGCCAAAGACTTTAACCCCTTCACTTCCATAACAACTACCTATAATTTTCCATGATTAATTTTCAAACAATAGTTATTATTGGTTTGGGGCAAATAAAATTGACTCTAGATTCTCGACTGTATTTAGTTTATTCAGGTTTTTCAATTGTATAGTTATTTTAGTAATCCGTGTACGATTGAGAGATATAACTAGATTTCTATGTGTGGGTTGATGTTAAAATAACTTTAAAACGCGGAATGAGGTGTTTATATCTTTAAATCATTTGAGACGTTCCAGTTTTCTTTAAGACACTGTTCCAAAACTTTCTCTTTTCATTTGCAAGTTTGGACCCCCGACCAAAACCCATGTTTTACCTCTATTTGGAAAGTCAGAACCACGTCCATTTTAGTGAGTTGGGTGTCTACATCGCCGCCATCACCCTCACCACCAGTTAACTTGTTCGCTAAAGAGCCTTGCGATCTGAAACATAGCTGCTTACTCAACCTTGGACTCGGATCTGGCCCTGCATTTCTATACCACCACCCAATTGATTACCAACAAGCACAAAAGACCCACATTAGAACATGTCAAGTGTCATTTAAAAATTGAGATTAATAACAATTCAAAAATATTAAATACAAGTTACAGTGTTCATACCATCACAATGATATAATTTATGGCGTATGTGATGTTACAGATGCCACATGTTGATCGAGGTACGACATATGAGGATACATACAAGGTGGCATACCATCACCGATACCAAGAATGATTAAGCATGGAAAATGGGAAAATTACATAGATATATGGAACAAACATTCTATATTATAACTATTTAAGGGTGATGAGTAAACTGTACAACTATAACGTGTATGCAAAGCCTAAAAAGCCTTGTTTTATACCTAGTATATTGAGTGTTACGAAATATAAAAAAAGTGAAATAAAAAAGCTGTGTAACAAGTTAAATGTATTGGCTAGTCTTCTACAAATGCTTATCAGAAGCTTTCGTAGTATAAGCATTAAAGCTTTATTTGATTTCTATAAAAAGCATTCTGGCAAGTGGAAGCTTCATCCATGTTGTCATTCGGTCAAATTGTTTTATTGTTAATTTCGTGACCACGTTTTTATTCTTTAAGGGGTTTAAACCATTGGAGAAACAATCTTTAAAATTGGCGAATTTCTATATAATTAAAAGTTGTGTCTTTTTTATTATTGTAGACACAAATAATTAATTTATAACTACTTAAACAATAATCTAAGGTAGCTAATATGTATTTGTTTATTTCAATGTAATATCAATAGATATATTAGTTTTAGACATTTATACGGGAACTGACAAAATTTAGTCTCTGACTGAAAATAATACTTCTAAGTTAGTTTTACAATTTGTATCTCCAAAGGTCATCTAGCTAAACTAACGGGCCAAGCTACAGTGGTCAAGACAACATTTGGATAAGATTACAAGGTTAGGTGTCATCCCGGCTACTCAAGACACGTGCGCAAATTATATATGGACTTATTACTTGTACTTCCTTTATCCAGTTATGTGCCAGGATCAGAAAACGAAGAAATGAACAAGTAGAAAGGTAAACAATAATAACATAGGGGAGAATTTGGAAAATAATGAGAACTCGAAACCAATTGTTTAAAGTGTTGGAGCCTGTAATTTTGTTTTCTCTAAAGACTAAGAATATAATTCGTTATTCCAAATCAAGGTATTTCGTGGGAGATATAAGGAATTCTCCAAAATAATGAGACATCAGATTGAATTATAATAATTTGGTGTTTAATTGTATTTTTAAATGCAAAACATACAGCCTAATATTGTCTTTTATTAAGATAACTCTTACTCATTTAAAGAAAAACACTTTGTTAATTAACTGATTAAGTTATGTTTGTCAGTCTACCGTGACGAAGCACGCACGCGAAACGTCGGAAAAATTTAAAATAATGTAATATACTTAAATTTTGTGAAAATAAATAACTTAATCCGTTAACAAAGTATTTTTCTTTACATACAGCCTATCAAAACGTACTTTTTCAAATTTTAGTCTTTACCAAAAGCACAAACAGACAACTCACTCGATATGACGGCTGATAAAAACTCATGTACCAATAGATGTTAGATAATTTAGAAATATTAATTATTATTTTATTGTCTACGAGATGTCTTTTTTAATAAACTGACCTGTGATTATACCGCTTGATTTTATGAAGGCCGTACTTTGAGTCCGCTCCCCCCTTGGACACAGGGAGGGACTCAAGATTGGCCATCAACAAATTTATTGACGACTTCAGTTCTTCAATATACAGCGACTCCATTTCTTTCAGAACAAATTTAGGCATCAACTTGCGGTTCTAAAAAAAAATTTAATGTTATTTGGAGTCGATGATTTTGGGCTGTTGCAAAGGGTAACATCAGATTGGGAAGGCACCTGTTACGGTCTGTACTGACCCCAGAATATGTTCTTTCCTCGGTCAGCGTATAAGTAAAATACAGTGAGGGAATACTGTTCGAAATTAAAGTACGAAATACTTTTAATTATAACAGCAATTTTTAATTCAGTTGGAACTGCTACAAACCGAGAAAAAACTACAAAGCATTTTTTATGTACATACATTTGAAGGTTTGATTAGTTGTAAGTATAGATTGTTAGGGACAAATAAACTTGTTGGATTTCTTAATATTATAGGCTAGATAATGTTAGTAGTACGACGAGAAATAGGAGAACATAGCACCTTTTCCATTTCATTGACTTTTTGCATTCTTCCATCCAGTTCTCTTCTTATGGCTGCAGCTTGTTCATCCGCTGAGTCCAACTACAGAAAATCAATCAAGTCAAATATTTACTTCGTTCTTTTACAAACATTTTAAGATCAAATATCGAAGACAGTTAATGTTTTAGATTTTTTTGCAAATATTTATCAAATAAAACATAAAACTTCTAATTAACTAGGAATTATGATCAGATACACACAACTTATTCCCCGGGATGATAACAGAACTTCATATGACACGGTAAACTTACCAGGAGAGCATTGAACAACAGCTGGTGTTCGAACTTTTTGACGCCCAGTATCTGTTGAAACATGTCATACAGCTGTTCCTTGCTGAGGATGCACTCTGCATTCAGGCTTTGTTGCTGAGCTCGTGATGGCCTCTTGGATTCATCGTCTCCTGGTACACCTGATGGTTGATGAGTGTATATTTCATGACAGACAGAGAAAGAAGGGTAAAAGGAAGGAGTTAGATAGATAAGGTTGAAATGTGTTGAAATATTGAATGTTGTGTAAAAGTTAAATTGTTTAGCTTACCTAAATCCTATGTTAGATTATTCGTTACATTCTGCTTTAGTCTAATAAGAATTGAGTAATATGTTAAAACACTACCAAAATAACTAAAGTACTTACAGCCTTCTTGTGCTTTAAAATGTAAGAATATAAATGTGTTTCGTATGGCTATAATTAGAAGCAAGAAATTGTATAAGTTGTTTAAAAGCAAATGTCTGAAGCTGGAGTGTTCTGTAGTCTGTACTGGTAAAAGATAAGAGAAAAAGTAACAATGCGTGATCAAAAACTACAACATCCAGATAGCAACGTCACAAGACAAAAGCCGAATGATAAAGGAATGATCAATGATACCTGGTATTCCTGGGGTGTTAAAGAGGCATCGTGAAAGAGTAGGACAGAAACACACACAGTGAGATAGCAGGCAGCACACATTGTCAAAACATTTAACATTCTAAATCCAGATAATGTAGATCTGCCGTTGGGTTAATTTCAATTTAGAGCTTATAGCTATCGTGGTTGTTTTGCTATGTGATTACAATTTTATTCAATAGAAACAAATTGTAAATCGTATTTAAACACTAGAAGGGTTGTACGTAATTATGTTTATACGTAGATTTATTATTTTTTGATTCTAAGTATAACTAATAAATTGAGAATCATTGCAGGACTATTTTTTATTATTTATTTATGATTTAGACTCTAAATATAAACTTTTTTTGTTTTATACAATATGTAATAAATTGTAGATGAAGACTGAGTGTTATTGTAAAGTTCGGATCTGCTATGAACTTCTTACTACGAGATATAGTAGTTTATTTATCTACTAGTAGAAGTATATTATATATTTGTCACTAAGACCTTCGCGAGGGTCTATAAATAAGTTTTCTAGGAAATGTTTGATTTAGGATAATCAAACACTGCTGTGTTCGAGGTACAGCGATCAAATATTTAGAGATGTTGGGACTTAAGTACTTAGTAATAATATAGACTTAAAATTAATTGAAATAGCTTTTATTACATATTGTATGCCACATTTTTGTCTTTTTTTTGAACAACTAGTACGGAAATGAGTTACACACATTCAAAGGCAATTGCAGACTCAAGCATAACTCCACACAGCTTCATGCTAAATAGACATTTCATAAATCTAAAATTCGACTTTTGGACGAAAAGCAAACAATTCTAATAAACACCTTATTTTTTATTGATTGACATTTGACATATTGGTTGTAGTAATAAATTAATTTATTTATTAACCCAAACACAGCGCTAGTGATTATATAGTATAAAATCGAAATGCTATTACTAAAATAGGGTCACAACATAAATAAGAAAAGACTTAATGGAAAAAAACGGAATTACATAAAATTAACAATACACATGTTATAAGTGAAATGCAAAAACAACTGTTAATTTTGAAAAGTTTCTGCATATACTTTTGAACGTCATATTTTAAAATTTTAAAGTTACTCTACCGCTCACTACCGCTTTTGTAGATGGTATATATCGATATGGCCGAGTGAAAATTTCATTCTGGACATCTATACTTATTATAAATACAAAATAATAAATTCTGTTTCTTTAAAATTCTGAAATTTTGTCTAAAACGAACTTGAAATATTTACTAAAACCACATTGAAATTGAAAACTTTGTAAAGAGATAACATTGTCTTAAGCATTGCCAACAGGGCAAGAGGCACTGATGCTGCTCCGGTGTCGGGGCAAAACGTGCGTCGAGTGTTTGAACTTTTTTTCGCGGAGTATTGCTAATAAATTGATCTCATTCCATTGTATACTATAGAATAACACCAGATTAAATAAATTATTATAATTTAATCAACGTGAGCACAATAAATCTATGTGTATAACTGACTAAAATATAACGATTAGCGGCTATGTTTACTTCTCGTCCAAACTCTAAATCCATCCTGATAAACAGTGTACTCACCCGTTCCCTTCATTATACAGTCCAGCTTGGCCAGCCATGTCGTCACTACCGTGTCTTTAGTGAGACCGTCAATTTCGGCTTGCGATTTAAATATGCACTCACTGAAAAGTATGACAAAGCTTAATGCAATGGAACTTTCGGGTGTGATGCTATTACAAAACTTTTTTATTTAATTTATTTATTTTTTAGAAGTATTCGCGTAGCATAACTAGACTAGCTTAGCTTAGTTTAGCTAGTTAGACTATAACTTTTTGTGACCTATTCATGATATATATCGGACCTTTGATTTTGCTAGAGGAAATGTCTGAAACTGTTTCTTCTGATCCTAATCCGGTTAAGTAGTATTAACATTTTCATATTATCATGACTTTCAGATACGTAGAGATAAATAAGAGTTGCCTACATGTCTAAAGGATAATGTATGTTATACGCACTTCACTCTCTTCTCAATATTGTTCCTGAAAACTTCACGAAAGTCGTTGTGGGTACAGGCACCAGCTTTCACCATTTGCTCCACTCTCTCTGATTTTAAGAAGACATCGAAGTACGCCTGAACAGCGTTTTGGAATGCTTCGTCTGCTAATATTTGCGTTTCACCCTTGAGGAATGCCTGGGAAATAATATTTCATTGAAATTACCTAAAGCCAAGTTAAAATATATCTATTTAATATAAACAAATGAATGGATTATTTGTTTGGGAGAGGGGGAGTGTACGTTAACGCAGCCGCACCGCGTTCTAATGAAGGTAATTCTATATATGTTTTTATATATAAGTATATATATACGATTTATTAATAACTTTGTATTTCCAGTATAAATTGCACCCAAGCATCTTCTCTTACTTCTGAGGGATCTACATAAAAAAGAAGCCCAGATTTTTTTTTATTTTCACTACTACTATATATCTACTAATAGTGTATTAATTATATTATGGTTAAGTATTATATAGAGGTAAATATTTTTTTGCATGAAACACTAACATCTATACAAGTTTTCGTTACCCGCGAAAGAAGATAGAGAAATGTCTATAACAATCAAGTGAAAATTATAGCCTCCATAGCACTATACTGCTATCTTGGGATTGTAATTGCTTTTGATACTTACCTGAAACCTTGCTTGGATAGTCTCCAACTGGTGCATAGTGACCTTCGTATGACGCCTAGTCATATCCGTTGGTTGCTTAGCATTGAAGGGATGAGCGATACATCTAGACACAAAGACGTAGAGCTGTAGTCTTCTCTTCTTGTCCTCTTCTAGCTTCTCAATCTTTTCCTGGAAGCATTATGTTTAGCTTATATACTAAAATCACAGTCACTTATATCCATCTCAAACTATCACTTATTAAGAGGGAAGAATCATCAAATCTGCAGGAAATATACGAAAGTAAATTTCCGGCGCAATGCCACGATCATTCACGATCATTTTTACGATTTTGTTTTATCTGTAAGTGTAGTGAATTATTACAGATTATATGCGAAATAAATATATTTTCTATTAACGTTTCCATAATGATTTTTGGGTTTAAATGGGACTCCATTGCTTCATTGGATTTCCTCGTTTCGTATAATGAAATGGAACCTTTCGTGCAGCGAGTTCGATCCATTCGACCGGTTATATTATAAAGTTACTCTGTAGCCCTGTCTTACGCGAAGGCTCGAACGATTCTCAGCAAAAGTAATCGAATGAAAGACATACGTGCTTCTGGGTTGCATCGAAGATAGAACTCTGCGTTATTACCTGTGGATCTTGGTCTTTATCCGAATGGCTGGTCCCAGATGGACTTGGGGATGGAGCGGGAGCCTCGCCGGAACTGGCACTTCCGGTTGATGTCCTACGCAAGAACGATCTAAACGATCGACAGCGTTAAAGTTTAATGACAGTGATACAAAACATACATTGACCGGTAGTAAGATTTGGAATAAAAAATAATAATTTAGGCATATTTAATATCCAATATTTTCAGTATATTCTTCATTTCCAGTTCGGTCAATATTTGCAGACTTATGTTCTGTGGCTCTCACTAAAAATAACTAAAATCAACAATATAAATAATGTTTCGTGAAACGAAATGGTCGTGAGGAATCTTTAAGTTTGCTATTGTAGTTACACAGACAATATTCTAAATAAACCGTTCGATAATACAACATATACTTAGGAAACACATTGTAGTTATGTTCGGCTAAGCTTAAAAAAATAATTTTTGTGGAGTACATATATGACGGCCTCTATTCGAAAGAGTTCGTAGCCGCGATGGTTGTATAAAGTATTTATATACTTAGAACTTTTCAATCTTTAAAAGTACTCTTACGTCTCTTTCTTTGTATTTAAGCTATAACTAAATGAGCATTTCATAAATCAGGCCGAGTGATTTGATTTAGGTTTTGCAAATAAGAAATTACCGACCAGTCTCGCTCTAAAGCTCTTAACTATTATATTATTTAAAACTAGCGAGAAACAGCTAAATATCGAACTGATGTAATCTGGACCATCTTAATCTACTATCATGCTATCTGGGTGTAATAATATTTCCTGATTTTTATTTACTTGACAAGGGGTTTATATCGAACAGTTTATCTAGAACATGTTTCAGGGTCACTTACGCATGTTGTGGGGGTGCTAATGCCTGTGCCTCCCTTTGTCGAGTGGCGGGGTGAAGGGGGGCAGCGAGGGGGGCTGTTGTTAGCGGACTTGCGCCTGTAAAACATCCATAAATATATAAAAAGAGAACTCATGAAGTGTCTAGAAGAAAGCGTAGGAAAAAAAATTAACAACACCCTTTGTCATGGTCGTTGGATTGGCATCCAATAGGGAAAAGTTATAAATTTTAGTGGCTACTTTCTGGTTCTTAATGGTTTTGGATCATTCGTTAGCTGCATTAGCTTTGATCATATTATTTATAGTTTTTGTATGTTTTGATCATAGTTCTTTCTACACATACCGTACAATTTTGGTCTAAGATGTATTTCTCCTTTCATCATATTATATATTAATGAAAGATTACCTAAACCTTGTAATAATGATCGTTATTTGAAGTTAAACCTTAAAATATATTTATTATAATTACATTCCAGTCCGTTCTGTTACACATTGTCTTTTATCAACATAACTATTAGTCATTTAAAGAAAAACACTTTGTTATCGAATTAAGTTATGTATTTTACAAAGGTTAAATTTTTCCGAGGTTTCGCGTGCTTTACAGCGTGCTCAAGGTAGGTCACTGTAGAAAAATTAAAATAATGCAATTTAAATTTTGTAAAACACATAATTTTTAATCCGTTAACAAAGTGTTTTTCTTTAAATGAATCATAATTATAATTATATTTCAATTCATCATATATATTGGACTGGACATCAGAACGGTAGACATCGCGGTATAAACCGAACAATTTCTCCAAAAACTCTCCATACTAAATACGAAGGTAAAGAGAGACCATTACCCGAGCGTTCTTTGCTCAAACCGAGATTTATATAAGTTATTTTATTTATATAAAAGAGGATGACTACAAAAACAGCTACATAAAATAAAAGAGTTGACAGGAAGAGAAATGAGTATCAAGTCCACAACCGTGCTACGTATGTTTAGAAATTTTATAAGCTTAAAAATATAATAGAAATTAGAATAATAGAAAATAAAATGATATTGCATTTTGCGAAGTTGAATGCATATTGAGAGGCTTTAATACAATTTATATGTAAAAAATAATTTTCATTTTTGGATTCAAATATTGAGTTTTGAGTAGAAATTCTCATATATAAAATTAATGGATAAAAGATCAATCAACTTGGAAAATTACCTGGCAGTCCAGCAGTAGAGCCTCGCGGTAGCTCAGGTTTTCCTCGCACGGACGGTCTTGCCACTGCCAGGCCACCGGGTGGAACAACTGAGAACAAATGGTATTCAATCATAAATACAAACCTGAGTTATGTAATGCAAACCTTACTTAGGTTTACATACATAGTTTAACAAGGATATTAAGATAATAATGTCAACAATAGTTTACGTAGGCCATAAATGCATTTTAGTAAACGCAGATGTTTAGTTTTTGTTCAATAAGTTAGAAGATACACATTCTTACAATTCTAAATGTGTTAACAATTAGCATTGATATGTCCCTATAATAAAGATGTCACCCCTTGACCATTCCATGAACCCAAAAAGGATAAGTTATTGTTTCAAGCCGTCGCAACCCCACCACCATTACTTTAAGTTCCAATATAAGCTCTTGTTTTAGATGATTAAAGATAGTTGTCACTATACTGTAACAAAGTGTGTGTTTCTTATATTTGAACATCCCTCCAACAAACGCCGCCGAACTTAATTCGTGCCTTAACTTTTTTGTTCGAACATGATACATGTAAAACGTCAGTTCTACGTATTTTATGACATGAATGACCTCGACACAACAATTTCTCGCGCATTTATCGAAATTCACTGAAATAAGCTTTTGCAGTTTCATCTGAAATTTCGATACATTACTATGGATAGCAGAACTGTCCAAAACGTTCTCAGGCGTTGTACAGTAATGTATATGTTAAAACTACATTGCACACTTTTGATGTTATGTAGGAGGTCATTATACTTATTATCGGTACGTATATGTATTTCCGTATAAAAATCGCATTTCTATATTCGAATAATGAATAAAATAAAAAAATAATAAAAATAAATATATAAAAAAATAATAAAAATAAATATATACCATATTCCTTACAGTCGAAAGAAATCTCATTTAATATAACAATATCCTCTCATTAAGTTTTTGTATTATTCGTTATTGTTGCACTTTGCGCTAACGATCTCTTAAACCTAGTCTGGATGTCAAGTCGAGTTTAATTTCTAGTTATTTTAAGGCCGAAAAGTACTTTCCAGCGACATCTATAATCTGTACATACAGTCACTACGGTGACGTCACACCCTGAATATCGCCAACAAGGTTTTTTAACAACTTTGAAAACGTCTTTGACAATATAATACAGTAGTCAAAGGACTACTGTTTTTTTTTAATTAGTTTTCAAAAACATATTTCGGAAATGTACACATCTTGGCATTAAACACAAAATTATACAATATACATTAATAAATTTACAGTAAGTAAGTGAACACATATTTTTTTATATGTACATAAATCCTTCTGAGCGTTTACATAGCAAAACATTTAACATTCACAACAAACTACACTATTACAGATAATTAATATTATATTACATTAAAATACAATATTCTATATTTAAAAATCAATATTTTGACGTTTTACGGAGCTGTCAATAATAATGGCGTAACTAAATTTGAATGAATGGAGAATGTTCAGATCATTCAGTGAATGATATTATATTAAGTTTTAAGTAAATTAAACGAGAATAATTCCAATGAACATTTATAAATAATAGCGTAACACAATGTTATATATTAAAGTAAAACTAGACTGAACTACAAAAAAGGATAAACTCTTCAACCCTAAGTCATTAGGTCCGTCAGTTGTTCGTCTGGTCTTGGATCTTCTCTTTTTGTTGAAGAAAGCACACATCTTCCGTCCTCCAAAAAATGCCATATATTTACGGAATAGTGCAAGCGGAACTATTCTTTATGACGCTTTTCACGTCCATACATCGTATGAGTTGCTTTTTGATAGAAGGTTTTGTCCAGGGATCCTACGGTACCTACAGTACCATTACTTAAGCTCACCGTAGGTAGGCTCTTACATATTACATGAGGGTACTTAGGCCTCTTCTCGCCACGTCACCCCTACCAGTATGCTTAAATGTATCTTACGCTAGCTAACCTATCTATACCGTATAAAAAGATTCCGTAGTTTATTCAAGAATTTAGTAATTTGTTCCATCAGTACATATCTAACTCATTAAAAGACTTGTATTAATTTATTATAAGAAACAATAAACACATCATATTTACATACATACAATAAAGTCAAGGGTATACATATAGATGAGTTATTAATTGTGAATAATTTAAGCTTAATAGTCATAAATCATAATAAGAATTGAAAAAAAGGAAGATTTTCCTCTTATGTTTTCTTGCTATACGTCCATATAATTTACGTTAATGTTCTAGCAATTTACAGGGTGAAATGGAAAAAGAGAACGACACGGTTATCTCAGTTCCTAACTGAACAATTGATTTACTACAATTATATTCGAATAATTTTTGTTCAGCTTATATGGTACGCGTATCAAAAGTTTCATAGTATTTTTTGTTGTTAACATTTCTATTCTTAAGTTTTATTGAACCAAATACATTTATTTTACAAAAATGCCTTTGTATCTCCCTAGCTATAGTGTAGTTCTCTCTCTCTAGTTTTTGATAGTACAAAATCATATTTCGCATATTTTATCTCCCTACCTCAATGGAAGCTGTTAATTAATACACTACAGAATCTTATAAACGTGACGCAATAGATGGGGATGTATTGGGGCAATTAATGTATTACTTTATATAAGCTGGCGAATAATTTCGATTCGTAACTTTAGATTTACCTTAGAATTTCTTTCATGTTATTACCCAATTAACTCGTGTCGGATACATTCTCCTGTGTTATATCCGGGAGGGAAGACAAGTAATATAGTACATAAACTTATAAGCTACGCGGAAATAGGAAATGGAAGCCTAAGAAGCTTTTTATGAGCATCAAACTAATAACTGGTCACTTTCAATCATACCATATCAATTTCTACCTCTTATATAATTGCAACCCTGTTTCGGCCTATTTAAAAAAAATCGTTATCAATTATTATATATAAATAAATAGTATTTGTAAGAATTTTCATAACAATTCAACAATGAAAAGTACAATTTTTCATCGATTTTTTTTTAATTTGTTAAAGTGGATTTATGAAGTATGAAGGTTATTTTGTATATTTACCTGGTAATTTCGCGGGCTGCTTCTTGTGTTCATCCTCACTGTCTTCTTCGGATGAGCTGGGGTCAATCATGTTGCTATAACAAAAAATCATTATTCAATTAATATTATATCCCATACATTAGCTGCAAACATATTTCCAAGGATCACTATTTTTTATACTACTAAATAAGGATCAAATGCAATCAATTGACGCTATGACAACTCATTTTGCCAAGTCTGTCGACCTTAAAAATATTTTAATGTAAAAAAATTGTATGTGCACAAATGGTTTTTTTTTTAATAAACTGAACACGCGGCTAAAAATGTAACAGGAGCAAACGTGACCGCTCATGGATGCCTTTATCTATTGCTTAGTCTTTAGCACAACACTTAAGTTATAACATCTAACGAATTAAAAAAATAACGATATTTTTAATTCCGGGTTGAATTTCCGGCGTTTATGGAACAAAACGGAAGCAACTACACATTTTATAGACATTCGATGCTATATACATACATATAGCAAGAAATTATTGAAAAGCTAAAGACATAAGCTTAATAAGATACTGTTCAAGATTGTCTCCTTCATTTTGAGATGACTAAGAGAAACTTGATCGACCTATTTCTAGTGTTAGAAAAGGTAAGAATTGAATGTAGATTGATATCGTGAAGGTCAGGCTTAAATTGTGGAAAGTGCTCGGTCAAGGTCATTTCGGAAGACTGGTTACTTTATGCTGTTGCCTAGCAACGCTATTAATAGTGACAAGCTAAAAAAGCGAGGTGCAGTTTCATTGGAAGAGATTAAGATTAGTTCAACTAAATGTGTCCAGACGTTTTTTTAAATGTGATACGTTCCAATCAATCTCAAATACGCACTTACGACACTTTTAATCTATAAACATTCACTTTATAATGAGGGTAAAACATAAAGAAACGAAATACTTTAAAAGAATACATTAAAATTGTCCCGCTTATCGGCTTAGAAGCCAATGTAAGTAAAGAGAAACACGTGATTAATAATAACTGCATTTCTATGAAATTATTAAGTCCTAGCCGCCCCGGTAAACGTTGTTTTGCCATACATGTGCTTTATACGGCCACGGCGCTATGGCGGTTTCGTTTACTGTTTGAATTTTTTAATTCGTAATATCTTTTGAATGGAAAGTCCAATTTAAATAATTTAAAAACTATTCTATAGGTAGTTATATGGTCTTGACCATAAAATTTATTTGGATACGGTAATCCTTATATATTAATATATAAACACATAAAATGCTACAGCGGAGTTTTTTGTAGACATTATGATGTTCTTCAATATTGTTGTACATTATTTTGTTCTATCGCAAATAGTTTCAGCGGCGCATTCGACGAAAGACATTTTAAGGCTCATTTTTCTACACCTTCGGTTAAATTGTTCAAATTTTACCAAGGATCCCTAATTTTTTTGAAAATGAAATGTATCCTTTGTCAAATTGGAAGAATGTAGCATTCTATTGGTGAAATAATTTTTTCGGCCCAGTACTTTTTGAGCCTATTCAATACAAACACAATTCTTTACTATATTTTAAATATATTTAGATATATTTAAAAATTAAGCTTTGCCTTCATTTTATAAATTTCTATTTTTCATATATAGTAGTATTTTATTGATTTTTTTAGGCATAGTATTTTTATTAGTGATGTAGGGACAGAGATAGGGCATATTTTTTTATAATAATAATAATTCTTTATTTCTCTATATAAGTTACATTATTTGGAGAAAATTTAAATTTCATAAATAGTTACATTGAGGGTAGATTAATAAATTTAAAAATAGTAGAAAAATAATTGTATTTTTCTACCATATGACAAATTTACTATTATGTATTGTTGATGATGAAATAGGCTATTCTAGGCCAAACTATATACTTACGACTAACGCTCCCAGAGAATCACTCATACAGCTTATTTATATTATATTTCTCGTATATAAGTGAGAATTGTATTACACAATGCGTAAATTAATTAAGGCTATAACAAGTCTTTTATTAACATAACTATTACTCATTTAAAGAAAAACATTTTGTTATCGGATTAGTTGTATATTACATTATTTTTAAATTTTTCCCGAAGTTTGGCGTGCTTTACAGCGTGCGTGGCCACGTGGTCACGGTAAGGCTTTCAATATTGACCGGATAAACTCAAAACTACCAGGCCGAGATCCTTCTCCATTAGATTGCAAAAGTTTATCAGATCACAGCATACATTCAGCTCATCATACAAATTTAGACCGCACAGGGGATCAAACCCGGGACGGTCGGCAGTCCGGCATGATCATTGTGTAAACGGGGTCGTCAAATAACGGTGGCGATTCTGATGTACATACTCTAAAGTCTAAACTGAAAATCTCTAAATTTAGCTTTAGACCTGTCAAACAGTTTTAGAGAGCGTGACCTATTCTGTACATATATAAATTGATAGCAATAAGGTTTAAATTGTTAATGTAAAAACATATAGAATAGGTTACACACGTTTGACAGGTTTAACCCTAAATTTAGAGATTTTTAGTTTTAGAGGTGTACATCAGAATCGCCACCATTGTACTAAACGTTATTATTTGTGTTACTTTGTCACTCTCCCGATGAGTTCTTTAACTTCCAATAGACGAAATAGTTTAGCCCCGAAATTCAAGTTAAGTGGCTTCAGTCCAATTATTTATATAGCCTGTTAGGGACAATTAGTTTTATCGCCAATAACCGGGAGGATAATAAAAAGCAAATGTTTTAAGGGCATAGTACTAAAAGATAAAATTGAGAAATTACATTTGGGAAGATTGGATTTTATTGCTGTAATTTACACTCGGTGCCTTCTCTTTTACTTTGTTATTCTTGTCGGTTATGAAGCTACGCTCCGCTAAATGAATACATTAGTATTTATTTTAAGTGAGTAGGGATTACAGACGCGCAAGGAGGGGTTCAAAAATCAAGTTTCTCGTATGACAAACATTTATTTTTAGATTTTTTAGTATTTGCTGTTATAACGACATCATACATATGTACTTTAATCAACCTAAATAGCTAAGTTGTTACGGTTCACGAGCTACGGCTGAGTCGGACTGACGTAGACACAAGCAGACGAACGGACCCAGACATGTGTGCAGAATGAATCCAGGTTTTTTATGTAAATTATCTGTATATATGAATAAGCTGTACCATAATACAGCTTTTTGGATAAACACCGTGTTTAGACACATGTCCGGAAATTATTATAAGTTTTCGGAAGGATTTTCAAAAAAAAAGTTTTTGTGAAATATTTTAACTCATTACGCCCTTGGTAAACTAATTAGTAATCAGTACGTCGCGTCGATAAGATAACTGTTACGGATCGTTTGACATTGAAGTTTAATTGAAGCGTCAGGCGAAGCTTGGTAAGGCAATATATTGTCTTTTATTAACATACTCATTAAAAGAAAATACTTACTCATTTAAAGAAAAACACTTTTTAACGGATTTTTAATATTTATTTTTGCAAAATGTAAATATAATTACATTATTTAAAAAAAAAATCCGACGTTTCGCGTGCTTTTCAGCGTGCGTGGTCACGGTAGAAGATAAAAGGTGTTAACTGTCAAGGCAATATTCTATTCTCAAGGCAAGCTTTTATTCGCAGGCGAAAGCTGCCAAAACGGCTAAACTTGCTAAACTTTTATAAATACATAAAAAAACTGATATCAAAAATTCTCACCTATATATTTAAATTTTCATTGTCTTATAAATATACGCCTTCAGAGAATGAATCTTAAATGTATATACAAGAATAGAGCTTTACACAATATTTCAGTTAAGTCAATCTAATATGTAAATTACTGGAGGTGGGGTATTTTCCCTTACTCAAACTGTTGGTTTTTCCAACGGGTTAATGTTAATGTTAATTATATGTTAATTTGAACCTATTTTTCAGTTTACTATTAAGACGGTTATTATAATTACTTTGAATTTTTAAAAGCGTGTTTGTTTTACGCGAGCTCTTAAAACTTTAAAGCTTTAGCAATTTAAAGATTTAATTAACCCACAGAAGAGAGCTTTAGTATTTAATCCAAATATATATCTGTTTATCATTGGATTAAACTATAACACATGCTATTAATAGTTACGTCATTTACGTTGGACTAACTCGAATGTAATATATCTCTTTATAATATTATTTAATAAACCCTATTCGCTGTATTAAGGTGTTTATTTATAGGCATTACAGGTGTCCATTGGCGGTCGCTTGCACTTCATTGAGACTGCTCGTTTCATAAAAAAATGAATCTATTTCAAGCAAGTATTATAGACATGAAAAGACAATCATGCCGAGTTCCCAACGAACGCGTGTATAGAGTCGGGTCCCTAATCAAAAAATGATATAAAATCTCAACGGAGAAATCTAATTTAGGTTATTATGTAAGAATTAGGTCAACTAATTTCATGAAATGGATGAAATTAAACACAATACGCCTAATACATATTGACAAGTAGCTACTGTTTGATCGCATTAATTCAGTAATTTTTCATTAATACAATAGCATTTTTTTTAAATAAAACTTTTTGCAACAAAAAAAAATTAATGCAGTCCATTTTTTCGAAAGACCATTCTAATTTGTTATTAAAGGTCTAATATTTATTGCATCAAAATGTTCAATTTGTAATAAATGGCCTTTTTGATAAACGAGGAAGAAACGCAATTTACGCATTCCTCGCAGCACAAATGCTACGGAGATATGTGGTAGTCAACTCACACCAGGCAAACTCTCTGCTTATCAGAAAGCCGGGTGAGCAATATCCACTAAAACACTCCTCGGGTGCATAAAGGAAAAAACGGGGTCGGTTTTCTAACGGTGTCGTTAATAAATGACTCTTCAGCACTATGAAATAACTATACTAATATAATATAGTTATTTATAGGAAACTTAAAACTCGTCATAGCTACACATGCAAAAAAGTAAAAGATAGATGCGTTCTTAAAGGAGTTTCAAAAATAACTAAAATGAATAATGAAATCTTTTCAGCTGTTAAGAGTCAAGACGCACCTGAAAGAAGCCTGGAGTATGAAAATATTTCTATATCTAGGAAACATTTATAGGAGTTCAAGAGGTAGATTATTTAAACGCTTATATTTTGACAAATTTAGTGGTTCATGCACATAAAACAATATTAAAATTATTTGACTCAACATTTTAACGGCTTTTCATCACGTATGGTAGCTGAAGTAATCAGGTATAACATCATTTACGTTAATCTAACAGAACAAAAACCCTTCTCAAAGGCTTCAACTAAAAATGTATTGAGTATGCTTAATTCTATATTATATAAGAGCGACCTTGAAATAAGAGACCCGATTTTTGGCATGCAGCCAAAAATCAATATAACGGAGGTTTTATTTTTCGAATTCCACGGACGTAAGAAATAAATTTAACAATTCAGAAATAACAACAAAAAGGAATTCGAAATATATAATATAGTTTTTTATTAACATAACTATTACTCATTTAAAGAAAAACACTTTGTTAACGGATTAAGTTATGTATAATTACAAACTTAATCCGTTAACAAAGCACACAAGCTTCGGAAAAATTTAAAATAATGTAATATACTTGAATACGGATATATTTTATTATTAAACGATCGTGCGAGACTCCGTTCTTTCCATTTTTATATAAAACAAAAATATTTAAACGAGGTTACCAAAACAACGAACAGGCTTAAGTGAGGGTACAAATTTCCAACTTATACTAACATAGAAAGATAGATAACGTAGCAGATAAAATAGATAGTCCATAAATGTTACCGGCATTTTTATCTATAAGTATTTTTTTAAATCTAATTTGAAATTACAGACTTAAATTCAACCGTTCGCTATAAATAGCCTAGACTTAGCTGCGTATCCCGCGTCACGGAACTAACATCGATTTTTATGAAAACCCGGTTTACAATCTGAATAGCACGCGATTCGAAACAACATTTATTTTGATTCAAGGTAATAAATATGTGTTTACGTTCTTAAATTTAAATTCTTGTACATTTTACACTGTGAACAAGCATGCTTGGTGTAATGGATCGCTCTCAAAAATGTAAATTAACCATAAAACAGAAAAGAACTGGCAAGAATCAGGCTACTATTAATAGAGTGGGTTTGCGAAAGTTCATAGTACAAAATGCTGGAGTCCCCACAAACCGTGACATAGATCCTGGTAATATACGCAAGGACGGATAACGGATTTTGTAATAGGTTTCCGTAAAGTTTTTCTTTAACCCTACGGTTGGGAATCCTTAAAATTTAAAGAAACGAACACGATTTAAGGCTAGACCTTTTTATAGTTGTGGAGCAACTGCATTTCACTTTTAACTTTCATTAATGTTAACACAATTCAAATGTTCGCATTTTGATGACTTTATTATTGAGAATATTTGAAATTTCTTAGTTATATAATTATTTATTTTATTTGGCACAAAAATATACATAAACATAAATTTCAGTCGTCACACATTTATAAACTTAATAAATATATATGTTTTCATATGCAATTAACCTATGTTAATATTTATGTTAAGAATGAAAAGTATCTGATGTTCTTTTCATGTTTCAAAGTACCTGGCATTGTCCAGTTTGGAAGTGAAACTGACGATTAATTCGCCACTCAATATGCGTGACGTAATCAAATGATAACCTATTCTAACTACTAAGAACATATTTTTATTTATATAAATAACATCAAAACCCCCATAACATTGGCAGAGGCTTACAGACTTATACCCCTCGCATTCACCACTCTAACAATAAAAAACACATTCGGTTTTTCAAATTTCTGAAAAGCCTAACAAAACACGAAAATTGCGATTCGAACAATGCCACGTTACCAGCTAATTAAATTCATTTTCCACAACACATTAGTATTGTACAACTGCAGATGCTTTCGTCTAACATGATATTACAATCAAATAAACCGTGCGACGTAATTTATTGTTAATTTATCCAAATAAAACCTAACAACATTGAAAGGATATTGAAAATAGTATAATTCACTCACCAATCTGTTTTCGGTTACTTAATCCGTACTGTACATGTGTGGAGCACTATTTAGTAGATCGGGTATCTGGCGTGTTTCTGTTCGCTACGCAGATGACAGACTGTCCGCAACCATTTTGCGCATGCGCTGTAGAAGCAACTGTGGGTCGATACGATAATGTTCGAAGGCTGCGCCCTCATGTTGGGTGACATTGTAGAAACGGGCTAATGTGTAAAAACGAGGTCACCATTTCGTATATCCCGCGTTTCAGTGTTGCCAGTTCTGGGATATCAAGCTGCAAGCACCACAGATTACTTATGTACATGACTTTTATGTCTTCGGTAACTTAATGCTGTCACATTCGTTCAGTCGGTCATGCCCTAGTTTTTCTATGCGATTAGATCGGGGAAACGAGAGGAGCTAGATGATTGAAACATTATAAGAGAAACGGACTGGCCTACGCTTAATCCGGATTAAGGAATCACATTGGAGGTTGATTTAAAATCACTTTTATTGGAAATATTTAAATTTTCTAAAAGAATAATTTAATATAACAGAATTTTTATATTTTTTCGAATTTTTAAGAAATATACTCAATATATATATATAAATATAAAATCGTAAAATTAATTAAAGTTACCTATATGAAAGTATTTTAACATGTGGGTAACACTTCATACTTATAAACTTATAAAGTTGAATATGTAAACTAATTATGGTTTAGATCAGAAACGTATCCAAGGTAAGCCAGGGTAGAATAAAAAAAATATATAACAGAAAAACTTTATTCGTCATCTACATCAGAAGATAGATATCTGACTTCTTGGTCGTTCTGCGCGCGGCCCCTTAACCGCGCAATTGCGATGCGCCCGCGCACCGTACGCGCAGCGTACAATAACCATACACCACCGCTCGTGCATAGTATAACACCTAATATTAAGACTACTTTCCAGGCGCTACTCGATGTGGCAACTGTAAAAAAATATGTTCGTCATCGACAAATAACAGTTTTATTAAAAAAAAAATATTATTGGAGTCATTCTTGACGCGAGTAATTTATCTTAATACGTTATTTTTTTAATAAACCACAACCCCTAAACTAAAATTAATTGACTTTTTGAAAATTAAAAGTCTAGGAGCATAGACATTGTCTCATATAATAATTTTGGAACAATACGTCAAAATACAAAATGCTTTAGAGAGCGTAATCTATTCAGTATATTTCTAAATTGACAAAATTAAACCTTAATGCTATCTATAATGTGTTTGACAGATCTTAAGCCACATTAAGACATTTTTAGTTTAGAGACATACGATACAAAAAAAATATTTTAATATTATTTTATTTTCTTACTGTTATGTTATTATTATAATGAGAATGAAGATAGTTTTGTTAAATTGGGACTTTTAATTTTGTATGAATGTTTACCATGTGCCATCTTTTTTATTTAATTTAGAAGATGCGAAGATATTTAATTGTTAAGGTAACACTGGCAACCACTAAAAATGTCAGTGAATGTATCGGTGCAATCTAGTTATGCAAAGGTCAAACGGAAAACCTATTTTTGTCTGTTCTGTCGATTCTGTCAATTCATTCTGTTTGTTTGTCTGTCCGTCTATCACCAGGGTGTATTTCATATATCGGGAAAGTTAAATAGTTGAAATTTTCACAGGTGATGTAGATACGTCATGTGTGAAAATCCAGAAATAAATAATTATGGATGCTCTCATACCCCAATCGTGATTACTAAAACAATGCTACGGAACCTTCCTGCGCGAGTATCCTTCGTACTTGTCAGTACTATAAGTGAAGGAAAATTTTGTCAAACATCTAATACAATTTGAGCCGTAGCTTGACTCACCTTTACTTTCTTTATGAATACTTTTTGTCTCAATTCGTTTTTCCTTCTTCGCCTTTTCCACCAATTCATGGTATGTGTCATGGTTTTCTATTGTCCTTGATATTCCATGAGAAGCGGGAGTGGTGCTAACAGCTTCAGTAGTTTTTCTAGTGGTTACAGTAGTTGGTTTGGTAGCTTTAGTAGTTAAAATGCGAGTCGGTTTGGGAGTTGTCGGTTTGGAAGTTGTCGCTTTCGTAGTTGTTAGTTTGGGAGTTGTCGGTTTGGGAGTTGTCGGTTTGGGAGTTGACGGTTTGGGAGTTGACGGTTTGGGAGTTGATGGTTTGGGAGTCATTCGTTTAGGAGTCGTCGGTTTTATTGTCGTAGTTGTTGGTTTTGGAGTTGTTGTTGTTGACGGTGTTGTGGAAGTAGTGGTTGACGAAGGGGTAGTCTGAGGCGTGGTTTGCACAAGTTTTTGCGTTTGAGGTGCTGCCTCTGAAGTATTTGCTGATATTTCGTCCAACATTGTTGAATCTGTAAAGAATAGTAGAAAATACATAGTACATACATACATTAACGAGCGTATATTAAAAGATAAAACTTATTAATAATTAATAATAGTATATAATATAGTAATATTCGTTAGTAGTAAATATATAGTATAGTAATATTCTCCTCACCAGGTGCAAAAATGCAAACGTCAAAAAAGTCAGGGCAGCAATTATGATCGGAAAAGCAGGCGACGGAACAGCCACATCTGATGTGAGGAGATTCCGCCGACGGGTCGTACACCGAACATCGGCCGACACATGTATCAGCTGCAATAAATATGAAAAGATGGCGTGTTGTGTTTCCATTGCGATTGTATTAAAATAGGCCTTAAAATGGGAAATTACAACACTTATTAAATTATTATATATATATATATATATATATATATTACTAATTTACGTAGAAGGATAATTCTAATCCTCCGGAACCTCAATGTGGGTCTATATAATTAATCGCTTACAGTCAGCGTGCCAGAACCAAGGGACAGGAGAAAAAACAGTTACCGCGCGTGGAGTCACGACAGTGTGACCTTATTAAGGCTTTGATATCGGTGTACGTTAGCCTTAGTGATCTATAATGTCTATAGTCTCTCTAATATGTACATATAAATAAACAAAAAGAAAGTTGTAGGGATGAATTACCTTCACAGAGACAAACCATTTAAAAGATTACGATTTATCCTAGAGAAAGACTAATGAGTAATTAACATCTAACATAAGTTACACATAATTTATTTGTATATTTAAGTTTGTATTAGAATTGTAAAATAAATTAAAAAAAATACATCTAACTTAAATTGCTAAAGAATATATTATATAAAAATAGTGTCCATTAACGCTTCTTACAGTCTCTAATAAAGGTCTGATACTTTTTTAAAATATAAAGCACTAGCCGACCCGACAAACGTTGTTTGGCCATACATGCGATTTCTAGCAATCATTTTTTTAGTTCAATACAAATAATTATCAGCTTCAAGTGTGCGGGGATATATTTATAATCGAAAACGTTTTGAACAATAAAAGTATGCTTTTTTTACGTTAGTAAATTAATCTTCATATGACTTGTTTGTCGGTTTACCATAGCAGTGCCATTACTTACTCAATCCAGTCGAACATCCACATCTGTTAGAATCTTTTGAAATTAACAGATAATTGTGACAGTGAATTAATTATAGACGAATAACTTGCAGTAAAATAAAATTGTGTCTATTATTAAAGATCTTAGCTATCCTATCTCCTAGGACCAGACTTCTCACGGCGTGCCAATTTAATTTAAGATCGGTTAAGTTGTTTAAGAGTACATCGCGGAAATAATCGTGACAGAAGATTTATATACTTCTTTATTAAGATATTTTCATTTAAAGTTTTTTGTTAAAACGTTTTATCAAATAATGATAGTAAACATCGCGAGCTTAATGATTGTATATGGATAGTGAAATAGATAAGGGTTTACGCGAGCCGTCCGATATTCAACATTAATATAATTAATAATTATTTGTTTGACACTAGTGTTAAACCTCGGTGGTTTTTTAGTGTTTAAAAAAAAACAAATTTTTAATATATTTGAACTTGGAATAAAAAAATATATTTTGGGAACTTACGTATATCCAGAGGAGGGCTGGGTGTAACAGCGGACATGGCCGCATTAGTACAATTCTCTCCTTGGAGTATTGAAACGTCATCAATGGCTATGTCACTTGTATAACTTGAGCCACGGATCCCCTCTATTATAATCTGTAATAGAGTATACAATCAAAGAAAACAATGGATAATTGTCAGTAAAAAAGCGTGTGTACATTGACAAGTGTTTGTTTGTAACAGTTTCTATCAATAATTTAAAGAACAACAGTTTGTTAACGGATTACGCTGTGTATTTTTAGGAAATTTAAATATATTTTACATTATTTTAAATTTTTCAGACGTTTCGCATGCTTTGCGAAAAGTGCTACAGCTTAATTCGTTTAATAAAGTGTTTTTCCTTAAATAACTAATAGTTATGTAAATAAAAGACAATATTCTATTAATGATACCTATGAATCAGTAAAAAACTGAATTTTGACAATCTTACCTGGAAACTATCTGAAAAATCCGTGAGATTTGTGACCGATTGAAACCAATAGTTACCGAGATTACCCCATTTCTCGAATATAATATATCTATCTCTATTCTCTGGTTGGAGCATGGCGACGATGTCTACACTCTCTGGTTTCTGGTAAACTCTCAATCCACCGGTCGTTCTGTTAATTTAATTTTAAATTACTGCCTGGTTAGTGTAGATTTAATACATACAGCCGGAATAAAGTTGGAGTTTATTATTATGGAATAGTCTGTCGTTTTAGCACTCAATAAATAAATAAATTAAGTTTTAAGCTCGCCATATGCCTTAATATTATCTTATACGAAGTAAATTTTAATGAATTTATTTTTAATTATTGTATTATAAACACAAGTTTCACAGTCGTATAGATCAAAATAACGGTAAGTTTTTTTTTTATTTGGCGAAAATATTTTAAATGTCACCACCGATATTCATTTCGCCCTCAAACGCAGTAATTTTTATTTATACTTTATGTTTGACAAATCGCAAAAAATAATTTCGTTTTCATATGTTATCATCGAATAAAGCATCCACCAGCTTTTTTATTTGGAATATAAAACGAAAGAAAAAAGAAAAAAACATTTTTTTTATAATACAGTGGGAAACGGGCAAGAGGCTCATCAGATTGTAAGTGATACCGCCGCCCATGGGCGCTCGCAATGCCAGAGAGAAGTTTCTTGAAGTTTCCCTGGTATTTTGGCAGCTGTTTACATGGCAGAAACTTCCTTCTGTAGCGCTCAGTTACAGAACATCGAGTCGATACTGATGAAATTTCGTTTAAAACATATCAAAAGATACTCACTTTCCAAACATGTGGTAGAAAAATGAGAAGCAGCCGTCCTTCGCGTACGAATTGTCGTAGATCGGTGATATGAAACGCGCAGTATCGTTTTCTAATCTTGATGTACTCTCTATATACATGTAGTATCCTATAAAAAACATGCGGCCTTATTGATCTGTATAGTATTCGCATATATTGCAAAGTCCTGTCATAATATTGTCTTTTATTAACATAACAGTTACTCATTTAAAGAAAAACACTTTATTAACGGATTTAAGTTATGTATTTTTGCAAAATTTAAACATTTAAAATTTTTCCGACGATTCGCGTGCTTACGGCGTAAGTTCACGGTGGACTGAAGACAAAAGGTGTTAATTGTCAAAATAAGTGTTACAGCTGCAGAGAGGTTGTGTGTTATCTGTATTTATTGCCCCGGAGTTGGTATGGACTAAAACCGGAAGGATGTTTGCAAATCTGGCTCACGGTGCCCTCTATTTCCCCAGATTCAGACGAAAAACAATCCGTCCTGTCATACGAAGAACGTAAGCAACATACTAGCTGTTTCCTACGGTTCCAACCGCATAAATGATCGTGAAATATCGACCCATGGCTACGGTGTAAAAAAATTGTACCATTGTCTCCTGGTTCAAAGCGGTTAATTCATTCTTGAGTAATTATGTAACTATTGATAGTTTTATGTATTGAAAGCGCTGTTCTATGTTCTTATTTATAAATGAAATACTTGATTCACTGTTCGTATTACCAGTTTTGCCTTTCCCAAGAGTATGGTCATAGGAAGGACCCGTGAACACAAAAGTGCTTGGAGTATGACCATTGAGCCGTCTCCAGTCGAAATCGTGGAGTTCATCTTGCCTCCATCCGCAAAGGTCTGGATTCTCAAAATCACAGCTCAGTTTGGGACCTTCTGTGGTATCTGAAATTATTTGTTCGTTTTAATACAAAAACGTATGTGTAAACAATATAATAATTAATATCATTGTTTTCGTTATTTTTTTCTGTCATTTCCTTAAATTGTTTACAAAAATTGATTATCGATCCATAGATCGGTTATCGAAAAGTAGTTTATGAGAAATGAATTGACATATCAGTGTCTAGTAATAAAAATTGTATTTTGAGAGAGACGCCCGTATATCTTGTCTTTATTATTTCTATTATTTCATTTGAGTGACGTAAAATATGATGCATTATTTTAATTTCTTATAAAAAATTATCTTATTATCTAGGTATCATACTCTCACTAGAAACATTTAAATATATGTGCTATCAGTTTTACTCAGACGTCAAGTCCATTATAGGTTACTAAAAGCTCAATTTTAAGTTGTCCGAATAAGAAAAATGAGCTTTATTATATACTGATCTTTCTAGCATAAATTTGAATACCTATGTACTGGCGTAAGGTATACATGCATAACTGAATATGATTTTAAATGTATTACCAACACATGTCGGAGCAGACGCATTCCACTTGGAGCCATCACAGTAGATGACCTGAGAGCCCACGAGCTGATAACCAGGCATGCAGAAGTACGTGATCCAGGCGTCTTCAAACTGGCTCATCCTAACTCCATTTTTTATGATGGGTACCGCACAACCGGAGCCTGGCAATTTAATTGTTATTTTCTTAAGTTTTTCATGGATCTTCTGACGTACGGGCCAAAGCCAAATGTCAATTGTGGTATTTAGTTTTTATTATTCATTAATTTGATAAAATTTGCAAAGGTATGAAGACGATACATCTGCGTTCTGGTGTCCGATTTTTGCGGTCTAAAACTTTAATACAAAAGAAAAATCATTTTCGTCTACATACGTGCCAAAATTTGAACATTAAACAATTATATATTTTCTCTACGTGCATTTTTATATTAAAGAATCCTTTAACAAGGTAAGCACAACGGCTGGCATTACTCGACGGGCCAGTCTTGGTCTTGCCCAAAGCAATTGTGGAAAAAGTGAAAAAATCGCACAACTTTTGAATAGCTTCAGTATAAACAGTGAGCATTCGCCGAATGCCTTAAAGAAACTTCTCAAGAAAATGTATTATTTATATTTAATCAAAATATTGACACACACATGACACCTGCAAGCGATGAGCGATATTCTCATATAATTGATTTTTATCTTTTTTGAGAAGTAAAAGTATCAACTAATAAATTCTTAAGAAACCTGATGCAGCAAATCAAACAGCGTAAAGTCGGACACCTAGGTCACGTGTTGCGCCATGACCGGTACCAACTGCTCCAAATTATAATGATGGGAAAATCCAAGGTAAAAGGAAAGTTGGCAGACGGAAGAAATCATGGCTGTAACGTTAGGGAGTGGACGGGTATTAGAACTGCTGAGGAGCTGCTGCACCTGGCTTGAGACAAGATACGTTTCAAAAGTTTGACAGCCGACCTCCAGTAATGGAGAGGCACGCGAAGAAGCAGAATAGATTCTTAAATACTGAAATATACTCACGAATACAAACTGGAAAAGGCACGTCCCATTCTCCATCACGACATGAGGTGTACACATTGCCTACTAGTTGGTACCTCGCTTGGCAATCAAACTTCGCAATTCTGGCTCTCTGTTTGAGTCGTACTCGACCGTGCTTCAATCGTGGCATGACACAGGATATCGTAAGAGATGAGGCTGCAATGAAAGATTATCGAGATTAAAGGATTATTTCATTGGATTTTGAACTGTGTAATGTTGAAATAAGGGGGGCAAACGAGCTAGGGTGGCCCATGCGGGAACAGCCGCAGCCCATAAGCACCCAATGAATGCGTTGCCGGCCTTTGAGGAAAGAGTACGCTCTCTTTTCGTATTGGTCGTATAGGTCGTATCCCGTGGGGAATACCTCCGCTGGAAGACGATTCCACAGTTCACATGTTCGCAATAGAAAGTGCCTTGTAAAGCGAACTGTGGAAGACTTCCATGCATCGAGATGGTGCGGGTGGAATGCAGAGTTACTGCGGCTCGTGCGATGTTGGAACGATGCAGCGGGGATCAACCCAAATAGTTGAGATGATATTTTTTAGATCTTATTGTAGTACTTGCTAACACGTAATGAATAACACCATATCGTAAAATTATCTACTACTATTTATATAGTAGCTATTTTATGTTGATATCAGACAGCTACTTTTAATAAAATGACAAGCAAAAGACTATATATACAAAGGCTCATGTTGCTACATAAAAATGTACTTTTATATGAATGAACAATTTCGTCCAACAATAGCGTACAATTTGTATTCCATCGACATATTATTTTATTTCAAAAGGTAGCACTAAGTTTTAAAATTATAGACTACATTGTACAACTTATAGCAAAAATGCGTTTTAATGGAATAGCTGGAATTAGTGATAAGACCACTTAAGTTTTAAATTGTGTTCGTTCCAACCAACTTCAGTTTACGTGTGTTGTTATTACAAACATACTATAGCGATTTACGAGATGTAACTCTCAAAAAATTGGAGCTTTGCTTTACAAAATCAAAATTTCAGAGCATCCCCTTCGAGGGATTTCCAATTATAATAGCGACATTATTATAGAACGTAGAAATGAATTGTATCTCATTTTTACAAAACCGTATTAAATTATCGCATTTTGGCAGTATGCCAAAACCATTCTCTGTATGTAAATTATGACACAAAATAAATGACTTAATTCCAAATAACAACTAGCTGATTAACTTTTATTCTCCATACATTGTTTTGAAATGAAACGGGACATTATGATACGAAATAAATGATCGTCGTTATTGTAGTAACTATAATTTAGTGAAGCCTGTATACATATGCGTATAAGTAAATAAAAATTTAATTAATACATCCAACGTGATTAGCCGATAACAAACGCCCAAAGTTACTTTTATTTTTTAGTATAATTATGATTATTTACAATGATATATTGTTGATTATTAAATATATACTTTTGAAATAATATTACATAGAGAGTTATGTTAAGGCGGACCGAAATAATATTAAAAAAAGGAATTTATTTATTTAATGTCTTTACAATCATAAATCTACTACAAGACTGACAAATATTCAAATAATAGCGAATACAATGGTTATTGGAAATAAGCTGTAGTCGGCGAAACGCTGAGTGCAACATCAGCGTTTACCAAGGGTTATGCCTTGGTAACTAGAGCGGTAATAATTTTCTATTGTAGGTGCTTAAAAATTTAAATAAAGTAAAATTATAATCAATAAACATCTCGCTGAGGAGTAGTTTCCATAACGCCCATTACTGAGCCCACGATGAAAATGGAATACGATCGAAAATACTAACATGTATAAATAAACAATATATACTATACTATATATATTGTATTTAGAGATTTTAATCTGAAATTAACTGAAATAATGTTTAAATTGATATACATTATACTGTTCTGGAGATCATTTATTCTTTATTATCAAAACAATTACAAACTATAACAATAAAGTTTTTATGATGTGATTTTTTTATTTGAAAGCTAAGCTATAACCTGCTCTAAGAATTACAGGCGTAACGCCTCAAGAAATATATCTATGAATCGGGTGCCATGAATATTATAGTGACCTTCAGGTACTGGATTTCAATTTTAAATATTAAATCCGTTTTTATCTGCATCATATTTGTTAAAAAAATATTTTGCAATAGCCAATTCAGAGGTCGCTTACACCTACGCCTGAGAAACGGAAACAGACATATTATATGTGCATCCGGCTGATAAGCGTTTATTTATTACGATTTATTTTGAGATTGACACAATTGTCAATAGTGGGATTTTAAAATTTTATTCATCAGGGGCTTGTTTTCATTAAAATCATAATACATTTCAAATACGGTCAGTAAGTTTCGATTTAAGCTATTTATATAATTTTGTGTTCTAACACAACTGATAAACAGACCTTTACTTTTTATAAATATAACACCCACGCCACAGTGAACATATTATATTGTCATCATCATGTTAACGATAGCTGACATCTCGGAATCCTTGTTTTTTTTAATAAATTTTATGGCTTGGTAACATAGTCATAACTTATTTGGCCGGCTGAAGGACTTGTATCTATGGTCATGTAATAAATTAATTAAAAAAAAATAGCTTATTTGGCAAAAGTTCATTGTTTTGGAGTCTCGGGATACTCAGTTCGGCACTTAGACACAGAATATATAATCTATATCATATGGTCCGACATGGTGACCCGTGGCATGGCGTTAACATGGCTGTCAAAACACTCGCTAATCGCAATTACTTTACGAGTCTCGACGCTTTCGTCTGTCATTTCGTGTAACGTTAATTTCAGCATCGATGGTAAAATTGCACGTATATAAACCACTTGTTTTCAATTAATATTCTTCTTCGAATACTTAAAATGTCCTAAATATAAGGTATCCAGAGCATTTGTATGGGACAAAAACGTATTTGTGACAATCGAGAGCATTAAATTAAATATACTTACGGCACAGATTATGTTACCGGTCATTTGTAGCGCAGTTATACTTTTTATTGTAAATGAAATATACTAGAGCTAAGGCTGATTAATTTCTGAAGATGTTATGATGGTACTTTATTTCTAAGACAGAAGATCTATTAAGTATTGGCTATTTGTTTTCGATACACAATAATTTCGTATTTCAGGTCACGAGTTTAAAATTTGGATTGACAATACAGATTTAACTAAATTCGTCTAAATTTACTGCTGAAGCAGATAATCTTATAATCCATCACATAGGAATTCAATAAACGGCTTCAATTTGTGACGACATTAAAATTTTAAATAAACACTTTGTATAATAAAACGAAAATAACTCACCTTCAAGAAAACCCAATATCAACAGAATAAATACACTATGGATTAACATTTTAAGTAGGTAAACTTAACAAAGTAAAAATTAGGTCCCTTAAATTAAGTTACTACATAGGGACTAAATTGTATACTGAGGTTCAAATATTTTAAAATACACCAAATGAATTGCATGCGTTAGTTTTTATGAAAAGAATATAAAATAAGTAGATGCTTCAATTGATACTTCAATTTATATTAAAGTTAAACGCCTCTGAGAGGGAGTCTCTGACCTCTGACTTTGACGCTAAACAGAACTTTTGACTACGATTCGAAACTTTGCGTTAAAGTAACGTAATGTAATAAGATTTTTTATCGATGTAATGCTTGCCTTAACAACAAAATGTAAGTTATTGCTCTTGTAGATTATAAAAAATTCAAAATATGATATGATATGTAAATAATAAGTGAAAATTAGTTTAAATAATATTATTAACTCTGAGATGATTTTAATTTATAGGAATTCTAAGATATAATTCTTTTTTCGTTGACTTTTTTATAAATTTAACAAAGATACTTATTTTGACAGTCTGAATGAATTTTTAATCTTTGTCATTAACGGAATACGCCATTCATTATCAAAGGAAGCGGACTTTCCACCGATACCCATGAATACTATCAACTACTGTTTTGTAAAAACAGATTAACAATGGGTATCTTATCATTCAACCCCCGCTGATTCATAAATCTTTAAATTGTGACTCAGAAATGTTAATAACTCTTTCATAATACGATTATTTTATAATTACGATACTTTTGTATATGTATATTGTGTTGTGTGTATGTAATAGGAACGAATATAATTATGGACATGTTAAGATATCTACAAATTATTTGCAAATAATCTTACAAATTTAGTAAACTTCGAAAGCTTGCTATAGTCTAAGTATAAATAACAGTACAATAGTGAATACATCAACTTGTATTGTGTAACTTCATCCAATTTATCAAGCGTATAATATCATATTTCATAATGTAAGTACTATAGAACTTAAGTAAGTCCTGTATAGAAAGCTCACGCAATTGATTTCCCGCCATCCGAAATAATATGCAAAAGGCGCAAAAAACGCTCTTCCACATGTTGCAAGACTACAAAAAATACGAACATTGAAGTTTTTAAAACCAATGAACTTTCTTAACATTATTTTTCTGGGTTATTTTGAGTCATTATCAAAAATATATGTTTTAAAAGGCATTTCAGTATATGTGTTTTATTATAGCATTTTGACAACTTGCTATACATGTTAAAGCATCTGTCAGCTCACAGCTGTCACTCACGAATTTCGATGGAGACCGTCACATAATATTTACTGTTTACTATTTACTTAAATTAAAAATATTAAATGAATACAGGTTTAAAGTCAGCCACATATTTGTGTAGTCGGCAAATTTAAACAACATTGGATACTTATGAATTAAGAAAAAATGAATGAAATTTGCAGATTGTGTTTAAATAAAGAAAGTAGAGAAAATATGAGCATAATATCAAAAAATTGTCGATTGGCTGAAATTTTACATAAATGTTTTTTATTAGAGGTGTGTCGTTTTAACTGTTTACCATTTATTTTGTTAGTTAAAAACACCACAAAGCTAGGCATCTCAATATTATTAAATATAATAGCTACTAACATAATTGAAGTTATACCAATGATGAATTCAAAGAATATATTTTAATTTGGACTTCTTTTTACAGCTGACACTAGATAGTGATTTACCAAAGCAAGTGTGCACTGCTTGTAACAATAAAATTGATGATTTTGTATTATTTAGAGAAACAATTATTGAAAATGAAAAGATGCTTTTAGAAGCAGCCAGATTGAAAAAACAAGAGGATAATATGAATGAAATTTGTGATCTAGGTTTAAGTGATCATGAAAATTTAACAACTCATAACAATGAATATGTATGTGTAAATATTAATTCCAAAGAAAACTTGTATTCTAAGGAGAGTACAAAAGAGTCAAAAAATTCCAAGATAGAATTTATGAATAAAAACGAAGATTTGCAATCAAACCTGTGTTTGATGTGTTTTAAGTCATTTTCTACAAGAAATAAACTGTATAAACATTATTTAGATAAAAATCCAGAAGTTAAAGTAGAACATGATACAAATAATACACAATTAAAAAACAACAAAGAACAAATACTTAAGGGTCATATTGCATCATTTGTATGTAAAATATGTGGTAAGGTATATTGTTTTTATTTTTAAAATATCAATAATTCTCATATATATTAGGATATCCCTTTTGTCTGTTATTACTCAAGATATTGGAAATATAAGTGAGAACTTTCTTCATGTTTAATATGTGGTTACAATTCCAAGATAAAGTAAGCCCTTCTAAGTTGCATTTTTTACCCTCTTGTCATTAATGTCATCCCCTTACATCAATTTTTATTCTCATTAAAAGTTACCAAATAGGATGATTTGGTGAATTTGCCACACACTAACCTATAAATAACATTTATATGTTACAGGCAAATTGTTCAATGATGCATATGGAATTCTGAATCATGGCAAGTCACATAGTATTAAAAAATTTACTTGCTCATTCAAATGCGGGTATAGCAGTGGTTATATGCATGTTCTGAAAAATCATGAGAAAACTCACACAAAAGAATATAAGGTAAGTGTAGGATAATGTTAATGTTAAAATATTTTCTTATGATGTGGACTTTTACTTTGGTATTTTTACAATTCTAATTTTAAATTAAGTTCCATTATATATTTATATTGATCTTCAGTTCATTTGCGTGGACTGTGGCAAAGGCTTCAATGTAAAAACTTGGTATGAACAACATCAGAACATACATAAAGGAATCAAGAATTATGTATGCAATATTTGCGGAGCCAGTTTCCACATGGACCGGTAATATATTATTGTATTATTTTTATCATCAGGTAGCATTGATTTGCTGAGGAATAACCAACATATATACATAATAATCAATTAATGAGATTTCAACTATTATGTGTTTCAGATATTTAACATCCCACAAAATATCTCTTCATCCAGAGGTATATACAAAGAAGCGCTATGTTTGTATGTACTGCTCTTTAAAATTTGGATCAAAGGGTAAATTTAACCTACATTTGGAGGTATGAAATTAAAAAGTACTTGTGCAAATCACCAGCCACACACACTTGTCTAGTAGTATATAGAGAACATCCAGATGCATAACCAACCATATTACATAAATGTATATAAAATTAACGTGTTCTACCTACATCAATCATAGTTCTAACTCATTTAAATGTAATCTTTAACATCTAACTTACATAATAGCCTGGATTAAAACTACCTAAAAAGATACAAAATCAATAAATAATATTTTAAGAACAACAGTTTAATAGGACTTATATTTGAAGTGAAACCAATATTATATATTAGTTGATTACTTAAATCCAAAATAATGACTTTATTATTAGGAAAACAAATCTCCCATAATGGGACATGGAACAAGTAAGTTTTCTGAGCTTGATTCTGCATCCTAATTTAAAAGTTGTTGAGGACCGAGTGTTGTGGATGATTGTAGGCTAATGATGACTCACAGAGATTAAACCATAGCTAGTTAGGTGTGTCAGCTGTTTAAAAAAATGATTAAAATTTCAGGAACACGGTGTTAAGAATGATTTCTTATGTGATCAATGTGGTAAAGTTATGAAAGATAAAAAGCAGTTAACAGCTCATAGGCTTCAGCATTCAACAAATAGACCATTTGTTTGTGGGTATGGAAATGTATTTTTGTCATATTCAGTTTCTTTAATCACATATGTCAAATAATATACAATTCTTGCCAACTTAAATTCTTAGTATTATACATTATGATTTCTTTTTTAATTCACAGGAAATGCGATAAAACATTTGCAAAGAAATATAATTGGAAAATTCATGTACGCAGTCATAGAAATGATTTAAGTGACAAATTTGAATGTAACATTTGCATGAAGGCATTTACTCAACGAAGTGCATTAAATAGGCATAAAAAAAGGTAGAGGAATCAAATTTATCAACCTTCCAAGCCATGAATAATTAATTTTAATAAAAAATATAATATTTAATGCCTTAAATGCAATGCAGGTTTTTTTTGGATTTTATGGCCTGGTAACGAGACCTACAATGCAAGTTAAAGTAGTATTTAAGATAATCTAATTACTAGATTTACCACATAATTGAATGTTCCATAAGCTGTTAAAATTCTAATGTATTGCAAAATAAACATTACTTTTGGTTAACTAAGGTAGGTTCAAAGGTCGTTTAGAATTCGATTCGTCGTTTCTATGTGCCATGTGAAAAATACTTTGTGCCACTACAAACTGATTAGTTATTTGATTCCTTTGATTCGTCCATTTCTAATAACCACTGTTTTTGTGCAGTACAAAAAAGTTCGATACAACAATGTTACATTTTCAGCAAACATAAAGAACTGGCAGCAGAGGGACCCAAGACTGAAGACTGAAACAAAAATTAAAAGACAAAATAATTAAGTTACCATGGTTTTATTTATATTTCAATACTTGTCTTATCAAATATAATAAAAAAGTAGATGAATATATTATATTATATATTGGGTGAAGTGATAAAATACTGGCTGAAAATCAACGCAGACAAACCCTCGGATTTGAATGCAAAAAGCTGAGCCTGTTGCACTTTGGTACACAAAGAAGCAAATAAATGTAAACTAGTTGGTGTTGTGGGTGTGTCGTCTTCGTAGATAAAAGCTGTTCACTGTATACAAGTGTTTTAATTGTCCTTATCTTATAATAAGTACGTAATATATTTACAATATATCCTATTACATGGCATTGTTGTGCACAGGGCAAGAATGGCGATGTTCTTAACATATAGGTGCCAAATATTAAAAACCCACGCTTCATAATGGGCGCGAACGTCTGCTAAAGGGGGAAAGGAGTGTGGCCATAGATAATAATACAAAATCATATAGATAAATATAGCCACACCGTCTTCTTTTTCTGTTTTTTTGTGTATCAATATAGTTTATTTTATTTATATAAGTTAATAGTATTATTTTTTCTATACTAGAGATATTACGATATATATTTGTTGTCATGAAAAAGTCGAATTCATATTTTATAGTGATTTGGTTTCACCTATTAAAAATGTTAGGAAGGCGTTCGCCATATCGTACTCGGCAAACGGATTGTTCTTGCGGAGTATGCTTACAGAACAGCAAGATGCAAGTAGTGGGAGTATATTATAGCCAAGCTTTTTCTACGCACAGACCAAGTAGAGAGCTAATTTGTAACTTAATATTTTTATTATCTGTACCTTCAACTTGATAAATGACATCTCTTGACACTTGACATCTCCTTACGAAGATGCAAACAAAGTATAATAATTATTATAAATAATAATAAATAACATTATAAGAAAGAACATTTTATGAAAATTATAAATATCACTTAAAAAACTATCATGAATTCGGTAAACACAAAGTCGATTCTACGCTGCGTAGGATGTTTATGTGAAGAAAATGTAACAACGTTTATTATAAATAGTGAACTTTTACGAGCCGTTTTTCAGGTGAAAAATATTTTGTTTGCAATAAAGGAATAGCTTTAATGGATAAATAAAAGTATAATGGGACAAAGGAGTATCAAAATAAACTAGACATTTGTTATTCATAGTTATATTCATAATGATTTTATTGATAATTTCCCGACATTTACCATTGTTACCTTTTTTTCAGGAAGCCAGTTTAAAACTTTGTTATATCTGTAAAAAATTGGCATGTAACACTGAATTATTTGTGAGAGCAGTTCATAACAATCAACTAATGCTAGACAGTTTATCAAATGTAAGCAACTTACTGAATAAATTTATTTTATGTTTATCTTTATCACAGTAAAATTAAACATTTTGTATCTAGTGTATATAGTGCATTTTATTAAGTATATATATCTAAACATAAATATTTACTCTTCTATTAGATAGATATAGGGACTTAATATCTTAAAATAATAAATATTTTAATAATTTCCTTTAATATATTCTCTTCTAGATCTCCACTATTAAAGATATAAAGATTGTACCGCAACCTATTCTACAATTGCAAGTAAAAGTTCTAGATGTTGGTAATCACGAAATAGATGAGCTCCCACAGACTATAGAAAATAACATTAACATTGGTGTGAAATTGGAGAAAAGTGATGAACAAAATGAAGTGGGAAATGAAATCCAGGGTTCATGTGATGATAGTCCTGGTTTGTTTAAAACCTTCTAATTAAATAAAAGGGAAAATGATTTTTGTTTCTGTTGAACATTTCCACTATCAGTACTGAAATTGATAAGCAAATTGTATTTTGCCAAAATACTAGTACCCTCGCATCACACAAATCTGTTCATTTACATAAACAACTATAAAAAACTATTACACATTTACTAATAAAAACTTTTAGATAAAATATTATATAGTTTCAGATTGTGAATTGACTACATCTAAACAGGAGGTTATGAAAGAGATTAAAATAGAACAAGCTGAAGGAGATGAAACTACAAAATGTCTAAAGAAAATCATTAAAAAGAAGTCTGCTAAGAAAAAACCTAAACCTTTAAATGAAAATACAGACAATATGACTGATGGTAAGAAATTTTTAAATAAAATTGTAATAAATAAATATAATTAATTGAATCAGGCGTTACTTTGCGGAAATCCATTGTTCAAAAACCCAATAGACCAGTATGGAAGCAGTACTTCGCGAAAAACCCTCAACAGCTCAACGCACGTTTCGCTCCGACACCGGAGTATCATCAGGAGATGTTGCCTCTACGAACAGCGTTCGATGAGTGAACACTGCTAACCAAACCGTCCCTTTTTATACACTACTACCCCCACCAAACCCCCCACCGAACAAATTAATCAACGGTGACGTCGTCAAACAAGTTTGTTCATGTATTTGTGGCTCTTTTCTTTGATAATTTCTAGTTGCTCCAATACGCTCAATCGGAAGCCTTTGTCACATTTATGTAATACCTCATAGGAATGGTCATTAGACACCCTATGTCCACTTTCTAAAAGGTGTTTGGCAAAATGGGATTTCTCCGGATGACCATTCCTATAGGCAGCAATATGTTCCCTATGTCGAGTCTCAAAGTTGCGTCCAGTCTGACCTATGTAAACACCGTCACATTCAGGACATTGGAGTTTGTAAATCCCGGAATGATATTTTGTACTAATTTTATCTTTATTATTACACAATTTATTTTTTAACGAATTGTTCGTTCTGAAGGCGACATATATGTCGTTATCTTTCATTACTTTCGATAAACGTGCAGACACCTCACCCATGTAGGTCAAGCTGGACTTACAACTAACCAAATCTTTAACGTAGGTTCCTGCGTATAAAAACTTGACCAATTCTTTTTTATTTTTGTTTTTTGTTCGGTGGGGGGTTTGGTGGGGGTAGTAGTGTATAAAAAGGGACGGTTTGGTTAGCAGTGTTCACTCATCGAACGCTGTTCGTAGAGGCAACATCTCCTGTTGATGCTCCGGTGTCGGAGCGAAACGTGCGTTGAGCTGTTGAGGGTTTTTCGCGGAGTACTGCTTCCATACTGTTCTATTGGGTTTTTGAATAAATAAATAGTAAAAAAAATTCATAACATATGTAATAAATCATATATTTTTTTTATTTCAACAGAATTTAAATTTAGAATATACATAAATCACACCAGATATTCATTTATTTACTTATGTTTATGGCATTAAATAGTTAGAGATGTTCTATTAGGTCATAAAAGTAATATAGGCAGAGTATAATTTATTCCAGAGACACCAAATGTAGTAATAGTGAATATAACAAAAGATGACTGTATGAGAGAGCGAGAGGAAATGGCAAAGAAAAATCTTTACACTGCAGCCAAGTACAAATGCAAGGATTGTATAAAAGGATTTATATATAAGGATATATATGAAAAGCATATGAAATTGCATTTAAAGGTATATAAAACAAAACAAAGTGTTCCTTATGAATTATTACTAGTTAAGATATACCCATTGCCTGTGGGTTTCATCTTAAATGCTTTGCCGTCCCATGCAAAAGTCGGCTATCAATAAGTTCTAGTCCTTGAGTTATTTTTAGCTTTATTTGTGCCAAAACTTATTAACATTGGTTAAAAAGTGTAGACATTGTGCAATACTATTCCCCTTCACCAAATTTTAACCCTCTTTATATGTTGACTTTTGGAAACATAATCTTTTCCTTAATATACTAATTTTGGGTATTCCAATTTTATTTATGCTTTAGCCATAAACTGGAGTTCAGATAAGAGATCCGTATTAATGATTAATAATGGTTTTCAGAGCAATGGCAAATATATGTGTGATATTTGTAAACAAAGAATGGATTCAGTGGAAAAATTAGCGAGACACAAGAAAAAACATCTAATGTATGTACCTACAACTCTTTTATATTTTAACTATAGGACAGAAATATTTAGTAATCATCTTTACAACAACTCTATATACATATTATAATTCATCATCACATTACAAAACACTTAAAAATCTATATAAAAATCAATGTAGTTTCTAATATGGAAAATCTGCTTACATAAACAATTATAGAGCACACAATATTTTAAAGAAACCAAATTATTCTAAAAATAAAGAGGAAAATTAAGAATGGTTCAATAATATAAATATAAACTAATTAAAACAAAATGTCTTCTAAGCTTGGCTAAAGTATACCAGAAGTTGGTATTTCACCACGCCTCTGCTAAACCACTCCTAAATTAGTTTTATCATAATTACTGATTTTATTACTTTTTAAAACAGCATTATCACTATTTCACAGAACGTCTTTAATTGCAATTACTGTAGTCAATGATTAAATTGTACTGTGAAACAGTTGCCTGGAAAGAATTATCAATAAAACCTAATTTATTTTATTTATTTAGAAACCATGTATTTCACAACTTATATATGTTTGTTTAGATAGTTAAATAATTTTAATTTCAGTCGCTACAAATGCCAGGAATGTGGTATTATACGAAATAATCATAGCACTATAAAGGATCATTACACATCAGTTCATAACAAGCAAAATGTTCTCTACCAATGTCCGGACTGCTCTAGGGAGTTTTTGTAAGTCCACAACTTAGTATCAAATTATACATTGGTGGCTCTTCTGATGTACATCCCTAAAACTAAAAATCTCTAAATTTAGGTTTAGACTGGTCAATCGTGTGTAGCCTATTCTATATATTTCTACATTGACAATTTAAACCTTATTGCCATTGATTTAGAGATGTACAGAATAGGTTACGCTCTCTGAAACTGTTTGACAGGTCTAAACCTAAATTTAGAGATTTTTAGTTTTAGGGATGTACATCAGAATCGCCACCAATATTACTTGTTATAAAATTTATAATATCCCTGATAGTAGTAGAATTGCTATCATAGTTTTTATATTAAATTGTAAATAATAATAATAATAAAAATAATTATGCATTATTTTAGGGATCTGTGGTAAAAGAGAATATCATAACTTGGTGGAATTACAAAATCTTTTATTTGAAGACAGTCTTTATTGTATTCTCACCAACATCAATTCTAATTTTTAGGAACAGTGGCGCCCTCCGCAGACACAAACATTATAGACATAAAAAGAATAGAATAACGTGTGACATTTGTTTGAAGTCGTATGTCACCAAGTGCTATTTGAGGAAACACATTCAATTGTATGTAAAGATTGTTGTTAGGGAGATGTTTGTGAATGAATTTGTATGTCTTTAATTCACCTTTCAGGCAACATTCGGGTGATAATTCGTTCAGTGAATGGCAGGAGGCGCGGTGTAAATACAAATGCGAGGAGTGTGGTAAGGCGTTCTTGGCCCCGTCCCAGCTTAAAAATCACATGATCAAACATTCAAACACAAGGAGTTATTACTGCGTCGAGTGCAATAAGTAAGTTCCGGCTCGAAGGACCATCACACTTAATTTGGAACAAAGAAAATCTACGAGTTTGTTATTCTGTTCTGTAATTTTATTTTTTCATATAAAAGGAAAATGAAATTGAAAAACCGCGATGATGTGTATGTCTGTCTATACGTGACTCTTGAAATAATTGTGTCAATTTAAAATTCTTTATAACATTATTTTCAGGACGTTCAAAACGGAGATATCACTGAACCAACATTTAAAAACGCTGCCACACGTCGAGTACTCTGAGTTACCGTGAGTACCAGGAATTTTAGTATAATTTAATCGTAACAAGTTATAGAAGGACCTAATATTGTCTTTTATTAACATAACTATTACTCATTTAAGGAAAAACACTTTGTTAACGGATTAAGTTATGTATTTTACAAAATTTAAGTATATTACATTTTTTTTTTAATTTTCTAGACTAGATTATTTTTCAACCTGTGGGTCGCGACCCCCCCGGGGGTAGCTTCTGTAGGGGAGTCGCCAGAGGTCTAAAAAAATGGGTACTTTAGTAAAAAAAAAACAAAATTAAAGACAATTAATATTGTTAATGGTAATACTGTAACATACATTAAAAAAACCGAAGGTCAAGAGGGGGTCGCGAAATATATTTTAATACCAGGGGGGTCGCATCATGAAAAAGGTTGAAAAACACTGTTCGGAGACTTGGTTGCAAAGTGATGTATTGGATTCCGAGTTTTGTGATACGCGATACGACGTCTTTCGGTGCGATAGGAATCTGGTATTATGTGGTAAACTAACGGGAGGGGGCGTCATGATCTGTGCGCGCCGCGAACTCGAGGCGACACTGTGGCAGGACTGGCGCAGTGATACTGCCGAGTCCCTTTGCATACGAGTTCCGGCGCGTGCACTGTCATCGCGGTGCGACTTGTTTGTTATTGTTGTGTACACACCGCCCGAAACTGAATGCTTTTTGGATCGTATGAACAATATCATTAGTAATATGGCCACTTTGACAGAGCGTAATCCCAGTTGTAATTTCTTATTGTTGGGAGACTTTAATTTACCCTGTGTTGAATGGAATAATGACAAGTGTACAATAGTGCAACGAGGTAGCACCGTGAAACAGGATAGCGCAATATTACTCTTAGACAATATTAACTTTCTTGGCTTTAAACAATATAATTACATTCCGAACTTAAAACACAATATTTTGGATTTATGTTTTAGCAATCTCGCACTTGAAGTTAGTCGTTCATCGCAACCAATAATTATTGAAAATGTTAGTCACCCAAGTCTATTGATAAATATGTTAGATTTAAAGTGTATTAGCTTTAAGGAAAAATACGAGCCCCGATTTAATTTTCACAAAGGTAATTATGTTAAAGTTAATGAATTTTTAAGAGACTGTGATTGGGTTGAGATTCTGTCGCATGTTTCCGTAGACGACGACGTCACGGCATTTTATGAAAAATTACATGAATGTTGTACACTGCACATACCTCTCTCTAAACAATCCAATATAAAATCTCATTATCCTGTATGGTATAGTAAGCACCTAATTATATTAAGCAAAAGGAAAGTACTTATACATAAAAAATGGAAACGTTACGGTAACCCTCGTGACTACGATGAGTTTTCGTTACTTCGTGACAGATTTAAAAACCTTCAGACTGAGTGTTTCACTAAATATGTTAACAGTACTCAATTATACATACGTCGCTCGCCCAAACACTTCTGGAAGTATGTAAAATCTAAAAGAGGTGGGTCAAACTATCCTAAAACATTTTCACTTGATAATGAAACTTACACAGACGGCCAAGAAATATGTAACGCTTTTAACAAATTTTTTGAAAACGCTTTTGTCACTTCTTCAACTTCGCCTAATCAATCGAATAGCATCCCAGCAAATGATAATGATATAATTTCTCAAGTACATATTTCTCCGACGGACATACATAAACGTCTTGAAAGTCTTGATAAGTCTAAAGGTGCAGGTTCTGATGGTATACCCCCGGTGTTCTTAGCTAATTGTGCTGAAACGTTGGTTCTTCCGTTATCTATTCTGTTTTCTAAATCGTTACGTCAGGGTGTATTTCCTACCATTTGGAAAACAGCACTTATAGTTCCAATACATAAGAAAGGTTCGAAGGCTCTTATTTCAAACTATCGTCAGGTTTCAATTTTATGTGCTATAGCAAAAGTATTTAAAAAGGAATTTGTGATTATATTTACCCAATTATTGCGAAAGGAATACCTGACTCGCAACACGGTTTTATGAAAAACCGCTCCACTGTATCTAATTTGACGCTCTTCACAAATTATGTATTGGAGCAGATGGAGAACGGTGGACAGGTTGATGTTATCTACACGGACTTTGAAAAGGCCTTTGACCGCGTAGATCACATCATCTTGTTGCAAAAGCTTGAATCGCTGGGTATACATGGAGACCTCTTGAGATGGATTACCTCATACCTTGCTAATCGTTCACAGGCTGTAGTCATGGGTGGTTACAGATCTGACTTTATCACTATACCATCGGGCGTCCCCCAGGGCTCACACCTTGGGCCTTTATTCTACAACGCATATATATATGATATCGATATATGCTTTAAGAGCGCTAAGCACATTTTGTATGCTGATGATAAGAAAGTATTTATGAGAGTAAATTCTACATCCGACTGTTTGTTAATTCAACAGGATTTGAACAATCTTATGTCATATTATGCTATTAATAATATTACTGTCAGCATTCCTAAATGCCATTGCATTAGCTTCACGCGCAAAAGTAAGCCAATAAAATTTAAATATAAATTGAACGACACTGAATTGGAAAGAGTTGAGTCAGTTCGAGATCTGGGCGTCTGTCTCGATTCAAAAATGACATTTTCTCATCATGTTAGTGAAGTTGTAAATAAATCCTTTCGTAACTTAGGATTTGTTATACGTACATGTAAACCATTTACTTCAGTCACTAGTCTAAAGGTTGTTTATTATGCATATGTTCGAAGTATTCTAGAATATGCCGCACCTATATGGTCGCCAATATATGCTATACATAAAAACAGGATCGAAAACATTCAAAAAAGGTTTTTGAACCATATAAATTACAAATTTAAATATGTCAAGAGAACATATCAGGAAAATTGCCAAGAACATAAATTGTTAACACTTGAGAAGCGCCGATTAGTTTTAGAAATGGGATTACTGTATGACGTGCTGCGTGGCAGAATTGATTGTCCGGAGCTCTTACAGCAACTTAGGTTTGATGTACCTTCGCGCCGCACAAGGCATACATATCTCTTGGTAGTGCCTTCGCACAGAACCAATTACGGGCAGAACGCGGTTTTGTCGCGCTTAGCATATAATTATAATAAATGTTTTAATGATATTGATCCCTTTGTGGGTAGTAAAAGGAGCTTTTTGAGCAGTGTTAAAGATATATTGCTACAAAACTAAGAATATGTGTTATATATCTATGTATGTATGCGTGTGTGTGTGTATATATATGTATATGTATGTGTATATGTATATGCATATATATGTATGTGTTTGTATATGTATATTGTATATTATTGTATATATTTATTTATTAATAATTATTCACACTTGATTTAAGAACGTATGTATACTTATGTTATGTGATTATTTTTTTTATAATATTTTGTGTATTTTCTTTTTTACGTAGTACTTGTACTTATATAAGCAACTATTATTATTTATTTAATTCAAAGAAGAACTCGGCGTCTCATATTTTTGTATACTGTGGACAACTTGTTGGCCGGAAAAATATGTGATTAATTTAAGTTAAAATTGTACTAGTGTTAAGAATGGCTGTTGTTGTCTCTGTTGGAATAAAAAATAAAAATAGACATTTTAGTCGATACCAACTCGGAGGCCATAAATACACATAACACACATCCTCTCTGCACCTGTGACACTTATTTTGACAATTAACACTTTTGTCTTCAGTGTACCGTGACCATGCACGCTGTAAAGCACGCGAAAGGTCGGAAAAATTTATAATAATATTATATACTTAAATTTTGTAAAATACATAACTTAAACCGTTCACAAAGTGTTTTTCTTTAAATGAGTTACAGTTATATTAATAAAAGACAAACTTTTTCAAAGTGTTTTTCTTGATAAGAAAAGTTTTCCACAATTTCGATATATTTTTACAGGCTCCAATGCGATCAGTGCGACAAGCGATTTCGTGTTAAAAGAGATTTATCCAATCATATGAACAGAATACATCTTGGAACAAAACCGTACCAGTGCGACAAATGTGAAAAGGTAATATATTTTATAATTATTAATTTTATATGATCAAAGCTAATGATATAAATTCAAGCAAATACCAAATATTTAATATAATCCTAACTCTATAATACTCTACAGCAGCCTTTCCCAAAACGAACGATAATACCTCTTGTGGATGCTGCCAGTTTCAGGAGGGGGGGGGGTGTAAAACACTCAGAAACCCTCTTTTCTGAGTCTTTTACACCTCCCCTTGCTTGGGGGGCGATTTGTAGTTTCTAGTAAGACTTTAACACCAGCTGAACTAATATTAATTTATTGCTCAAATTCGAAGGTAGACACAAATAAAAAGACAATAGACGCATTTTAATACTTATTAGTGTTCTTAGATAGCTTATTTTCGTAATAGATTAATAATAAAAGATACTCTGAATAATAATTTATTATTTATTTAATTCTTTATCACACATTAACATAATAAGATACAATATTTACAAATATACATAATGTGTACTGCCTTATCGCTACTAAGCGATCGATGCCAGGCAACCCAACAGTGAAGATATTAAAAACGGTTGTAAAGGGAACATACAAAAGAAGAAAGAGAGTTACAGTATAGATAGGAGACAAAATAATTATAATGATAATACAGTTTAAAAAATAATACAAATTAAACATATAGGTTAATTATGACTGTTTGCAATTATCTACCAGAATACGAAATTGAAACACCTACGAATTTTCCCTAAGAAAATAATAATAGTTTATGATAAAATATTAATTTAATTTGAAATTAAATACGGTTAAAATATTCTCAGATGTGGGTACACAAAATAAGTTTTGGAACCTCTGCTCTTGAGTGTGTGAGTATGAGTTAGTGTGTGAATGGTTACCCCGTGTGTGCGTAAGTGCGCTGTAATAATCTATAATTTGTAAGAATCTTAAAATTATTTAAAAAGTCGCAGCTTTTATTACATCATTTAAAGTAAAAAACTATTAACGAATAAAAGACAATACAGTGGTCCCCCGGGTAATCCGGCCCCTGTCTAGTCCGGCACCCCCTGTAATCCGACATGCTCTATGATTTGATAATTTCGCTAATGCTTGAACAAGTTACAACTTGTACGGACCATTATTATTGTGCTCGATTATTGCATATTTTTTATAAGTTCTATAGCATTAATTTTATAATAAAACGTAAGCTCTCTATTGCGTTGTTTAATTTAATAAATTTGACGTATATAATGAAGTATAATTGGTACTTTAGAGTACATTATATGTATATAAAGAATCGTCATTGGATCTATAATTTGTCGGATTACAAGGTACTCTTTTGTAAGAAAATTCGGACTATAAGGAGTCTTAGGCAGTACTCTATAATCCGACAATAGTCCGACACTACCCTGCAAAATGATTGTCGGACTACCGGGAGTCCACTGTATTTTACATCAATTTAAAAAATACTCTAAAAAGTATGTATGTTTTTTCTTCGATTATTTTGTATATATTTATAGGGCTATATATATTTTTAGGGCTATGCGGACCAATGGAGTTTAACCGAGCATATTAGGTATAAACACGAAGGTGTGATAAAACCTAGGAAATATCCATGCACTATATGCGATAAAGTATTTAAAGTAAGTTGGAATGCTTGTCTCTACTTATTTTTATCTCAAATCTTAAATCTCCTGTTACGATGTTTGTCAGCGATCAGCTCCCAAACTACTTAACCGATTTTAAATTAAATTGGCACACCGTGAGCCGTCTGGTTCAACTTAAGAGATAGGATAGCTTAGATGTTTAATTATTATTATTATTAGTCGCGTTTTTATTTGATTGCAAATTGTTTGTCTATAATTAATTGATAGTCACAATTATCTGTTAACTCCAAAAGATTCTAACAGATGTCGATACTTTTCGACTGGATTGAGTAAATAATCAATAGATGGCACTGTTATGGTAAACCGAATAACGTGTCATATAAAGATTAATTTTAGACCTAAATAAAGCATACTTTTATTGTTTAAAACGCTTGCGATTATAAGCATATTCTCGCACGCTTATAGCTGATAATTATTTTAATTGTACTAAAAAAATGATTGCTAGAAATTTGCATTTATGGCAACACAACGTTTGCCGGGTCAGCTAGATTATAAAATAAAACTTATTTATTCATGTCACTTATAGAGAATCTGGTTTTTCAGTCCAATATTTGCGCTTTGATTAAAAGATGATTTATTTAATAACCAAAAACTATAACTTCTGATATTATTTTTCCAGACAAACAGCACGTGTAAAATGCATATACGTACGCACACTGGAGAGCGGCCATACAAATGTACGAAATGTCCGGCGTCTTTTTCACAATCCGGAATTCTAAATACCCATGTTAAATTGGTGCATCTTAAACTGACTAGAGATGGAAGACCAAAAGCCAGCTCAATTGATAGATCGCGATATGATTATAATTAGTGATCATAATTAAATAAATTTTGTAATAAATTAACTTGGTTTATAATTACTGTACCCATTATATTTAATTTTATTAAAATGTATTATGAACAGTCTGTGTGATGTATCCAATTCATTACTATATAAAATTCTCGTGTCACGGGGTTCGAACTTGAACTCCACCGAAACGGCTTGACCGATTCTCATGAAACTTTGTGAGCGTATTGAGTAGGTCTGAGAATCGGCCAACATCTATTTTTCATCCCCCTAAATGTTGAGTCCATCCCTAAATTTTTTATTTATTTTTAGCTTCTATTATTTTATCATACAACATACAAAAATACATACAATCCTAAATTTTCGCCCTTCTACGATCAACCCTTATTTTTTATTTATTAATTGAAAATTGAAATCACATGTATGGCAAAACAACGTTTGCCGGATCAGATAGTCTTTAAAATATATAAATGTCCTGTCACGATGTTTGTCCAGGTTGGACTCCTTAACTGCTTAACCGATTTTTAATTAAATTGGCACACCGTGAGAAGTCTGGTCCAACTTAAGAGATAGGATAGCTTAGATCTTTAATTATAGTCGCAATTTTATTTTATTGCAAATTATTTATCTATAATTAATTGACAGTCACAATTGTCTGTTAACTCCAAAAGGTTCTAACAGATGACGATACTTTTAGACTGGATTAGTAAGTAATCAATAGATGGCACTGCTATGGTAAATCGACGAACGGGTCATATAAAGATTCATTTTAGACCTAAATAAAGCATACTTTTACTGTTTAAAACGCTTTCGATTATCTTCATATAAACATATCTTCGCGCACTTAAAGCAGATAAATATTTTTATTGAACTAAAAAAATGATTGCTGGAAAACACATTTATGGCAAAACGTTTGCCGGATGATCTATTTATATTTTGTTATTACTTATCATTATGCTTTAACATCAACACCATTATCGCATAATTATCTTGTAGTAGTTTATTCATACATTAACGTTTTGGTTCATAATTAAACTATATAAGTAAATAATTATGGACAGTCTGAGTGATGTACAAAATTCTTTATAATTCTTTATATTTTTAGTACAGTGATCATTAACAGTTAACACAATATCATCATAATCATTTCATTATCGTCGTAAGTGAATGAATCATTGTGAATATATTTTTTTATTCATAGTTCGGAAATGTGTTGAATGTGAATTTTAATTAATTCATTAACTATTTGTGTTATTTCTGAATATGCACTTTAAAGTAAAGACTTTCATGAGAGTCTACAAGAAATGGAACTCTGACTGTAGAAATGTAGTTTGTATCATCTGACATTTACCGCGGGAAAATTTTCATAATATAGATTATAGACGATTTTACAGCTCAACAGAGCATTGTTCGGCTTCCATTTGCTTTTGGCGAGAAAATCTCAATGGTATGATTGAAACAGGCAGGCATATGAGATTGAATCAATCTAAAAAATTTGGATGTGAGAAAGCTACGCTCTAGGTTGACCCCACACTATTTGAACTAGGCTCAAAAATCGACCGCGTTACTTGATGCAGTCCCATGTTTCTGAGACGGTACTAACCAAAATGGCGTTCGTGAAATCTGCATCTTATTCTTCTTTCATAATGAATGGACATGTGCACTATAACCGTAGAGAATCGTATCGTAAATAGGACTGGCACACGACTATGTTTGTCAGAAACTTGACGAACTCCGTATAACCGTATAAAATATAGAATTTATGGGCCATCCTGCATTCAGTGCTTTAGTCTAGAACCTTGATTTTGTTCTGTCCCCAAACATTCTTAATGTGTAAAATAATAATTATCGGGACATTAGAAGAGAATGAAAATTACGTTTCTGACGTCACCACGGAGGTGAAGCATGTCAAAATTGGTTCAATCGAATAAAGAACTGTATTAACTGTTAAACTGAATTATTAAAAAGGGAAAAGGGGGATATAAGAATAAATTTTGAACTTAAATGTTTTTTTTATCATTCCCGAAATTTATAGACTTTCGATTCCTAGTGATACAAAAATACAATATTATTTAAAGGTATAGCAAGCATCATAGCTATAAATCTACTACATATAAGTATATTTCATATTATGGGTATAATATGTACTAAGTTTTATGATTTGCTTTTGAAAATTATATTTTAAATAAGAGTCGAACAAGAATATGGAACAAACTTTTTGGAACTAAAATATGGCTATGCAAATCAAAGATTAGAGTCTGATGTCCACTAACGCTCCAATTAAGTCGTGTTAAAAATGCTTCAAACATCCAAACAAACAATATTTTTACGTACTGAAATAAAAATATAATTTATACTTAATTTGTTGTCCTATTATTTCATTTGAGTATACTCAAATATAGGAAATCCTTTAAAACGTAAAATTGCTTAAAATCTAACCATTTTATTAAATGTACTGTGGTACCAATGTATAATGGGGCAAATAGATCCCACGGGAGCGACGGAAAACATCCTCTCAGCCCGGATGTAAGGGATCCGCCGTGGTACAGGCAAGCATATCTACGAATACATCCGACGATATTTTATCTCATGTCCACTTGATATTTCATAGTATTGAATACATGACTCCTCCAAGCTCAAGTTACGCCGCGACAGTGTTTATCTACTGTATATAATATAGATTAATACAATGTTTACAAAAAGCCTAGCCAACGATTTATATCTGGCGCTCTATCTCTATCGTTCGAACTTGAACTCCTCCGAAACGACTTGACCGATTCTCATGAAACTTTGTGAGCGTATTGAGTAGGTCTGAGAATCGGCCAACATCTATTTTTCATCCTCCTAAATATTAAGATAGGTCCATCCTTACATTTATTTTTTATACAATATTTTAGTTTTTATGATACAACATACAAAAATACATACAATCCTAAATTTTCACCCTTCTACGATCAACCTTTATTAATTGAACATTGAAATCACATGTATGGCAAAACAACGTTTGCCGGATAAGCTAGTTACATGTAAAAAGAACCCGACATTTCTGTTTATTGTTAATTTATTTCTAAATGTGCAAATATATAGTCAATATCGAACTGAGTTCTGTCGATTACAGTCTGGAACTGATATTTTTCTATCTGTTAAATCAGAATTCAGTTTTAGATCTAAGGATCTTCCTCACGTTTTCCTCCACCTCATTCAGTGTTTAATTGCGCTGAATACTAGTAAATCCGTCTAGAGATTTTTATATTAAAAAAACGAATGGACTCGTTAGATTATAAAAACACTTAAATATTTAAACCCATTTTCAAAATTTAAAGTTAGTAAAATAGTTAGTTAGTAAAAATATTATTTTTATTATGGCAAGTTTTAGTTAGATTAAGGATACACAGGAAAATTTAAGGTAATTTAAAACTGGTAAACAATGATATTTGATATCGTCAGACACATTTGGCGCGCCTCGAGCCATGTAAGTTCCCCACTTAAAACGTTAACACATAGCAAGTCGGAAAACAATTACCAATCACTTCCTAACTTCCTAACGAATTTGAGATTGGTGCCCAATTCCTACTAACAGTTTACCCCTGAGGCCCAGTGGTATTTGATATTGCCATGACCAACTGGCGGTATTCGAGTACTCTACGTTTGTAGTCTAGTAGATTTTTTTTAAGTAAGGATGAATTGCCTTCACATTGACAAATCATTAATAATTACGATCTAGCCTAGAGAAAGACTAATGAGTAATTTACATCTAACTTAAATTGCTAAAGTATATATAATATAAGAATAGTGTCCACTAACACTTCTTACAGTCTAATAAAGGTCTGACACTTTTTTAATGTGTACTTAAAATGTTTAAATATAATCATAGCACATCACTAATGTCACTAGCACTAAAACACTAACTCGAACGGTTTTTTCCTTTTTAATCTTCTCACTAGACCGGTTGTGTCTAGAAGCTGGATAGCCACAACATTCACATGATGGTGAAGTCTTCGGTCGTGAGCTCCAGCGATCTTCTTAATAACACTAGTGACGTCCTCTATACTAAGGTCCCGATGAAGGTCGTCGTTTCTAATATACCAAGGAGCATTGACAATTCCTCTGAGTACTTTGTTTTGGAAGCGTTGGATAATTTGTATGTTGTTCTTGTTGGTACAGCCCCAGAGCTGGCTACCATAAGTCCATACGGGCAGGAGGACTTGTTTGTACAAAAGTACAAGTAAAGATACGAAAAATAAAAATTCTAGAAAAAAGGGTTTAGCTGGTAAGAAAATGGTTGTAAAGATCAAACTAAAATAATGGAATCGGCTCCCAGCGGAGGTCTTCCCAACAGGATACGACCTCCAATTCTTTAAAGAGAGTAAACTCCTCTCGTAACCATTGGTGGATGTTTAATTGTTTATACGTTGTGGCTGTTGCCACTTAGGTCATCCGCAAGCTCGTTTGCACCCCTATTTTATATTAGAAAATTAAAGGTCACGATTATAAATATTGGGGTTTTAGAAAAATGCTGTTTTATTTCAGCAATTTTTACAAGGCCCTTAGGCCTTGTAAAAATTGCGTGTTATTGGCAGAAATGTTATAATTAATAGGAGCAACTCAACACACTGTGTGTTTGACATTCCTGTAAATTTCCGACCTTGCATCGATCCTTTGACCTAGTTCCCACGTTCTATGGGACCTTTAAGATGAGGCCAAAACTTTCCCATCTACTTAACTGTATTTATTTAATTTCACAAATTCTTTAGTAGACATACTGGTCTATATTCAAATTCAAATTTTAGCCAAAAATCATTTTTGTTGTAAACTTAACATTTGTTTTAGAAATACATCATCTATTAAAATTTCAACTGTCTTACTGCCACGGCTCATTAGATACAGCCTTGATAACGGACATACTGATAGATGGTTAGCCAAATCTGATTGGGGTTCTACCCTTTGGGTTCTGAACACTAAAAATGTCTTGGCTTGTTCTGAGGTCACCGATGTATCTGTCAAAATAATTCTTACTGGAATGTCAACCAAAACAAAAATTCTTGATCCTCTAGAGCGACAAAAGCACACGCAAATGTCTTAACACCTACTGTTTATTGCATACGTATGTTACGAATGAAATGAAACGAGCCTGAAAAAATACTGATAACTGTACATATTATTCAAAGTTTTATTTTGTGTTTCTCTCGCTCAATTAATTCCAGTTTTTCTGTTGCTTTTTGCGTTTGAATGTCTGATAAGGGTGTTCAACTCTCTTTTTTTAAGCATTTTATTAAATTGTTATATTTAGCCGTTCAAAAGTAATGTATCGTTCTCGAAGTATATTCTAAAGTAGTATCGTATAGTTCTAAAGTAATCTACTCTACACTTGAGATTTTTTTTAAATCGACCACTATCGACCGCTATCCCTCATAGCTTTTATAGTTTCGGTAATCGAACACAAGATTTCCTTGTACGTATCTGCTATGCAAACAAGATAATATACATAATAATATAATAAATATATTATAAATTTGAGAGTTGTGTTTGTCGATTGAATCTTAAAGTCAAGGTGTAGTGTGCCAAATTTATGTCCATAAAGGTTCTAATGAGGTTGAGGTAAACCTCAAATGTCTTCACTTAAAGTCGAATTTATAAGAAAATAATCACATTTTCGGGTTTAAATTCGGTGATGCACTTTTACATTGCATAAAAATATACATGAGATAATATATTTAATTCGTAAACATGTTGTAGATAAAAATCTTGTGTTACATAAGTATGAAATCATAAAAAATTATAGCTTTGATTGAAACTTCAACGTACATTGAAGTTTCAGTTCAAAACAACTTTTGGTCAATATAGATAAGTCATCTGGCTCCATCTGTTATATAGTCAATTTTAATGCCTTTGCTTCGAAAAAATGTTCAGTAGATTCAGTGAGCGACTCTCGAGTCGAGAATATGTGTTTAAACCCAGCAACACCAATGGATTTTTGCAATTTACCACAGAAGGAAAAAATTTGCCTGCAAGACACAAACCTCCTGCCAGAAACCGTATCAACTTGTATCAAGAAAGCTATATTAGTCATCGAATTTTATTTATAATAAAAGCAGTTTTTGCCCCTTAGTATCAAACTGCTGCTAGCTTACTAAGCTCTTATATAAGATTTATCTACATTCATTAAGAGGATTAAAGTTCCAATATGACTTGACTAACTCTATTTCTTAAACACAAAGAGGAATGGAAACGAAGGATAATGTTTACATCGAAAAATTTCCAAATTTCCGAGCTTTTACGCACCTAACAGCACACACAACACACAACTTTTCAGATATTGGCCTTGAGGCTTCGGAGGCTGCGCACATGCGCGGGAACCAGGACTCTTCTGAGACGGCCCTTTGTCCATTCCCCGAGGCCTAGCTGTGCTGACGTCACGGGAAACGAAAATAGGCGGGAAAGTGAGTAGCACTTTCTTTATAGAATTATATTGTCTAATTTAATTGTCTTAATTCGTTGTTATATCATTTTTAACGCCAAATACACCTAATTACATATATATTTTGTAGTATGTATTTGCATACATATTAATTTAAACATAGCTGTTTAAAGAATACTTTAAAAAATAATACATGTTTATAAAAATCTTCAAAATTACTATCCAGCTTAAAGTAAGATTAACGAGTAACTTATATATACTGAAGAAAATATGAAACTTAAGATTTGTATCCAAGAAGTCTTCTCTTCTAAGGGCTTCACCCTTTCAAGCGCGTTGTTTGAATCTCAACACATTAATCCTGTTAAAGGTAATGTAAGGTAAAAGATTACTTTGTTCTTCTATATACTTAATTAAAGTTTGTATTACATTTTATTTCTTATAATTTAATTTAAATACTTATTATTTTTAAAAGCATTGTTGTATTATTACAATGAAGGACAGATAGTCCGCTTGTTTTTGGACAGCGGAATGAAGATAATAAAATAAAAGAAGTGTGTTTATGAAAAGTCAAATAAGAACTGGCTGAAAATCATCGCAAACCTTTTTAGGTTTGACTGTAAAAAGCTGAGCCAGTTGCCTTTTGGTGGCAAATATATGTAAATTGTTTGGTGTCCTTTTTTATGTTTTGTTTATAAATAAACGTTTTTATTTTATTATTTTATGTTTTTGAAGTTCGTGTTCGTGTAGTGGTCGAACTACAGTTTCATCTTATACACTATTATGTCAATGTATCCAAATGAATCGAAGAGAAAGTATTTCTTAAATCCTGTCCTAAAAATTTTATTTTTCTTCCTTTTAAATATTTAAGCCACTTTATTATGTACTTACGTAGACAAATAATAAAAAAAATGTGCTTATACTCTTTCTATTAATTAAATTTTGTAACTTCGGTTTTGAATATAAATCATATTAAAAAAAGAATTTCTGAATTATGAAACATTTGTCATTCAATATTTCTTTGAAATCTTAGGAGTCATACTTAAGTAACTGATAATATATAATATTATTATACGCATTAGTAAAATCTGGTTCACAGTTTCGTTTATGAATTAAATTAAAGTTAAAAAATCCAATTCAGACTATAATAAATGTACATTACATTGTACATAATAGATATAATATCTCTATCTGAGGTTGGTTTCTGGCCTCCATTTGATTTGGGTTGTAAATATTCTTGAGACACGTAAAATAGCATACGAGCCAGGTTGAAACAATGTATAATATAATTCGATTTGTTGATTTCGCTAAGCAGGTGATTTTAATATCGCGATATTGCGTTTGAATTTCGTTGTCAAAAGATTTATATGAACGTCAATCGTTCGAGGTTCGGGTACAATGTGAGCACACAATTGAGTTGCTTGGAAATTCGTCCTACGTATGTTTGTATAAGCAAAGCTGTGTACATGAAATATAATTTCTAAAGACAAGTTCGGAACTTTTGGATGTACCAGCCTCCTATACCTGTTGGCTCCTTTCGATCAATTGAACTAAACAATGCCATCAACGCACTCCCGCGGGTTACACCTTCCGGAGGGTCGAAACGCTCATAAATTCTTTTACCGTTTGACAGTTGAACAGTTCACATGTATTCCTGTAACCTGTGATGTCTGCCAGGATCATTCGCGCTTAAGCATGTGGCGGGCGAACACGTATCTGTCAAATTGTCCGCCATTTTGCCGACCTCTGTGAATGTGTTTGACAATGTGTTAGTGTTGTGTGTAGATATTAACCGAGGTAGGTTTTGAGTCGGTAAATTTTTGGATAGTTGTTTAATGTAATGTGCGATCGTTATATGTGATAATTTATATAAATATTTCTCAACAACTCTTTATGTGAACATTTGTATTAGTGTTTTGGATAAGGAATAAGTAAGTATCATGGAGAAGAATGAGGGTAGTTCCACTTTTATTTCTACCTTCAAATTGAGTCACTGCAGTGCAAAGTGTAGTTCATTTATGTTTTTATACTTAGCATTTCCTGCTTAATTATAAAACGGTTCCTATACATATACGCTGTAATCGAAGTTTAAAGGAATATCCGCGTGTAAAATGATATTAAATTGAATAGTAATACAATATTGCCTCTACGAACAGCGTTCGATGAGTTTCTAAATTGGTCTATTGGGATTTTGTGCTATGGACATCCGCAAAGTAACGCCTGATTCTATTAATTATACTAACAGTATATGCTGATTTTCAATAAATGGATAAATAACTCATGTATCAAGAAATTTAATCGAATAAAACCCGCATATCAATCTTTTGCTCAATTGGTTGCTGGTTATTATTCTATTACGGTAATTATATTTGCCACAGAAGAATATGGACTCTACCCAAGATTAATCTATTGTGTATCTATGTATTCATACACTTATCTGGTAGTCCAATTTAGATGTTTTAGATTTTGACATCCATAGTTAAGGTAACTAGGTTTCATGGTGTTTGTCTATGGTACAGCTTTTTCGAATATTGAGCCGTCGTTTTAAGTAATCGCTTGGCTGGATTATATATTTGTAATACTTGAAGCAGTTGATATAGTTTTCAATCAGCTGAGACCCCAAATGTAATGTATTTTTATATATTTGTCTCGTGCTATTTTTTTTTATCTCTATTAAGCTTTTGTTATTTTGATATCATGTCGTTACAATAATTATATTAATTGTAAGCCGCGGCTTGTATTGCTTCGACAACGAAATAATACGTTATAAACATATTTGGTAATTATATTAGTGTTTAAATTTTTTTATGATTATGTTGCTTTTTGAATTTAATGAATTTTACTAAATGAAATTTATTATTTCGAATAAAACTATCACATAGTTATTACCGTTAATGTGAGTCCTATAGAATATATTCCCGGTTTAATAATTAAAGCTGTATATTATGGTCATTGATTACAATATATTTAGCCTATCGTACATCCAGTACATCGATAATTCACGTATATGATAAACTGATCCCTTCTTAATTATTTTGGGCCCCAACGTCGCAAACGATAGAGCCATAACGCGAGTTATAACTTTGAATGAGATCCTCACAAAACCATTACGCAGTCTTAGATATCTTTATTTTTCTTATCGAGATATTTTCATGGGAAGGCTTCAACGGAAATCGATACTCATTATAAGGCGGCGTCAAGTTTTGAAGTATTATGTACTGATATTTTGGGTAACTCGGGGAAATACGATCTGTTGATTAATTATCTAATATGGTGGAATTATAAATTGTGGTAGGTGGAAATGGCGGGCGATAGTGGAGAGCCTCTGGGGTGCCATAGGACAACAACGATGGTGTGACGATTACAATTTTTTTACAATATCACTTTTAATTAATAGAATCAGGCGTTACTTTGCGGAAGTCCATAGTACAAAATCCCAATAGACCAATATACAAGCAGTACTCCGCGAAAAACCGCGTCCATTGGGATTTTATAATATCACTGTTGCTTGAACAGTTTTAATGATATTTAAAAAAAATATTGCATACCTTCCATTATGTATTAAGATACCTTTGGTTTAATTTTCATTTCATTTAATACTCAGAAATTTGATTAAGTATGTATTATTAATCTGGTGTCGCTTGTGACTAGTTTTTATCCATTCAGAGACTGATAGTTAATGTACTAAATAAATATAATATAATTAATTTTTTAAAATTGTCGCTGATAAATTATGTAAAAAATATCAGTTCCGTTCAAAACTCAGCTAGGTCAAAAATAAATCTCTACTCTATATTTATAATCTATTTTTAGAAACTTTCACTACTGTGTTTATTGCTAATTTTATATTACTAATTAATTGTTTCAGAACCTTATATCTAGTCCAAGTACTTTAATACAATGTTAATACAGTTCCCCTGACTTTCAATCTAGAAAAGAGATATTCTAAAGGTAGAGTTAAAAAGAAAGAAAAAGATATCAGCAAAATGGACACAAGAAATGATGGCCACGGTGACGAGATCGAACTTAGCGTTCAGGGAGCGAGCAAATCCAGGTATTTTATTTTCTAACATGTTTTTTTTGCGAACGGGTGAAGCTATCTTGGTGTTAAACATCGCTCATGAACCGCGAAGGAAGGTTGCAAGTTCTAGACTATGGTCATATATGCCAAGAGGCTTTGTGGAATCGGTTCCTTGTGGAGGCCTTCCATATATGATATCCAATTCTTTAAAAAGAGAGCATACACCTCCCTTAAAGGCCGACAACGTAAATACTAAAGTTTATATGCTGTGACTGTTGTTTAGCGTCACGTTTGCCTCTCTATTTTATAAAAAAAAATATAATTGAAATTAAATTGAGTTCATTACTACGTGCAACGTATATATAACGTTTAGCGTCGATTTGTTGCGATTTCATAAATTTTCAGGAAATCATAAAATAATAGTAACGGGAAGAACCTGAATTTATTATTTGAAAATAAAATAAGTTAAAGCCACAAGCTATCGATAGTTTGTAGATTATTATTATGCTTCTAATTATTTATTTATAGCGACGCACCAAAAAAGTCCGATTTGCCAGAGAGAGGATCATGGGCTAGCAAGCTAGACTTCATTTTGTCTGTGGTGGGATTGGCTATCGGTTTGGGCAACGTGTGGCGATTCCCCTATCTTTGCTATAAAAATGGAGGAGGCGCTTTTCTCATCCCCTACTTCCTCACACTGTTCCTGGCTGGTATTCCCATGTTTTTCATGGAGTTAGCAATGGGACAGATGCTTACAATCGGAGGGTTGGGCGTGTTCAAGATTGCGCCGATTTTCAAAGGTAATATTCAATTAACCATACTAATTAAGCAGTTTTGTTTGCACTTTTTTTGTATTATTGGCGATTTTTTTAATTTCATTATCATCATGAACCTCCTTGTCGTGATGACATAACATCACTTAATTTGATTCTATTGTTTATTGATATGATCTATATAAACGAAGTTTTGTGTATATATGTTGACTTGAAAAAAATGTTGTCAGAACGAAATTATTTTGTCGTTAAACGTTGTCATTACTACTGGAAGAATTACTTTCGTTGTGTTGTATATAATGTTCACTTCACCATGTTATGTGAAAAAAAAACAAAGAATTTTAAAACGTAAATACAAAATGCATGCTGCATTTAGACAATGCACAATTAGCTCTCGTCTAAACAACCCTCTTAACCTTAATTTTTAACTTATGCGTTATCTACATTGCAATGTTTTCTGAGCAAGCGATTGTAACGGCGATTCTGAATTCCAGAATTTCCGAACGATTTTATACGCTTTATCACAAATATAGTCTTTATAATTGTTTTAAATAGCTGTAAGTTTTCATAAAATAGAATGCAAACGAGCAGGATGCTCATCTGATCGTCAGAGATATCGCCAACGTCCATGGACACTTAAAATACCAGAGGCCTGCGTGTGTTTACCACCTTTAAGATTTTCTTTTCTTGAAAGCCTCTAAATCGTATTGGTTCGGAAATACATGTATCGGCAACTGGTTATCATTATTTTATCAAGACATATATTATCTATACAACTAGCGCCATGTACTCGTTGTTAACATAATAAAAGACTTATGTACTAAATGTCGGTGGAGAGTTATGTTTAATAACTGCTGCGTGAAATCGTAAAATGCTACAAAAATATCTACTTGATTTTGCTACATAAAACGTAAAAAATTACATATACTTAAATCGCGGTAACCCAAATTTCTCCAAAGCAAAATATATTATTTTTGTTGGCCCTGAAACTTATTGTTACAATACGAGCTTAATTTTCAAAACATTTAACATCGAAGCTTATTAATTCGAGCTGAAAATATTTTTAATGAGTTTCCAGCAAATTAACTTGAACCGAAATTAAATTTTATTGAATATATCGCCTCGACACAGGGTGTCAAAAAAAAATATAATGGTTTCTTTGGTTGAACGAGTGAAACTAAAATCTGTCTATTTATAGTGGAATTATGTAGAGTATAGAACATATTGCTACTATCAAAAAGAGCGGAATATGTCCCTTTTCTGAGGAGTAAACCGATGAAATAGCTTTTCTGTTATTTATTTTATCTCTTTCAAATATAATATCGTTTATAATCATTATTAGTATTGTTATATTCCTATGCCCTTGATTAAAATTGTAATTTAGAATTCAGGAGTTAAATTTTAATGAATTTGTATGTAATTATTTATGGCCAAAATTATTTGAATTTTAATTTTATCATGAAACATCTATATTCATTTTATAAAGCAAGATATTGTGTTACGAAAATATAAAGGAATACAAGCTTTTCTCAAAATACGTAAGTACTTATATAATTATCTCCGTTCAAGGCTTCGAAGCCTTCGAGGGATAATTGTACCTTTGTCATGTTTATGACAAGGCTTTCAGGAAAACCATTGTTTTGTTGAAGAAAAATTGTATTTAATATTGTCTGTGATTATATTTCGTAGAATTGTAACAATATAGAAATGTAATAATATAATGTAAATAACATTTTTTTATCATTTGTTCGGATTTAAATTAGCTCCATGAAAATTTCACCAATTTCAATGCATTAAACCACTCAAAAATGATGTCTCTATAATCTATTTCGTTCTTTTATGACATTCAAAGCACACACTGATTAAGACAGTAAATTTAATACAAAAATGTTTTTATAAGGTGTCTAATTTATAAATAAGTAATGATTTACAGGAATCGGATACGCCGCAGCTGTGATGTCATGTTGGATGAACGTGTACTACATTGTCATCCTGGCATGGGCAATCTTCTATTTCTTTATGTCTATGCGATCTGGTGAGAATTTCTTTTAAGCCTCATGTTTTATTCTATTGAGGGTTTATTTCATTCATATGGTCTATTTAGTAAAGCGGTTGAAATAGCGAACAGATAAAAGATTATATACCAAATACATTTTTATTTATTTTTTGAATATATCCTAAAACAGTTTTTTTTATAAAACGGGGCCAACGAGCTCCTGAGGCTCGGAGGAGCCAAGGAGGCTCACCTGATGTTAAGTGGTACCGCCGCCCAGGGACACTCGCGATACCAGAGGCCTCACCAGTGCGTTGCCGGCCTCTAAGTTGTTGTGGAAAAGAAGCCAGACTTCCAGGTCGCAATGAGCAAGCGCTAAGCCCAGTTACACTAACCGTAATACTTTTTCCAGACGTACCGTGGCGTAATTGCGACAATTACTGGAATACGGAGACCTGCGTCAACCCGTACGACCGCAAGAACCTGACCTGCTGGTCATCAATGGACATGACAACTTATTGTACCCTTAACGGCAAGAACATCAGCAAAGCAATCCTTTCTGATCCCGTCAAGGAATTCTGGGAGTAAGTATTTTGGGCGGGCGGGGTAACTGTTTAAGGTTTATGCATTGAGTGTTAAGTTTTCATTCGTAATTAATACGGTTCGAAAATATTGTGCAAAGTAGAATTCTAATTAATATTATTTAAAGTACAGTATCTACTACAGTAAAGTACAGTAGTACTCGAAGGTTATATTGGTTTGAAGACAGACGTTTGGGTATTTATTGTTTGTTGAATATTAACTTCAATACTTTATAGCGTCGTTTTTTTTTAATATAGACGGCGAGCCCTACAAATCTCGAGCGGTATTGAACATATTGGTAACATTCGTTGGGAGCTGGCTGGTACTCTTCTTCTAGTCTGGATTCTCTGCTACTTCTGCATATGGAAGGGGGTGCGCTGGACTGGAAAAGTCGTCTACTTTACAGCACTTTTCCCATATTTCCTGCTTACAGTGTTACTGATTAGAGGTATGGGTTAATATATCATGGAAAAGACACATTACATTTACAGTTACTATGTATGATTTTGTGATGTGATTAAAAAAAACCATTGATAGTATGAGCCTTAGATTTTTGTTTCAAGATAATTTCATTATTAGTAGGTAATTTTTGATTTTTTTTATATCTTTAAGAATAAATCATTGTTCTATATATTAAGCAATCGCAAATTCAAAGTATATTTATTTCATGTACAACGACCTACTGAAACTTCTGAATTATAAAAAAACTTGTAAACTTAACAAAATTATTAAAGGATCCAGTTGGTGCAATGGGCACCAAAGGCTGCTGAATGCCCTGGTTCCGATGCAGGGGTTTGATTCCTGGAACAGTCAACATTTGTTTGAAGAGCACAACTGTTGGCTGTGGTCTTTTATATACATAAGCTATTTATAGCTTATATCCCCATAATATAAGCTATAAACAGCTTACCTTTGACAAGACAGACCGTGTAAAAATGTGTCCCGATATTATTGCAAAAGTACGCTTGACTGGAATCTCTCTATTTAATGTAATCTACATGATTTACAAGTTTTCCGTTAATTTTAGTAGAAAAAGGTTATTTAAGGTAATTCGTAGGTGTGTGTATAGTTGCTCATGAAAACCTTTCTCTTCCAAACTATTTCTTTAATGTTGTGTGTTGATGTTTAACAAATAATACAAATTTCAGGAATAACTCTACCCGGTGCAATGGAAGGCATAAAGTTCTATATAATGCCGAATATGTCGAAGTTGCTGGAGTCTGAAGTCTGGATAGATGCGGTCACACAGATCTTCTTCTCGTACGGTTTGGGTCTGGGAACTCTAGTGGCGCTTGGTAGTTACAACAAGTTCACTAACAACGTATATAAGTAAGTATCATTTAACCTGAATATAATATGGATCGATTATAATGACAAAATCCCAATAGACCAGTATGAAAGCAGTACTCCGCGAAAAACCCACAACCACCCGACGCACGCCCCATATATAGATAGCGTAGCTCCGACACCGGAGCACCATTAGCACCACTGCACACATTAGCCCGACGCACGCCCTACTCCGACACCGGAGCACCATCAGTGGTGCTAATGGTGCTCCGGTGTCGGAGCTACGCTATCTATATATGGGGCATGCGTCGGGTGGTTGTGGGTTTTTCGCGGAGTACTGCTTTCATACTGGTCTATTGGGATTTTGAACTATGGACTTCCGCAAAGTAACGCCTGATTCAATTAATTAGATTATAATGACGTATGAGTCTTCTATAAGAAATAAAAAGTTATTATTACTACTTGCTCTTTCCCATTATCCTTTAAAAAACCGGGCACGTGCGAGTTAGAAATGCAAATATAACGATTACTTTTTATATATCGAAATCGAGATGAGACGCTTGGATCTTGACTGATTTATTTAAAACCAACAATGTAAATAAAATAATTATTAAATTTGTTATCAAATATATGCAATTATATGTAACTACAATTCTTTTCAGAGATGCTCTAATTGTTTGTACTGTGAACTCCAGTACATCTATGTTCGCTGGTTTCGTGATATTTTCTGTAGTTGGGTTCATGGCTCATGAACAGCAGAGACCGGTTGCTGAAGTGGCTGCATCAGGTATTATATTATATATAAATCTGAAGAATTGTGGTTGGATTCGCAAATCTATAAAATAATGGGGCGACCTGAAATCTATTTGTTGGGCATTTATCGGGGAAAGATATATAAGTGATAATTTAGAGAAAATTATGAAGAAATTCTGAAAACAAAATCAAAAGGAAGAGTTTTTTTAAATAATGAATACAACGTATTTAATACATTAAGTTTCGATTTCAATTCTTCCGATTCAAATCGATTTTAATTTAATCAGAAAACAAATTTTGATTAATTATAATATTTTGTTTTTCGTTTTCTCTTTAAGAAATGCCCATTATCTATTCTTCTCCAGGGCCTGGATTAGCTTTCTTAGCATACCCTTCAGCCGTACTCCAACTTCCTGGAGCTCCACTGTGGTCATGTCTGTTCTTCTTTATGCTACTCCTCATCGGTCTGGACAGCCAGTTCTGTACTATGGAAGGTTTCATCACAGCTGTGATCGACGAATGGCCTAAGCTTCTGAGAAGGAGGAAGGAAATCTTCATCGCTATTACCTGCGTGATATCGTACTTGGTCGGATTATCTTGTATTTCTGAGGTAATGTATAATATCTTTACACATTTCTCACACGGTCAGGTAACCAACTATTGCACAAACTGGGCCGTCAGTATAACAATGTTGAAAATATATACTTTTTCGGGGGTCGAAGAATTGCAAAAGGGAGCTGCTTGCCTTCTAACCTCATTCAAGTAAGTAAGCAAGATTCATTGACATTATGAATTTAAATCAATTATCTAATTATCTGTGGATGGAACTCTCAAGGGACAGAAACTATTCAGCAACGGAGGAGGCTTTCACCCAAGATGGGATTTACTCTAATAGCAATTAACACTACTAACCTAATTAAAGCAATTTTTTTTAACCCTACTTACTCCTACTAAAAAGAAAATAGTGACTATATAATTGTAAATATGTAATTATGAGTATATAAAAAAAACCTTTATTATTATTATTATCTAATTATCTGACCACTTTAAATTGTTAAACTATAAAAATATGAACCTTTATCTACGAATTTATAAAAAACAGAACAATACAATAATTTATTAATCATGGGTGATTTAATTTGTAATCCTGATGTGTCTGCCAATATTTGTAATTTCTTTATGAACACCAGAATTATTTTTCCAGGGTGGTATGTATGTCTTCCAAATTCTGGACTCCTACGCTGTATCTGGATTCTGCTTGTTGTTCCTGATCTTTTTCGAGTGTGTGTCCATCTCGTGGGCTTTCGGCGTGAACCGGTTTTATGATGGCATCAAAGAGATGATTGGCTACTACCCCACCATCTGGTGGAAGTTCTGCTGGGTTGGCTTCACACCTGCTATATGTATTGTACGTTATTCTTATACACCAGTGTTTCACCACTTTTTTGGTCCATGCCAGATCTTTAATGTTACCAAAAATGGCCCCATACATAATTTTTAACAGTAAAATTAATTAACAATTTTAGAAATCACTCCATTCTTGATTGAATATTTTCAAGTGTGAAACAATTTCACTGATAAATTTGGTTTAATAAGACTTCGTATCGAGGAACTTTATAAACCAAACAATTTTGTTTATAGAGCGTGTTTATATTCAACTTGGTGCAATGGACTCCGATAAAGTACATGAACTATGAGTATCCCTGGTGGTCTCATGCCTTCGGTTGGTTCACTGCTCTCTCGTCGATGCTTTGCATCCCTGGCTACATGATTTATCTATGGCGGGTGACTCCAGGCACACGAATGGAGGTTTGTAACAATTCTTAATAACACTTTCATAACATGAAATTAAAAACACAACGGACAAAATTTACCATGGAGCGATTGTCTGTAGGAGGGATCATGGTTATCAAACCATGTTTTTGAACTTTATATTAAGATATATAAGTGACGCAGAAATGTGTTAAGTTAAAGAATGATACATTTGAACCACTGACAGAGTACTGCCATTCTGTGACGTCCCTATACTTATATCTATAGATGCCGCTATGTGTTAATTCATTGTCGTATAATATTTCACTTCACAGAAATTCCATACGATCGTTCGAATCCCCGAAGACGTGCCTGCCTTACGGACCAAGATGCAGGCCGAAGAGCAAGCAAAGCACGGCAAAGCTTAACCATTTGTATAACGACAAACAATAATTTAATCGTGCCATATTACAAATATAACCCCTGTTTAGTTTTAATACGTAGTAGTAATTATTACGCTTTGGGAGCGTCGCGACGCGTTCATGTATTACTATATTTACAAGTTAGTTAATTGTAGCGGGTTTATGATAGTTATTAACCTTTAAAATAGTTATTGTCTTCCATGTAGGATGCTTTAAGTGTTATTCTAGCTTGTAGTTTGCATTATCAATTTTAGTATATTTCGATTTATAAATAAAATTGTGGTTCTTCATCAAAATTTTAGGCTGTTTTTAATCACTCGAGGGTAGTTGATTAAAACGCTAAAGTTTTACCCTTTTATGAATAAGCGATAACATTATTTAATATAGGAATGTGTAATCGTATATTTGTGTCTATTTCTTATTATAATGTATAGTATTACCAAAGAGTTAAAACATTTGTTTAGATTGTGTATTTTGAGTTGTTTGTTATTTTATTAAGAATTAATACATATCGTAAATTAAGTTGTCTTTGGTTAAATAGCTTTAATAGTTAAGTTGTTTTTAGTTTAATTGAATGCATTTATCATAAGTAAATCCGTGTGTTCTGTGTGAGACCAAATCTTTGAAATATATACAGGTCTTATGAAATTTTCAAATATACTGTAGCTAACGGCTTAAAATATCACCAAAGAAATTATTTTTCGACTTGATATAGCCGAAATATGTCGTGTGTGGAGTTCAAAAGATTAATGTTAGCTGAGCTTCATAATAATTACTATTTACAATTATATTAACGTCAATTTCTATAAAAATAGTGAACATTCGTAGATGTATGACGTTTATGACTTATATTAACCTATTTATCAACAAAATTGTAACCTGTAATCATTATAAAACATATTTAATTTGGATTTATAAAGCATTAATAATCAATAATAATAACTCTACAATTTGTGGTTTGATTTATACGCTAATTTATTACAGATTGGACAAAATGTTTATTTAGATATAAGGAGTAATCATTTCATTAAATGTTTTAAAAATCACTTTCAATTTGTTTGACTTGATCTGTTTCCTAGATCTCTTCCTAATGTTCTAACCCTCTCTCTACAGCGAATCTTAATATAGTATAGCGTATATTACAGATTCTCTAGAAATACAATTAAGTATGGTCAGTTTATTTTTCTACATTGAGGTTGTATAAATATGTAATCGATAAATCAATAATCCTGTATAATCTATGATCGGACGTCAAGGGACAATATGAAAAGCCACTTGCGTCAGCTCGGAGTTCGCTGTTTTACTACCGAGCGCTTTAGAAGGAACTTTGTTTCGCAAATCACTAGGTGGAACTAGCTTAGACTTAAGGACAAGAAAAAGGCGTATCATACCATCTCATATCTCCGGTATTGTGAGAGTCCATTATCACTTAAGATCGGGGGAGCCTTCTGCTCGTCTGTCCCTTATTTTATTAAAAAAAAATTAACCTGATATTTTTCTTAATTACTCAGTTCGAACACTGAAAGACCGTTAATATTTGAATAATGCAGCTTTAGTTTTTATCAAAATCGGGCCTGCTTCATGAAAAATGTGTAACCATGCACGCCTGAAAACTTCGAGTATACGTCTTTTACATTAGTTATTTATAAAAACCAAAATTTTTGCAACTAGAAACATTGTAACATAAAAGTAAGAGTATCCATTCTAGCTTAAGTTACAGAATTATGACGTAAACGTGTGCTGTAGAAATTATCATGTTTCGGACATTTTAGCGTGTTCAAGTAATCGATAGTCAACAATTGGTGATGTAACCGGCCATTAATGTCGATTGCCTTGCGTACCAGGTACTTGGCACGCTTAAATGTGATATACAATTATTTATTTTAGCATTAAAGTTAAAGCTGTGATAATTTTTAATGATTCTACAACTTTGAAGCTCGATTTATAAAGCTCAGGCATGGATGTAACTTGACGTACTTTTTTGTGTTTGTTCAAGAACTGTTCTTCCGCCCATGAACTTTATTATACAGATGTTAAATACGACTTTGCAGAAATACTTTTAAGACATAATAATAATACACATAATATTTTTATTATAATAATTACAAAATTAGGTCTATGTGTTTATAATTAGTTTTGTATAATGTTGATTTCATTATACTACTAATACTCTTTCGGAACATGAGCTGGAAAATTTGTACTAAAATCTGGAAGTTACACGGAAGGTCAAAAACAATACATGCCAAGAACAGCCATTTAAAGCTTTATAAGGCTATTAAAAATCCGACCTTGGTGTCAGTATTGTAATTCATCGCGCCTTAACGAATGGTTTTGGAATGTAAAACAGCCATGTCCTTCTCCATGTGATTTATCCTTACAAACATATGCGAAGCCTGTCCGTCTGTGATCCTTTTTTACGGCTAAGCGATTCGGATGAAGTTTCGGATGCAATTTTTTTCAAAAATCAACCTAGAAACAGTTGAAATGGATTTTTGAAAACAATTAACCAATTTTTACGGATTCTAGCATATAGATATTATAAGCAACGAGTTTTAAATAATAAAGGAACCGTAAACGTTAATTTTAGTTAGAGTTTCTAAATATTTGTTATTCATGCTAGCTTACTATATTAATTTAGTAATATTATACGACGTGTTTAATTAGAGGAAACAATGTTCTAGCTGTTTAAGATTCAATGAGTTACGTTTAATTGTTTACGAAATTACTCACTCCATTTAGAACTTTTCGAGAATATTTACAAAATCCGAGAAACTCTCCCATATCAATACTACTAAACCATTAATTACTAATTAAAGGTTAAAGGACAAATATAAATTTATAGAAACTGATAACGAGTTAGTTTGACCTTGAGGTCAGCACTGCACGATGCAGACAAAAATAAACAATTTGCATTCCCAAGAAGTCTGATAACATTATAAGGTACTGGAAATCAGGAAGACGTTAAAATATCAATAAAATTTGGGATAACAAATATTTGTATATTTGGATTGTAGCTATAAAAAAACTGAAAGTTTTTTACTTACATTAAAGTTATTATACTAATTATTGAAATACATAAAACCATCTTACGTGATACTTACATCCTGTATTAATCAATGTTAATATTACGAAACAGATGATTAAGTTAAACCTTTTTAACTTATCCTAATAACAAAAACCATTTGAAAAATTCCCTTTAAAAAATCTTTTAATCTATACCGATTTTTTAAATAATAATAACTTTATTTTCAGACCAGAGATCCATATAAATAGATTAATATGTTAGTAACAATGCAGACTTAGGTGCTATGTTAGTTATGGTAAGTAAGACTAATAAAAAAAGAAAGAAAAAAAAACTAATGTGGGGCATGAATAGATGATAGCGTTTTTTATATTATGTATTCAAATACAAGTAAATTCATACTTGTTTGTATAAAAACATATTTTGTGATAGCCGTCAAAGCACGCCTATACGCCTACGAACACAAACGCTACAAATTTTAAATTATCAATTTCACATGTCATTTAAAAAATTAACGAGAATACCTTCAAGCATTTTAATTAAAAAATCCCCAGAAACAAATTAATGTCCTGTCTCTTGTGCGTCTTGCATACTTCATTATTTTGTGGGAGGGATAGAGTAGATTATAAATTAAACAGACGGGTCAAATCTACTTCTTGTAGTTTGACCCGTCTGTATAATGTATTTAGAATGTTTTTTATTTAGGGACCACCCATTAGATCTATATATGACCTACTGAGTCTTAAAAAGCGATAATTATGCGTTGTACATTTCACAAGCAACTTTGAAACAATACAGATTTTTAGAAGTTTTGTAAAAATCCTTCCGGTTTTGAGTCGATACCAATTCCGGGGCAATAAATACAGATACAACCTCTCTGCAGCTGTAACACTTATTTTGACAAATGACACCTTTTGTCTTCAGTCCACCGTGACCACGCAGCGTGCGTTACAGCGAAACGTCGGAAAAATTTAAAATAATGTAAATATTTAAATTTAGCCAAAATACGTAACTTAAATCCGTTAATAAAGTGTTTTTCTTTAAAAAAGTTAAATACTTGTAATATGGACAAATGGAGTTTGAATAAACATATCTGTATTTAAAATAATCTCTGCCCACCGAGATGGCTGCGAAGAAACAGGACCGAAATAGATTATATCGCGATCGCGCACGCACCCAGCGCACACTGCGCAGGACAAATATCCATTTAAAAAATACAACTCTTTCACACGTATGAAAGCGGAGTGAGATGGAGCGATAGTGTTATTAAGAAAATTGTTTGTTTATTTTGTGATTATGTGGAAGTATACAGTTTTATTTTATGTGCTTGCTTATTCATATAGAGTTGAAGGTAGGAAGGTATTCTTAATAAAAAACCTTATTACTAAGGCTCTATCTCTAAGGGCGTAAGCTATGCCTATGTTAAGACTTAAGCTTCAAGTTTCACATAATTATGCTGTGTTTGCATACAATTACCAAGAAATAGTTTATAACAAGTTTCACTTCAGAGGTCTGCTTATTTTTATGAAATTGCATCCATTATATAGCTTTGAATCCATAGTTTTATACAGATTATATATACTGTCAAAAATGCAATCCCATTTTTTAAAAAAAGAACATATTTTTTCTGTAAGAAAGTATCTTTATCCAAAGGAGGCTTCATAAGCCTCCTTTGGATGAAGCCTCCTCAGATATGTGAACAAATATAACATTTGTACCACGAAATACAACTTTATATCTTTATCTATATGTTGTCTGGTCTATCACATTGCTTTTATTTATCATTCCATTAAAAAGCTTGCTGTAAATATGATAAGCTTTTGACATAGATTAAAAACGATTTTATCATATATCATAGATGTTATTCATAATTAATTTAGTAATTTACTCATGTCCATTTTGAGTGTGGAGAAAAGATATGATATTTTTGAATGTTTGGTTAGTTAAATTCTTTCAGATTCGATATTTGACATTAAGCAATAATGAATGTTATAAATAATTGCTACTTTAATGTAGGCCGAGTGGTTTTTGAGAAATCGCTAATTTACCACATTTAACATTTTGTTTCGCACCCATTGGTCGTATATATACATATACTGATTATACGAGCTATATATATATATATCTCTCGCTCGTTAATCGATATATATTTAAACATCTATCCTCTATAATATTCCTATAATAAGTTGTACGGGATTCGAATGCACGACATCTACTGATTACGTAATAAAAAATATTAAAAACTTAAATTTTTATATATATCGGATTAAATATTAATATACACTTATGACCTTTCAGCCTCAGTCTCAGACCAGTTAACCGAAACAACACAGTTATGCTGCAACCAGGGTACGTCATACGCGAGAAACCATACATCCGACGACTGCTCCTCATCAATACCACCAGATGTGCCATCAACGTTTGGGTCCCTCTGCATATTCGCCATGGATCAATGCTGTAAAGAATATTTTCAGTGAGTTCAAATTTATATAATACCGGCTGAACCGGGAATAGAACTCGGTCCTCGGTCGATAGTTCGGTGACTCTGCATTATTATTTGCTAAACAAATTAACAGATAAGTATATGGAAGTCTGGAACGATATTTTTTTATAACTTATAAAAAGTAGAAAGATTTGAAAACATGGTTTCAGTACAAATAGGTTTTTCCATCAGCCTTAAATTTTCACGCGAAAATATGTTACAGATATTTATAATATCATATGATTAAATCTTATGAAACATTTGCTAGGTTTTTCATAGATATATTCACGAATCAAGTCTGACAAATACCTTAGCGTAACAAAAACATACTTCAAACATCTTCTATATTAAAATAATAAATACTGCTTTAATGTATACAGAACTTAAAATATTCTTAGTAATAGAGCGGACACCATAATGACCTAATTGGGAGTCTAAACACCCACATTGTTTATATTGACATAAGCTTTTCACGCGATAGTAAACCCTATATAATAGTAAATAAGACTTAGGCTTTTGTCTTGAAACTTACAAGTTTTATGATAGGCGTACAAGGAAGTTTCGTTTATTATGTAATTTGGGTCAAGAACAATAAATTAATAATATTTATGTTACTAGGACGTGTGGGCTTATAAAAAAATGTGGCGAGTATTCATATGACGAATATTATTAGAACGTAAGTAACAACTCTAGTGGTGCTGGTTTGATCCTTCGATATTTGTGATGAGCAAAACTGTTGGCTGGTTTTTTGCTCTAGTTTATAGTGGGCCTACCTCCCCGGCGACTCACGTCCCGGGGCCGAGGAAGCTAAGCTAAAATAACTTTTTTCAGTGGTCGGTTTTATTTGATATAAATATAATTTTAGAGTCCGCGTTGGCTGATTGTTATAAAGCTGTATTGACATATGTATGTCTATCTGTTATATTAGCACCCAAAATAACAGATGTATAGCTTAGGATTAGAACAAATCATTTAATAGCTATTGTTTTCACTCTCATAAAATCGTATTAATAAATGATAACATACATAATTATATCATTACATTTACAATTTAAATTGTTTAATTTAGTCCTAGTCCAAAGTTATGACTGAGCTATCACGAGAAACTCAATTTGTATATATAATATACTTCTATATACCAGTGTAATAAAGCTGCACGTTCTGTTTGGTTGAATATTAGCATATTCAGAATTATTTAATTTTACAATTTTGATTGTTTGAACAATGGATATTCGCACGAACCTCTCAATTCATAAGAGTTAACATTGGATTGACTTAAATAAAACTTCTTAAACGGAATATATGACTAATAACGTATGTTTATGTCAACTATGTAATATTTTTACCTGCTATTACTGAAAATCATCTTTAGTATCATGCGATAATACATATATTGTTAAGTATACTGCGCTAAAAAAGAATTTATATCCCTTAATTAAAAACGGCTTCCAACTGGAAACCTCAGGCGAGAACCGTACCATCATTAATCTAACAAAAAAACAACGAAATTGGGATACATATAAAAATAATACGATGAATTTGTGAAACACCTTTATTAAAAATTTTACTCATCCAATGAATATTAGAAAGCTTCATTTCTTTATTCACTAATAACATAATATCACAGTTTTATTTTAGAGAAAATTTACTTCTAATTGGCGATAACCTCATCTAGGGTTTCAGCTAGACACGCCCGATAAATATAGCTATTTAATAAAACGTTTTCTTTCAGAAAAAAACGCGATTGCGAAAGTGGAATTGAAACAGGGATCAGTTCCAATACCTGTGGTAACACACCAGATTCAGCTAAGGTAAGCTAGACGTTCTTTTAGTTCCCCTTGTTGAATGCCCAGTGCGACCCCCGGGGATCGCAATGTGGTACAGGGCGCCACTCACTCAGGTGTGGGTGTCGCTCGGTGCCACAGGCGGTATGGAGAGCTCGGAGGAAGTTTTAGTGGGTCGGTAGCTCCCCTCTGATTAGCAGAGGGACTATAAGAGTTTACCAACCCCACAGTCCTCGCGTAAGCGACTGCATACGCCCGCGGGGCTGCATTCGTGCATTTTTACCTCCCTTATAAAAAAAGACGTTCTTTTAGTACAATATGACTATACTTACTTGACAAAACTATTTTTCTTTCATACCTTCCTATGATCAAAATAGAAAGATAACATTTTGTTTTACTAAAACGGTGCGTCGGATGTCTATCGTTTGACGTATCGAGAGAGTCTGTGGTTCTCTCTCATGCCTTTTTATATTGTATTTTGTATGAGTCATTATATGTATTTTTGGCGTTACTTGTAGCTCATGGCTCCTTTCAGCGTGGGTCTATCAAATTTTATGGCCAAACGCCACCCATAAAAAGCCATACTTCTCTAAAATTCTATAAAAAGGTAACCAAATATATTTTAATCCTAAACAATCAATAAAAAACACAGGCTCGACAGCGGGTGGTCTAACCTTTGAATTAAACAATCTATAAAAATAAGATGAATTTATTAATAATTCGTAGAGGTCATTAAATCCCTAAATAATACGTATATGATGACGCACTAAAAGTATTACTTAAACAAACACTAGGTAAGTAGGTAATCAGGAATCAAGATAATACGAGATTGGGCCCGTTTATAGGGTAAAGAAGATCGTTTTTGTTCTTTATCATATAACACGCGAACACAAAAATTTAAAGCACTCCAAATATTTTTAAATAGTGTTACGATTCGACAATTTAATTCTTAATCCAGTACCACGTTAATAACTAACCACGCCAGAGGAGATTTATTTCTCAACAATATCAATTAACAAATAATAATAATATTAATATTGTTAATAATTTTATAATAACACTGAACAAAGGAATATTTCGAGATATATGCAAATACGAACCTTGTTAGTTGAAACCGACAATCACTTTTATCGATGACATGAAGGTATTTTCAAATTTTTGATATCAATGTAATCAATGTAAAAGTACCCGCAAACACTAGATTTTCGTTTTTATCTTAATACTAATTGATAGTATTGTGATAATCTAGGCCTTATTAGATTACTATTAAATGAATTGTGCCAATTCCAGAAATGTTGCGTACAGTGTGTGAGGGGAACAGCTGTCGGCAAGTCACGCGGTATAACGGCCTGTAACGCAACTGTTGATGGAAAGAGCGCAGAAGAATTGTTAGCTACCGACGCCTATTCTGAGTGTTGTAAGGTTGGTTATATTAACAAATTATATATACGTGTATAACGTCGATATAATAATTCAAATTTTGAATATAAAAATTTGAATTTTCTCGTCCGAAAAAATTTGTAACCAGATATCCATCCTGGTTATAAATTGTGCCAACATTTGAAAAATATTTTGGAACTTACAAAAACGTTGTCAATGAAAAAATATATATGAGTTTGACATGTAAAAGACACGACTGTCTTCTGTCAGTCTGTGTATCTATGGTAAACACATGGTAGAAAATCTGACCTCATCTTGTTCCACGCATTTAAGGGTGTCAGATTCGAGATTTAAATTAAAAACTACATTTTAGGACTCCTTCTGTCTAAAGAACAGAATTGAGAGAGATTTGTTTTAGCAAGACCGATTTACACTTGACTGGTTTTTGACAAACGTTAGTACCTAACGGCCATGTCTCATATTCAATTAAACTCAGCACAGTAGATATAGAGAAAAAATAATTAGTTTCATTATAAAATTACGTAATTTTTTAAATCCAATTGCTTATAGAAAGCAGCCGAGGCATCTGGTGTAAATCCGACAAGACCGACATCTATATTCAAGAAGAACGAAGGTACTGGTTTTTTTCGCGAAGTTTTACTTGCATTGGGCTTTTAGGGTTTTGTACTATGGACTTCTGTAAAGTAACGCCTGATTAAATAAATTAGAACAAAGGTAGTTTACTTTAAAATTTTAAAGTTTACCTGTTATTTAACTTAAACTTAAGTTGGTGAAAATTATAGAAAATATGAAACGACGTCTCACCCTGCATCCGTTTTTAGTATAATAATATATTTATAAATTTGATATCGTGCTATATATTGCTTAGTGAAATCATGTTTTCATAAAATAATTGTTATCCAAACCGTCTTTCCTACCGGCTTTATTTGCTCGCTAACCCATTAAATTATTGATTATATATAATTAGACATGGATTTGTTATGTACCTTATAAATATTTTCAGAAGTGTATTCAGTGTGTGAGGAGTACGCACCGAATGAATTATGCGCCCATCATTGTATTCCGATACCTGGTTCCTACAAATGTGAATGTAATCCCGGATTCATGCTTATGGCCGATGGAAGGAACTGTAAAGAGGTATTTGATGTTGTTTTGTTATTTAGAGGTATTTTTTACTTCTTTATTCAATTTAGCACAATTAAAAACTAATTGAAAAACAATCTGTGCTTGATTGATATCCATGTTGACTTATATATCATTTTTTCAGTTCCATAAATTAGAGATTTATATAATTAGAAATAGTCATCAATGCATTTCTCATTCGCAAGTCCCCATGAAACTCTATCATCACGTTTATTAGGCGTAGAATAAGACCTACTGATCTTTAAAACATCAATTAATAGTATAATATTGTCTTTTTTTAACATAATTGTTACTCATTTAAAGAAAAACACTTTATGAACGGATTTAAGTTATGTATTTTTGCAAAATTTAACGTATCGAAACGTCGGGAAAATTTTTCAATAATGTAATAATATTTATTTAAATTTTGCAAAAAAAAAATACATAACTAAATCCGTTCAAAGGTGTTTTTCTTTAAATATTACATATCATTAATATTATAGTAAAATATAATTCTTATACATTAATTTGCGCCCATATGCTTATAAAAAATAAATACGTCCTCAATAAGGGACTGAAAAATATACGATTATTTCAGGTAGCCAAGAACAGATGTAAACCGCACAATCCCTGCCAACACAAATGCAATGACAATGGTGTGGAAGTCAAATGTTCCTGTAGAAGAGGTTATCGGTTAATGAGCGATGGGAAATCTTGTGAAGGTATATATGAAAACTGATACGGCAAACGTTTGTTTGTTTTTTTCAAAAAATTTAGGGGTGGACTACCCTTAATATTTAGGGGGTTGGAAAATAGATGTCGGCCGATTCTCAGATCTACTCAATACTGTCACAAAGTTTCATGAGAATCGGTAAAGCCGTCGGAAGAGTTCAAGGTCGAACCCTGTGACACGAGAATTTTATATATTAGATTGAAGTTAAACACTAACGTCAGATGCCACTGATGCTACAATCTTAGCTGTTAATTGTTAAACATTAATTGTTGATCTATCATCGAAGACGTAGGTTTTACATAAGAAATAGCATAATGCAATCACATTCGTTTTAAATGAGCCCAACTGAGCTTTACATAACCTGCACACTGAATTTTCATTACTTTTAAAACCCTTCGAATAATTAAGTTTCATTGTTCTATGTTTCCCCAATACAATTCGATAGAAAATACAGAATTAATACAAAAGTTAAGATAACATAAAGTTCTTATTTAATATGATTTTCTATTACGGTGTGGAAAGGATACAAAGAGATTTTGTATAAAGCTATTCTTATTGCATTAGTCTTTTCCAGGCCAACGATAGACATTACAAACATTTCATTATTTTCAGACATCGATGAATGTCTTCTCGATACGCCAGTGTGTCTACCGAACACACAATGTTACAATATCCTTGGTTCGTATAAATGTATACCTGTGAAACATCCTAAAACACAGGATAAAGAACAAGGTCAGTGTCCTCCGGGATTCGCTAGGAATCTGTTCAATCACGCTTGTGACGGTAAGTTTGAGATTATTATAAACCGAATGAAATAGTTTTTGCCGAATTGAAAAAAGTGTTTAAAGTGGTTCATACACTTAGATAAGCATTATAACTCATTATAATTTTTTTTAAAGTTTTAAGTTTTTATTAAACCTTCGGTTTCGCTCACCATTTTCACAGTTTTCGTCCAATACTATTGATAGAAATGAGATTATATATTATACTATAGTCTTTATCAATATACAGAGGATTATACAAAATAATTTCTAATTCACCCTAATCTTTGGGATAAACATTGAATTAAACAAGCGCTTCGGTTTAATTATACAAATTCTTCACAATGTAACAAATTAATTAAATTTAAATCATCATTTACGATGTCCCAGATATAAACGAATGCAAGCTGGCATCACCACCATGCCCCGAATATCTGTGTGAGAATACCATTGGGGGTTATAAATGTGGTGGTATGTCTGGAGAATCATTTACACCCCACAAGGACACTGAAGATAGATGTCCCCCAGGATTCCAAATGGGAGCGAATGAGGAATGCGAAGGTAAGTTATATAATTCAAAGAATGTTCCTAACGCAATATAAAGCCTTTTTATTGATTGAATTTCACTATCAAATAACAATATAAAAAGGCTGAGCTGGCGTTTAATATCCACGCGAATGTGAAACCTTAAATTTGACCCGTAAAATGTTTTTAATGACCTGAGCTTTTTTAAATGCATTTCACGTTCTACCAAGTGATCATGCCAAGGTTTTTGGATGCAATGTGGAAGAAATAAAAAACATTTTCTATTACAATTGTATCAGTTATTGCAGGACTAGAGGATAAAGAACGAAAAAAAATATCGGTTTACGGTAGCTTAATAAATATAGTGGTATAAATAAAAATATATAAGGGTATTTATTTTATCTAGTTGCTTAGCTAAAGTTGTAAGGTGATTTTTTTAAATTGTTTGTCAGATGTGGATGAATGTGCGACAAATAAAGACGACTGTAATAAGATCTCTCAGTTTTGCATTAACACACGGGGCTCGGTTTATTGCCAGGAGAAAGAGTCGAAGCACTGTCCCCCCGGTTTCAAAACTGATCCAGCTACTAATAAATGCGAAGGTAATTTGAGAATAATAATTATTTAATAATTTATTATTTTTTAATTACTGAGAATATGTCACCAGGCTGCACAAACCATGTATGTAAGACAGTTGAAATTTACACATATTATGTCATTAGAAATAATTAGGTGGTTCTCTTGCAGCAAACGTGTTTTTTTTTTTTCTTCAAAAATTCTGTATATGGGAGTACGACTTGGTTCCTTCAAATATGCTCACAGCAGAGAAACGAAACTTATTATTCTAAATTGGTCTTTTATAATGTTATACATAATATTTCATTTAGTGTTTAGGCGAAATTCAAATGTACGATTTAAGTTTTAACAGCTAAAAACACTGTTCATATTAAATTTATTTATTATATTTTCCGGAAGATATTGATGAATGTGAAGATGGACAAGACATTTGCAGACCTGACCAGATTTGTGTGAACATTCTCGGAGAGTATGACTGTAAACCCAAGAGCAGGTACATTTTTATTAAACATTTATTAAATTAATTATATTATATTATAATAATTTACTTCTCCAATAAACATTATTATTTCTTAAAATTTATAATAAACTATAGTTGAAAAATCATTAAGTTCCAGAAAATCCATCACCTCGTGTCCAGATGGAATGAGAATGAATCCAAATCGTCAAGTGTGTGAAGGTAATCTATTGTAGGATTTGTGTACAAATGTATAATATTCTCTTATACTAATTAAAAGTACACGGAACGTCTTAATCTTATGTATAAAATTCTCGGGACACAGTTTTCGTTCCCATACTTTTCCGAAACGGCTTGACAGATTCTCTTGAAACTTTGTGAGCGTATTGAGTAGGTCTGAGAATCGGTTAACATCTACTATTCATCCGCCTAAATGTTAGAGGTAGTCCACTACTAAATTTATTTTTTTATTTTTTAGACACAAATTTTAGTTTCTATTTTTTTATGATGCAGCATACAAAAATCTGATTCTGATATATATATATATATTGCTAACAAAAATATCCTTCCAAAATATGGTAGTCTGGATCTAAAATATTTGTATATATAATAAGTATATCTTTATCAATTGTATTTGCAACCATTGAACAAGTTTGCATTAGAACGTTAATACGATGGAAATAGTCGAAACAGAGCTGACTGCAATTTATACATTAAAAAAGCGCTAAGTATTCATAAAACAATGAATTTTCAGATATCGACGAATGTGTAGAAGGAACACATCTATGTGACCAGTATCAAAGCTGTTTGAATACGAACGGTAGCCACGAGTGTAGGTGTAAATTGGGCTTTGAATTGGATCACACTACTGGAGCCTGTGTTGGTATGAATTTACTTAATTTCATCTTGGATTTCTTTGAACTTAGGATACAATGACATAAATAAACGCGAGCATTAAATACGCCATCTCGTGCTTCTCTGTAATAGCCGAAACCTTAAAAAGTTCACCGTCGGAGTGTTTTCATAAATATATGTTATGTATTGCTTCGAAAATAGCTCGACGGCCATCAGCTTAAAAAAAGAGCCTTTTGCAGCTGACAAGTAATGTTGCTATAAGGCTGGGATTTATACACAACGTCTAACTGTTGGAAGAAAAGGAAATGTCGGTTCAAAAAACTGTAATATATCACTTTGTAAACACTCCATGCAGTCTCTCGCGCTAATAATCAAGGTTAACTCCGCTCGACGTTTGCTCTTGCCTCTGCTTCCCCCCCCCCCCCGCCTTGCGACGATGAGCCGTAACACTAAGCATATATATTAAATGATTACATACATATAGTTTTGGTACTTTTACAGACATAAACGAATGCGCTACGGATCAAAATACCTGCATCCCACAGTCTCAGCGTTGTGACAACACAGTGGGATCGTACCTCTGTATCAGGTTTATATCCTGTGGGACGGGTTATATCCTACACCATTCTTCTAGTGCTTGTGAAGGTATGTTTTCTAGTGATACATTTTCACGATGACCCATATTTATTAACATTCTACGGAAAATTAATTATTTAATTTTTGTTATCAGTTATACCTAAAACTTTAAGTTTTAATTGTATTTTTAGATATTGACGAATGTGCATTAGGCACGCATAACTGCGATCGTGCAGGTCCTGAGTACCACTGTGTGAATATACCCGGATCATTCCGCTGTCAGAGAAAGCCGAAAACTACCACGTCGACGCCTGAACCGGAATATGAATATGTCTATTATGATTCTGAGTAAGATTCAATTTTGACCGTACGCACGTAAGGATGTCTGCGATAACGACACAAAAAGGAGCCTTTAATTATTCGCTAATTTCCCTACATAATATTTATTTCAGAGAAGAAATAGAAGACGAAAAAACCAATGCGACAACTACAACACCAGCTATTCCGGAATCGACTTTACAAGAACCTAAACCAAACGCGCCAGAACTCAACAGTACAGAAGTGAAGAATACACAACAGAGTGAAATTAAACCAGAAAATAGAACAGATGATACCGGAATAAAACCAACAGTAGCAACAGATAGAGATATATATCATGTTGATCAAAATGAGTTAGAAGCAAGACCAGATATAGAAAAATTACCAGAAACTGAAGCAACATCACCGAGAGTAGTGGACGTAGTGGTTGGTGAAGAAACTGCTATAGTCAAAGGTGATAAGAAAGAGGATGGGTCGGTCGTTGTGAATACTAAAGATATTCCCAAAAATGAATGGACGAAGATACACGGCAGGCCATCCAATTGTCAACCCGGCTTTGAATCGGATGGCAATGGAGCTTGTTACGGTAACAATATTTATTTATATCCCATTTAATTGTTTTAAAAGACTACTTTTATTTTATGTTTCAGTTATAATTTTTAACTGTTCAGCTATTACGCTCTTTGAACTTGAGTACCTCAAGGACTGAGTCCGAATTTCACCTAATGACGATATTAATGTTAAAATAATTTTATGGTTTACAGATATAGATGAATGTGCAGCAAACAGACATACATGCTCAGGATTAACAGAAACGTGTAGAAATACTATGGGCGGTTACTTATGTGATTGCGCAGTTGGATTTGTAAGGGACTTAGTATCCGGTGCCTGTGTATTGCAAGCCCCTTCATCGACCATTAAACCTGTAATATATACCTTACCCTTTACAACTTCTACCATGATATCAACAGTTTCTACCACTCCTTCAACTGTTCCTACACCTTCTTCAACTGTCCCTACCACTCCTTCAACAATCTCTACCGCTCCGTCAACTGTTCGTACCACTCCTTCAACGATACCTACCACTCCTTCAACAATTCCCACCACTCCTTCAACTGCACCTACCACTCCTTCAACTATTCCCGACACTCCGTCAACTGCTCCGACACCGGAATCGACCACTTCAGAAACAACGCCCCGTATTCCATCAACAAATCCAACAACGTTACCACCTACACCATCTACCCGACGTAAGTATGTCGGTGCTGGTAACCTATAAATTGGAATTTACTGTATGCGACATAATGAGCAAAGTTTATTTGCATCATACTTTATACACAATTAAAAAAAATTCATGTGCGTGTCGAAAAGGCAGTGTTAATACGTTATTGACTTACCTACTTAAGAAAACGCTAGTTAAAAACTTAAAGTAGGAGAAGTTCGGGATCTGATTCGTGATTTGATCTTTTTATATTCTGCCTTGAAGAAACGAAACCCTATTAAAGAAAACTCGACTATTTGTATACATGGCATATGATATTTCTTTAAAAAATGTATATCAGACAATTGGAATTTATATTGGTAATCGGGTGAATGTTGGACTAGAATTACAAAAGCCGCGGCGTGAAAAGTATTAATTTAAACGGCAGTATTTAAATGAACTTTATTTCACAGGTTACTTCTGGGGTTACCCTGACTACCGAAAGACTAATCGTCGGCCATTTAAAGCCATGACGACTTGTGACTCTGGATACCACTTTAACTCCCAAACAGGACAATGTGAAGGTAAGCTGTTAACAGGAACTAGTCTCATATAACAATTTCGAATATATATGTTTATTATATACATATATATTTATGTATTATATTATGTTATTTAGTATGTATGTTATTTAGTATTAACGCTCATAACTTGAATCGCAGAGTTGTTTCTTTATTATTAATTTATATATGGATTTCAGATGTAGACGAATGTACAAACGGGAAAGCAAACTGCGCGTCTGTAGAGATATGTATCAACACACTGGGTGGATACCGGTGTGAGTGCCCACCTAATTGGAAATTGGACCCTGATAGACAACGGTGTCTACCATTAACGACTAGTAAACGATTTCCCAGTGGATATGGGAATCGGTTGAGACCAGGTATCCTTTCAATTATACAGATTTTTATGAGTACAACATGTTTTTAGATTAATGCTTTGTGGCAGAGTGTTTTATTTAATTAAAATTATGTGTCAGCAACCATGACTTATAGTATAAATAGATTACATTGAGAATAAGTAATCGGTTTGCGTAATTGTGTCATTCAAAATCCTACCAAAGATTACTTTTTGATTAACATAATAGTGTGACATTATTTTCAGTGTATCCAGATCCAATGGATATAATACCATCAACGAAAGGCGGTGATAGAGTTGCGGAACCGGAAGTCACTCCATTGGAACATGGAAATGTCTTTAAGTGTCCTTGGGGTACCCAATTGGCAGATGATAACACTTGTCAAGGTATTTGAAGATTCATATTACTGAATTACAGGATGTTCACGTGATGTTAAGTGTCACTGGTGGTGACACTTAACATCACGTGAAGATCCTGTTCGCTGGCGCCTCTATTTTTTATAGTTTTATTAGAAAAATAAAAAATTTAATGTATAAGTTTTATTAACTATATATTTCGTATTTACAAAAAAACTTACTTACTTTGCGGAAGTCCATAGCACAAAACCCTAATAGACCAATATGTAAGAAATACTCCGCGACAAAATCTGCAACCACTTGACGCACGTTTCGCCCCGACACCGGAGCATCCTCACGAAGTTTCTTCTTCGAACAGCGCTCGATGAGTCTCATTATCAGTTTACTTATATATTGGTTAATTTTTGTTCAAGATTCATTAGGACTCAAAACTGACTTTTTAGGTATATTTTATTTATTTATATCAATAGAGAATACCGTGGTCGTGGCTTGATTTAATTTAAAATTGATTGAATTTATAGATATTGACGAATGCTCAACGGGAGAAGCTAAGTGCGGGCCCTTACAACTTTGCACGAACTTGCCTGGTGGATACACCTGTAGCTGCCCCAAAGGCCATAAGCTCATCGGCGATCATGAATGTGCAGATGTCGATGAATGCGATTTAGGAGGAAGTCCGGTATGATTTTAAAAAAAGTTTATATTCTTTCAACTACCCGCATTATACGGGCTAGCTAATATGGCGACGCATTTAACACACGGTCGCTGAGCCCGTATAGTAAATACCTATATAATATAGACAGGCGGAGGGACCGTACAACTATACTAACTATTTCACATGTGGTCAGGCAACAGCCAAAAGATATATGCATCACACACATTTTGATCGCTCTGGGCATTGAATCCAGGACTAGTCAGTAGTTGAGTGACCATTGCACCCACTGAATCTTCAAGTTCCCTCAGAGTATACGTTTTTTTACTAGTAGTAGTTAAGTAATAGAGTAATAAGCTATCACCTAACTCACTTTATTATCATCAAAGAGAGTGTTGATTTCACTCAGAACATAGCTACTGTCACTTCATGCCCACCTACTTTCCTAAATAAACAAAAATGTTAAAAAACAGCTTCTGAATCCGAGAGGTTTGTTGCAAGTACCCAACTTAAATATTAACGATAATTGAAAAATAATAATAAATTTCAGCCAATATGTTCTCAAAATGCTGACTGTATCAACACTGTGGGCTCCTACAAGTGTCAATGTCACGAAGGATTTAAGCCGGCGCCTATTAATGATAAGGTAAATTAGTTTTGGTTAATCATGTTTGAAGAAAGTGTACTTGCTCTGTGGTTGTAATAGCGACAAATGTTTCATGCCGTTGTAGTAATAAATCCCATATAAATAATCGCATGTATATAATATTGCATAAAGTTATACCACCACTTACCTTGAAGGCTTTGTTCGAGACGATTTTCAGGTTACAACTTTAGATAGTAGAAGCTTAATACTCGTCTCATTTTCTTTTTACGTATTCCTTGAACTTATTCTTCGAATGAAAAGATGTTTGATTTGATGAGTAAATATTGGAATCGTATTAGATATTTCCACGAATAGTAATATATACTACAATGATAGTTTTTCGAAGGCGGGTAAAAAGAATTTATTTACAGGTGTGTGTAGACGTTGATGAATGTATGGAGTCCGCGTCTGGTTCGTTATGCTCGCAGCGTTGTAATAACGTTTGGGGCGGATACAGATGTTCTTGCCACAGAGGATATAGGCTTAACCCGGATAACAGGTAACTTATTGATTCAATTTCAAATTAAGAGCACGTAGTTCACATTTCATTCCGGGTATTTGTTTTAAATTTCAGAACCTGTTCAGATGTAGACGAATGTACGGAGTTCAAATCGAAACACCTTTGTGTGGGAAAATGTGTTAACGAGCCGGGGAGCTATCACTGTTTCTGTCCCTCTGGATATAGGCTTTCGGAGGATAAAAGGAGTTGTATAGGTAATTCCGAACAAAATATCTGAATCTCCAGAAAGTCATTCACTCTGATTTATTTGGTGGTATAGTGTTTGATTAATGTTTAAAAATGGTTAACGTATATACAGAAAAAGCATCAAGTATTGAAAAAAAATTAAATATTATTCTACATAACGAAATAATTAAAAAAAAGTATTGTGTAAATCAAAATAATTTCAAATACTATACAGATATCAAAATTTGAAATTCTCTATGCTTACATCGGATCGCAACCTTAGCTGTCTAATGCTACCACTATGAGTCCACACTATAAATATAAATATATGTATTGTGCAATGCCATAACGTAAAGAGCAGCCATTTTGAATACTTAAAGCTTTGACGATCTAGTTGACGTAAAGGTTATCCTGTCCGTGAACATAGCGCCCGGGGTTCAAACCCCGGTACCGTAGAGGCTCTGCACAAAACTGTTGGCCGCCATTTTTAGTTTGCTAATCATGTGTGTGACATTTTTTAACTATTTCATAAAAGAACAAAACAGTCTAATATATTTTAAAGCGCCTTTCCAGAGACTAGTTAAAATGTTGTGAAAATTTAAATTGTAGATATCGACGAGTGCGAAACTGGTGTAGCTCCATGCGCAAGCGGCGGTCAGTATGAAGGCTCGTCTGATGTGTGTCTGAACACGCGGGGTGGATACAGGTGCCACCGTATTTCGTGTCCTAATGGATATCGACTGGAGAGTAGGCAGTAAGTATTATACACATACATACTGATTCTATCCTTTATGAAAAATGAATGAACACAACACTTAAATAGAAAGAGATGAAACATGTATGACTTTTTTTAAGAATATGAGAATATTCTATTGTATTCGGGCGTATGCGGAAGTCCATAGTATAAAATTCTCATAGACCAATCTACAAGCAATACTCCACGAAAAACCCACAACAATAGCGTTCGATGAGTAGAGGGAATATCCTGATGATGCTCTACCCATCGAACGCTGTTCGTAGAGGCAATATCCTGATGATGCTCCGGTGTCGGAGCGAAACGTACGTCGAGTGGTTGTGGGTTTTTCGCGGAGTATTGCTTGTAGATTGGCCTATTAGGGTTTTATATTCTATTGTATTTAATTTTACAACATACTAAAAAACTTTAGCAAGTTGATAATTCAGATAGAAGGCCATCAAACACAAGTAAATAAATGTCAAATTTCAGTCGCTGTACCAAGATTCAAACCTACTGTCCTCCATCAGACTGGGAATGCGCACATCAACCAAGCACCTACTCTTACAATTTCATCACATTTGTCTCAAAACTCTACATCCCCGAAACGCAAGCAAGTACCTTTTTGTATTTTAGTGTTTTTCAAAAGATTCCTTTGTAATTAAAATTGTTAATATGATTTTACAGGTAGATCTGTTTACAATGCGCGGGCCAAACTGGGCATACGCGAAAATGCGTTTCCAATTGCGACTCGTAGATGTCAACGCACCGCCATCTGTTAGCCAAAAGGCGGATATTAACTCATTTTTGTAAGTGTCATAATGTATATTATCTGTAAACCAATCCCTGATGTTCGAAATCCCCATAGACCAGTACCAAACAAAAAAGCAAATTTCAAATAATTCCAATAAAAACACTTTATAAGCTAGGTATTTTTACAAAATATAAGTATTTAAATTTTCCGTTTCGCGTACTTTACAGCGTGCGTGGTCACGGTAGACTAACATAATGTAAAATATACATAATTTTTGTAAAAATACATATCCGTTAATAAAGTGTTAATCTTTAAATGTGTAATAATTATGTCAATAAAAGACAATAATAATTTTTAATAATTCTTCTAAATTCTTTATATTATTTTTAGATTGACCCAAACCGGAAATCAGGCAGTTATGTCGCTAGTTCGCTCTCTGGAGGGACCACAGAGCATAGAACTAGAGTTGTCTATGGAACTCTACAGTAGAGGTCAGTTCGGCGGTATCGCAGTGGCCAAGCTTTATATTTATGTGTCAGAATACGAATTTTAGGCGTTCTTAGTACCACCCAAATTTTGAAGCTTTAGAGGGTTCAAACATAATGTTTACATTCGTATGAGCTGATATGATGACATGATTAATACAGTGGTGCCATATAAGATAATTTTACTTTTAGAGCATCAAATATAATTACTTATGTTCAAATATAATTATGGCTTTTTTGCAGAAATTGTATTTTAATGTTCTCTTTAATGCAGTAAGGAATTGTGTTATCCATGAATAAAGGAGTCATATTTTTTGTATATTTTACATTGTATTTCTTGTGATTCGAATTCAACTTTTTAGGGGAACAGTATTGCTTAGTTTTTAATTGTCAATAAGTACTATTATAAGTATGTACGACTGTTAATTATTTATTAAGATAATAAATCATTAAATTTTTATGTGTTTTATATAATATAACATCAAAACCTTACTTTTTAAAATTTTCAAACTAGTAAAACGTCGAGAAGTATTTAAATGAAATTTTCAAATCTGTTGTCAAGGAGGGAACACTTAGTGGATCAAAACAAAAATATTTCATACTTTTTATTTTGACTAGACCAATGGCATTGTTCTAACATTACAATTAAGTTAGGAGATAAATTTATGAATATGTGTAAGAAAAAATTAAATACTTCCATTCTTTTAACAATATATAAACCAAAACAGTCCTTTGTTATCACAGTTATTTTCTTGTACTTTACGTTCATTATGTTCTAGTCTAAGTGAGGAAGAAGTATCTGCGCAAAACTAACTACTAATTACTCTTAAATTACATACACATCTTAAAATATGTCAACAATATTTTTATCTTATTCAATGTCACTGATATTCGCAACTTCTCGACTGGATCAAGATAAAATAAATACTTTAAAATTATTTTAAGAATTAAGTAATCGAACTTAATGATGACTTCAATATATTTAAGAATCCCCGAGGATACAGTTACTAGTTTATCATGTATTTATAAAGTGATATCGATGCAGTGTTGATTAAAATAGAAATTAAAAGTCTTTTCATCATGGCGTAACAACTAAGCACGTGCAAATTTGTATAAAGCATTTTATACAGATGCTAAAACAAATCAGGGAAAATGTATCTATTTGTGTGGATCAACAATGTTGAGTACGGTGAGGCAGCCATCTTGTGAGGCTATAGCAACAGCTCTGCCTGCGTGTGCGCTCGCGACTCCGGTCACTTCTGCGGGCGCGCGATATTCCGCGATTGCTCGACCGTCTATTGTCCTATATGAAACATGTATGATATGATTTGGTCATTTGTTAAATAAATCTGGTGGCATTTCAATGACTAGAAAGTAAAGATAATCTTTTTTTAAGTAGAAAAAAACATATATAACGCATTTGTGACATTATTATCTACAACTGTGGTTTTTTCAATGTAACCTTTTATGTTTTTATACAAAAACATTAGTCAAGAGTTTAACTCCGTGCGTACGTCCGTAGTTCATGGAGTAACTAGGTCAATTTATAAAAAAATCATCCTTTTTTCAATAATTGTTTAGATGATCAATTCTTTCTTTATTTAGTGAAATACAAATTTTATTATTAATTTAGCGCAAATTCTGAAATTTCGCCCAAATCGTACATGGTTTAAATTTAACAATGTATTATTTCTTATATTGAGAGATTGAGATTACGCATCAGCTGCAAAACTAAAAGACGTTCGTTGGATAAGTATAGTCAAGTTATACTGACTCATATTTACCTGAAAATCCGTAACGTCTTCCTTCCACTGTGATAATAGAAGACATATTCATCAGTGGAGCTAAACATTGTGATGATGGAGAACACACCTTCGGCTGCTCTGGAGATCAGCTGCTGGGTTGAAGTTCCTCGCTTCAACTCGATCAAGTCCAAGCCCCCACGGGAAGGTGCGCATAGACCTGTTTTACCATCTTTCGTGCAGGCGCCATTCCAACGCGGAACGAATCTGTAATTTATTTATTTATTTATACATCTCACCACTATTATAACAGGATCTTATCCCAATGCAATAGTTATTTCTTAAAGCTAATAACGTCCACTTTTTCGTGAACCTCGTAATGTTAGTCTTATTCTTTAATATTTTGTTTGTAAGGAATTTGAGAACCCGGGACTTTCCGGGTATAACTTATAAATGATTGTATTAACTCTGAAACTTTAGTAAAAAAAAGTATAAATACAAAACGCAACACCTGACATGTCTCTTCGTCTTGATATCCAAAATCCCTGCCTTGTCATTTCCAACCACACCCACCCAATGTGGTTTGTGTGGTAGTGCCACCACGGACTGCATGTCTTTGATGCCACTGTTCTTTATTGGTATCCTGAAACGACACAGAATGTAAATGTCACACTAATGGGCAGATTTATTTAAATAAAAGTACAAACTAATTTATGGTCCTCCGAACCGGAAGAAATCTTTTATTATAATATTGACGTATACTTACGTTACTATTATTAACAATAGTATTATTAAGTGAATAGGTAAAGTTGACTTCTAAGTCAATATCTCTGCTTTACAAATATATTGTTCTATGTTAACCCTTAAAGATCCTTCCGACCAAATTTGGTCTCTATTATGCACCTTAGCGCACTCGCGCTCGCACAGCAATTTAAGTCCATTTTGATAGACTTAGAGACAACTTATGTATGAAGATGTTTGCCTGTTTAGAATGAATACGATATTCTCTATTGATATCTTTCTTAGATATCTTTGTAGTATTCGATATAGATGTCATTATTTTTTTTGTAATGAATAGTTGGAATGATTGGAACTATTCAGAAAGTTCTGTCGCCGTTAGAAAGGCGACTATAATATATATAATATTTTAAATCTGTCATCAACATATTTGATTTATGCGAGTATATAACATCGAATTGAATCACCTGTGTAACCTGGCTCCAGTCCTGGCGTGAAAAACATGGAGACACTCCCTCAAAGACTTGTCCAACCCTGGTGCCACTATGTGGTGTTCATCCGCTGATACCACGGCTGCCTTGTATCCCGTCCCACGTACTTCATAATCTACTGAATAGATCTTTTCGCCATCTAGGTACAATTTGTTAATGATTTAATACCACATCTTAAACTGGTGGCAAATGTAAAAAAATAGTTTTAATCCCATATGTCTCATTCTCTACTTGGGCATTCTCAAATATGGCAAACGTAATATACATGTAGAATGGCTTTACAACTCTTCAAAATTGATTTAAATATGAGTAACGTTCTGGAATAGAGACCGGAAATAATAGGACTTTTATAACAGATTTATCGCCATCGCAGAACAAATCGAACAAAGTTATGACTTATATGGTTGTTTCCTGAATTGAAACTCAAGATACTTTATTTTTGATATATTTTGGTTAAGAAAAGTTGGTATACCTGGTATAGTCCTGGAAACAATAAGTGCAGAAGCAACATTATCCACGTTATCAGCTGGAATTCGCATTGAAATGGTTACCAACTTGGTGCCATCTTCTAGAAGCAACAACTGCTTCACACCCTTCTGTTCTTCTTTGAATACCACCTGTAATTGGAAAATTAATATTAAATAATCATTCAAATATAGTGTTCATTTAAATAATTAAAAAACATAAAATTGTAATAGACACCTGTTGATCGGAAAGGTCCCATATAACAACATTCCCAGATTCAGCTGTAACTACAATCTCCCCATTTGGTGTAATCACTGCGTGGGTCACAATAGCCCCTAGCGGGGCTTCAGCCAACTGTGCCAAGAGTCTTCCAGACCCCGTGTCCCAAAGACCCCAACAACTGCGAGTCACTGTTACAGCTAATTGCTTGTCGCGAGCAAGGCTGGAAGGTTTTTCTTAGTTTGATTCTAAAAGCTTGCATTTATTAGATATAGGACTCAATAAAAAGGATATCTTTAGTTTCGTACGGTGTAATATGCATTTCATTTGTGTATGCGTTTATTCCGTTCCAAATTGATTTCTCAAAAAACTCAGTAAGTCAAAAGTAGGTGTTCAATGGTTGATTTTAAAATTATCTTAATTCATGTAGGTATTACTAACAATATCCTCTTGAAGAATACACCACGCCAACAAAAAATAGTTTTAGAGCTCTTTTAACTTGAATTTACGTAGGTGACACTCTGAAATACTAACAGCAACTTACCTCACAGAATCGATTGGCAGTTCCTGCCTATCAATTTTATGAACCTGCTCAAATATATTGTCAATGTTCCAAATTTTCACTGTCCTGTCTATGGATGATGTAATCACGTTATTCCAAGTGCCAACAGTTAATGGCTCCAGTTGGACTATCCTTCCAAAATGCGCGTCCAACACTTTTATCAATTTTGTCGTTTCTAGACTCCAGACGTAGAGATTTTTTCTGGAAGATTCGGCGGAATTTCGTTATTAATATAATATTATAAAGGAATTTGTATATTTACGTGTGAGTGATTTGTCATTGGAATAAAAAAATTGTAACCATTTAGGAATTCAAATATATGTGAAAATTAACTCAATTTTAATATACGATTGTAGGTTATATAAAATATTGGTACGGATTATAACAAATTAAAACTCTAATAAGCAAAACTCAACAAATATTTTTCGACTGTATGCTGTATGTATGTTTTTTGTTTGCAATTATTACCCACCTAACTCCAGCGACAGCATATTTATAATTCTTACTGATCATAAAGGAGTTTGACTGCGTCATTTTCGTAGATATATTTCGAATTGTGTGGGGGAGCTTCAAAACAATTCCCTCTAAACGGAAATCTTTTCCTGGTTCATCAATTTTTTCTTCCTCCTAAAAAAAGAAAAAAAATTTTTTTTATCCAAAACATATGACTTGATATAAATAATTTCTTCCAAGGTTTTTACGTATCCTCATACTAAAGTTAATAGAAATGCATTATGACCAGATGAATCTTGATAGTGATTTTTGAGGCACTTCAAAAAGGAGGTTTCTCAGTTCAAAGAAATAAAATGATGTTATAAATATTTTAAGTTAAATTATAATATGTACTGGGTGGCGCAAGAGTAAAGACCCTATTTGGTTGAGCTATAACATTTTAAAAATTAGAAAACTACATTTAGTTTTTTTTTTAAATTTGATGTCACGAATATATCGTGTCATTCAATTTCGTACCGTTAGGATTAAAGGATAATGTCTTTTAAATGGTGACCTCCAGAGTTGATGCAAATCGACAAAATGAGAGATCTCTCGTTTTGGCGATTTGCAATAAAAAAAAAATTTTTTTTTTCACATTATGAAGAAACAACAATGTCACGACACACACACACTCTAAAAAGCTTGTTTCTTTTTTTTTATATAAGACATTCATGAGGGCAAAAGTCATACTTCTTCATTCTCTTCCTTTTCTTTGTTCTTAGGTTTGTTTATCTCGTGGTTTCCCCTCGGTATATAATTATTGAAGTCCCACACAACGAAACTGTATGTTGTAGTTGCTGAAAAAATAAACAGGCATATAATGATTTTTTTATTTCAAAAGTATAAAAATGAGGAACTAGATAGAATTAATTAATATTATTTTTTGAATTACATTAATGCAGGGGACCAAAGAATGACGAAAATCAGATATTAATTTTAAATAAAATCTAGTTAATAATAAGTTGATGAACGAGCAATGGAAAAAAATATTTCATATACACGTAAAGAAAAAGTTTTTCTTTAATTTGTATACTCTTTGCTAAGTAGAGAAGATGGTTTTTATTTTATTTGAATTCAAGTTATAGAATATATTCTTTGGACAGATGTCACATATAACTTCGATTGTTATTAACAATGTATTTGAATTAAAATTATAAAAAAAATTATGAACATTAAATGTTGTTTTTTGGTTTCATTAAACGTCGATCAATTCCGAATAAGAAGATTATAATTAATCTTATATACATATCACCGTATGTGTACGTGAAAGCTACTTACACGTACAGTAGTGAACGTGCAGTATGAAAACTAAAAAGATTATTTACCAAGTAGCATTCTATCCTTCTTGCCTCTCTTCAGCTGCAGCATAGCTTCAGCAGTGTCAGTTTCCTGATGATGTAACTCCTCTATCTTTATCCATTTTGACTGCTCTTCGTCTAATTCATATGCGGATATCTATGCAATTTAAAAGAAAGTTATTCTGAATGTGAGGTTTTAACTTTGCAACTAACAAAACCACCCAAAACCACTTATATATATATATATATATATATATATAATTTATTTGATAATCTCGAAAATCGAAATAACATTTCAGTGTCATATTGTTATTAATACAAAGTTTATAGAAGTTAAAGAATACGCAAACCTGATAACCTCTCTCCGGATCGCTGCTAAAAACTCTTCCCCAGGTTTTGTCCAAGCTGACGGCCCCCCGACAGCGCAGTGGTTGTATCCACTTCCCGTCTTTACAGAACTGAACTAGAAGTCTATCATCATCTAAATCTCCACTCCACATGAGAAGCACAATGTTTTCCAAGTCTCGAAAATCCATGGCTGCAAAAATAATCTCAAAATTCAAAGAAAAACTATTTTATTCCCCTCTATTCCTCTTAAATGGCCAAATTTCGGATTCTCTATATGCTGCTCTTGGGATATCTCAGTTTCTAACTGATCTACGATACACGTAATCATACGTAAAATATAGAGTCGAACAAAAAAGTGAGATAATTTTTAGTTTACGGGTTTGGAATGTATTATTATATAATAATCAGTTTCATCAGATTCAGTTTTTATAAGGAGATTGTTGCCATAATTCATATTCCACAGTATAATCGCGAATAATTGACGAAAAAACTCATTTTGAACGTTGATAGAAGATTCATTTTGAATGTATTCGCAGCTATATATTTTTCAAATTACTGACAAACTAGCTGATGCCATTCGCTCGCTTTAAATTTTGAAACATCATCCCTATTTGAGCATGTTAGGTTAATTGAAAAAAAGGAAAAAAAAACGTTCTCCAATATTTTTTTTCAAAACTTACACAATATCTCCCAACTCATATCATCGTATGGCTCAGTGGTTGGAGCCACAATTGCCTGTTCGTGTTCTCCCCTTGTGTTATATTGTACCCAGGATCGGGGTCCGTATATTATCATGTGATGATTCAGAACGGATACACCGCGTACTGTTTCGCCTAGAAAACACTGTCACTGAACCAAAGACCTCGATAATCTTTAAAATAAACTTCGATACAAAACTTTTTTTTTTAGTCCGAAAATTGCTAAAATTACATTTACTAAAATTTGCTCATTTTATGTTAAAGCACACTTTCGTAGTTCCATTACTGGTCGTGTGAAATCATTGTGTGTGTGTAGTAAAAGCAACCTACTTTAATGTACAAGAATTAAGAGTTTTAATTATTAAAAAAATACGCAAGGGCTAAAAGGATATAGCCTTATATTAATTCCTTTTAAATCAATAAAAAAATGTGCAACAATTACATTGCCAAAAATAAATGTCATGGACTAAACAATTTCAAAATTGTTTATGTGGTAAAAATTCAATGCAAACCGTAAAAAATTACCTTCATCCAGAGGATTTTCGAATGTTATGTATTCGCTTGTCAACATATTCAGTAAGATTGACTGTAAAAAATGCATAATTTAACGAAAATCTGAAATGTCTAAGGTTTTATGTATAAAAAATTCATCACGTTTATATAGGCTATTTCCTGCGCTTTCACCCGTAGCTTTCAAAATAACCATATACATTGTATATACCTAAAGGGACGGCGAAAACCTTATATATATATATTCTATATCTATAAAGTATTCAAGTCAATCATAGTAGTAATAAAGTAAAAAACAACTATTTTAAATACAACTATTTCGTAATTGCCGGAATTTTTTTTAAGCAAGAGATCATCACAGAGAGAGATTTATCACAGAGATGGCGCTATCTCTGTGATGCCGTAGGATATACTATCGTTCTATATATATTTAAAAACCCAAAACCAATATGTACTTAGAAGATCTATATTTACTGCGCGGGTGTCGAACCAAAAACATGTTGATTTAGCACTCACAACAGAGTTGTTGGTGGAAGCAGCAGCCCACTTGTTGTCTGGCGACAGCTCCAGATTCTGCATGATGCCTTCCAGCTGTGGACACAAGTCCCTGGCCAGGTCTGAGGTGGACAGGTCCCAGGAGATCACTCTGCTCGAAATTGACACCACGAAGCGTTTGTCGGAGCTCAGTCGGAACGCGAATACTGCGAACTGATGACCCTCGAGGGAGTACTGAAAATTATATATTTCAAATCAACGTCAGAAATCGTTGTCGTCAGGATCGATCAATCTTATATGACGGCAACTATGTTGCATACAAACTTTAAAATTACAATGACAAAGAGAAATAAGGTTCTGCAAGAAGGGTACTCGTAGTAATATGTTTTAACTACAATCCCATGCGAACTTAGAAAGTTATCCGGGGTTGAATGTTCAGGGTTCGGATTTTTCTAGAAAACGATAAATTTATTATAGAAATAATAGAATCTAATGGCAGCACGAAAATTTAGTTCTGTACGAATATATTTTATTTAATCACTACTTTAACCAACTTGACCGGACTACGAATAAAATTATTTTTATTACTTTTAAAGGCCCTCCAGGCGTATGCAAGCAATGATGTGACGGCAACAGTGCACAGTGGTACTTCCCCTTATCATGGCACTGCTTGAGCAGGGAAGACACTGCTGGGTTTTGAGCAGCTTCAGGCAGTAGTCGCCCAACCAGCTGAGGCGCCAGCATGTCAGGGTATGCCCCTAAAATGGCCCCGCCTAGACGCAATGCATCTGCCACTAGCATCAGTTCCCTGGAAAAGTTGATTAAGATATTTCACGCATCCTTAAGGACATCCTTGTAAACACATTTGATATAAATTTGTAAATCTGAAATCATAACATAATCATTATTAATTTTAAGTTAAAACTGATCTACGGAGATTCGCTTAGAAATCTCTAGTAAACTAAAGTCGAACCCGATTTCAATATTATTATTATAATACCACTTGGGTCGAATTGAATTGACCCTTTATAAAACCTGTAAAAAAAACTTCGTTACCATGAGATTCAAATATAAATACTACCTTTTACTGTAACACCGATTAGAAGATAGAAAAAAGTAAAATAACACTGAAAATAATTGATTTAAAATACTGAAAAAAGAAAACAATTCTATTCATCTCTGAGGAGTATACCTCACAGCATCTTTATTGACATGTAGTTTCGCATCCTCAAAGTCGGCCAAGACGGCTTGCAGGGGGCAGCAGTTGAGCTTCGCGTGCAGCCACTCATAGTTGAATAGCACCTCGGCGTAGAGGTCGGTGAAGCGCTTGGACCGAACCAGGTGGAATGGCAGCTCGCCAAACTATACAAATAAAATAAATAATATATAAAATAAATACTTTAAAATTACATAGAGGCTATCCAATTTCTCAACTCAAAAGCGGGGGCAAATATTTCAAGAAGTTGCTGAGATGACAGTTCGAATGATTCGGCTGGAAGGTTGATCGACTGAACAGTTAAGGTATAAAGCCGTATACACTTTACATAGTGATGAGGCCTGTGAAGTAATAATTAAGGCCCTTTTAACTGAAGTACTGCTTCAGTACCTGTTGTGATGAAAGATGTACTTTAATATTTAATAGTAATTTTTAAGAGTAATAACATTGATAATTTTATTGAAATAGATATCTTTAGTCACAAACTCCTTGAATACTGAAATGTCAAACTTCAGGCAGCGAAGTATTAAAAACTCAGATATAATAACCTTCCTCAAATTGTATCTCTTGCTGGAGCCATCAGCGGAAGTGAAGACTAAAGGCTGCAGCGGCACTTTCCGATCTGCTACTCCTTCTTTGTCTGCCAAATTGAATCTGTGTCGTTGTATCTCCGTGTACTTGAAAGGCTTGGGTATACCTCCACCCCAGATACCTGACAATACGTTGAATTTTAAGTGCAATAAACGCAAAAAACATCGTAAATATGTGTGCCATATTGTTTGATTAGTGTTTTTTACTAGGTATTGTCTAGTTTCAGATAATGCTTTGCATTATGGCAAGAAAATTAATATTTTCCAGTATTTCAGAAACCTTTAAAAAATATAAACGTAATGTTTAACGAGAGTATAACACAATATTATAATAAAATCGTGTGTAACCGATTATGACCAGTTCGGAGGCTTTTTTTATAAAATAGGGGCAAATGGGCAAGAGACTCATCTTGATCAAGTGACACCGTCGCCCATGGTCACTTACAAGTGCAGTGCCTTTCCAGAAATCGTGTCATGGCCAGATAATATTATCAGTAGCATTCTAACTACAATTAGTTCAAACGCGTGGCCAAATAGTATTTAAATATTTCTTCTTGCTTTGGCAAGTTCAAATTCTACGTTTATCGAGGTAAAAGCTGCCGAAACCGCATGATACAGTTTTATACCTAAATAATAATCGGCAATCATAGAGTGGAAGTACATAGCCATATTCATATTCTTGAAATATCTCTCGCGAGCTGTGTCTCTGAATTGCCGGTGATACCAGTTCATCACGGACACTCCATCAGCTTCTCTCTCTGATAGGTAGTTTGGAAGGTCGTTGCGGATTCTAGAAAAAAAATTATGATTACCAGTTGCTGCTTCGTATAACATCATTCTTGACCACAAGAGCTTTTGTTATAGCGATGAACTGTAGTTTTACTGAAGTCCTACTCATTCATAGCTTCTAATATTTTATTGATATTGGCATGTCAAGTTAATTTAAAAGAGCTTTCAAACGCTTCAATGAATGCCTGACGTTTCTAGGAAAATCAGTCGTACCTAGTCCATAATAAAGGCGGTATTCTCCTAACCGGCGGTAGATGGTACTGATAGACGTCATCCAGGACTCTATCATCCAGAGAAATCAGGTCTTCTAACTCCGTCTCCGAGAGACCGCTACGAGCTGCCGTTATATATGCCAATGCGTGGAATACTAAGAGACGGCCGTGCTGAAATGGATTAAGTTTTTTCTTGATTCTATAAATTAATTTAGAGGCTTTTAACGAAACTCAGGCAAGTTGGAAATAATATCAAAATTCAGAAAAGATTTTCTTTAATCTATTAGAGATGAAGACTTTATTTCCTCTTCACAAATAAATCGTAAGTACATAAGCTCTTAGTTACTAGGAGTCTTTATATATGGCTGACCTGTGACATTAACTTGTATACTTGTGAAGAGACTAGTTCCTGAACTAGGTCTCCTAAGAGACCTGTACTACAGGTGACTAGGCCCTTCCCTTGGAATACCAGTTGTAGTCGTTAGTAGCTATATTACAAAGAAAAAATGGAAACAATATGAATCTATGTGTGATATACATATATACTAACCTAATTACGTGCAAGTATATTTAATTATAATTTATTAATTATTGCACATTGCTTGTTTTTATCGTGTATGGCATAACTTACGAATAACTAACGTATATTTTTATTTTGGCTGTCGGGGAGTATAGTGTGCGTGTTTGTGGGATGTATTTGTGTGTGAGATGTGTGTGTGTGGGTTGTGAGAAAGTGAGGTTTGTTTGGAGGAGCGGAGGGAGCGTGTGTGAATGTGTATGGGATATCAATCAGTATGGTGTGATGAGGTAGAAAGATTGCAGAGTGTGGTAGAGGTTAAGTTATACATTCTAATAGACTTTCAATGGCGCAGTAATTTAATGTTTTTAAGAAGTTAGTGATTATTTTTTTGCAACTGTATTTGGCGAGGGGATATATATTCAGGTGAATGTTGAGTTTGTTGTATAGATAAGGTCCAAGGTAAAAGAAGAAGGATGTAGCAGTCGTTGTTTTGTGCCGGGGGATTACGCAAACTGTTCTTTTCCGTCGCCTGTCTTTAAACTTGTTTGGATCATACGGCATTAGGGAATGTTGCAAGAGTGTAGTTTGTAAAATAAAAGATTGCCTGACGGTAAGTATTCCCCAATGTTGGTACAGCTCATCAGTAGGGTGGCGGAAGGGGAGACCAGCTGCTACCTTTAGAATTGTTCTTTGGGCTCTTTCAACTTCTAGGAGTCTTGTTTTGGCTACTCCACCCCACGTCGTGATACAATAATTAATGAGTGACTGACATAGGGCGTTATATACCATGAGTATTACTTTGCGATCACATATATGTCTAATAGTTTTAAAGATATAAATCAGTTTTCGTAGTCTGGTTGTCAAGGATTCAATGTGATGTTTAAAAGAGAGGGTTTGGTCTATAATTACTCCCAAGTATTTAGTGCACTCCACTCTGTCGAGCTGGGGGCAAGCACAATTTTGAAACATCTCATTACAGACGTGAGCAGTTATGGTGAAGGAGGGCGGCGGTTGAAGATTAGATTTGAGACAGAATGGAATATAATTGGTTTTACGTGTGTTCAGAGTCAACCGATTTTTTGTGAGCCAGTCATGTGCTAAGCGTAGGCCTTTTTGGGCCCTGAAGTAAGTTTCCTCCCAGCTATCTCCTTTGAAAAAGAGTGCGGTGTCATCAGCAAAGGTAAAAATATCTTTGCACACCGCATATTAAACCGTACCGACCGTATATTAAATACCTGTTTCTCGATTCTTTCAAAGAGCATCATGATGGAATCCATGACGGTAGACGCCAAATGTGTGTCCTGGGGCTTTGTATAGCTTCTCCATCTACACACCTGAAACACAGTGACAGAAATTATGGTCAAGTGACCTGCAAAGTGTCAGGGTCTAGGCCTGAGAATATGACTCTCCTTTAAGTATATTCAAAGAGTGAGTTTAGTCTATCTCATCAGACTCTCTTCGTTTTCAGTTTTGATTGATACCAATCCGATCAGCCGCCACAAATAATAACCGAACATTCTGAAACTTAGTGGAGCATGTATTACATCTCTTTGTAGTTGTAAATATTCTATATATAAATATATGGTTGTTAGGGTGAAGTGAAAGTAGGGAATCTCACCTCAGCAAATACAAGTTTGACAAAAATAGGCAAAGAACACTGGCCTATGGCGTTAGAGACCAGCCGCCATTGGTAGTTCGAGAGATCACGCGCTGCGGCCGCCATCCATAATCTAAATTTAAAAACACACCAATATTTATTTTCAGTTAACGTAAAGTATAACTAAATCTAATATATAAAATTTTTACTTTATATTTTTTTATGATACAACATACAAAAATACATACAATCCTAAATTTTCACCCTTCATCGTAGAACTCTTTTTTTTATTTATTAATCGAAAATTTAAATGCTTAGATTTCAAATAATTGTATCAAATGATTAAAACATTCTTTAGAACAAATAAGAAAAGTTTATATTAAGAACGGAAAATCGATTTCTTATATTACCGAAATATGTATAAATCGAATTAGTGTTTAGTAATTAGAATTAAGAATTAAGTAATGTTTGTGTAGGTAGTAAGTAGTCGCAAAGTATCTAACATATGTGATGGGTATCATTGTTTACACGGGGAGATTTATATTTTGAAATTGTAGGAAGCTGCAGTTAAAACTTACTTCAGTACTTGCATGGCTAAATCTTCACCCAACGCCTTCACTTCTAGAAAGTTCTCTTCTGAGTCGATCATTCGACGCAGCACGTCGTACTCTTTCGAAACTTCTGGATTCGCTTCCTCGCACGCACACGTCACGATAATCTGGAATCATTTTATTAATTAATTAAAACAAATGTACCCAACAGTAGTACGTTAATTTTCATAAAATTTCTGAGCCGAGAACATGTATGAAAGCTGGTAAAAACCCACAACCGACGAGTCGAAAGTTCGTAGAGGCAAATTCCTGAGGATGCTCCGGTGGCGGAGTGAAACGTGCGTTGAGTGGTTGTAGGTTGTTTCGCGGAGTATTGCTTGTAGATTGGTCTATTTGAATTATGGACTTCCGTAAAGTATATGAAATGAATGTCTCTAAATGTACTTACTGTAATTACCTGGATAATCTAAAAACGTGTCACGTAAATGTGCTAATATCATTTTCATTAGAAACATTATGTAACTCAGCGATATTCATAGTAAATATCAAATCGTATTCCGTACCAAAACTTCATGAACAATACACGACTATAAACATTCAGTGTGTTCATTTCGATAGTTGATTAAACTGAAACTATTCCAATGATACAATTGTCCAAAAGTAAGGAAAATATTTTTTATTAATTTAGAAAACCACGTGTAAGCAAACTAAGCAATATTGATAGAATGGAAACACGTATAGATGAAATGGATAAAATTAAAACTATTATAAATGAGAAAATTAGTTAGGGGCTAAAAATTAACGGACAAGAATTAGGAATGGAGTATAGTCTACAAGCTACTACAAGCGCGATACAAATAACTAGTTATCTTTTTAAATAAATTAAGGTTTACTTAATACTTTCCAGCAGAACATCAAAAAGAAGTCCTGGTAGCATGCCGAATAGTCATTTTCGTCTAGAAATTAATCTTTAAACAAGTTTAAAGTGTAGTGCCAGCTAATAAAATAAGTTACGGGCTAAAAATTTTCCGGAAAGAAATCACAAATGTACTTTACTAACTACAATAACGCCATAAATAACTAATCTGATGATTGACCAAAGACATCCTAAAAATTACCTTACAGTGAGGTGGTAACCTTGTGGGCAACCATGAAACCTTATTATTTTCAGTACCAATTCCAGTTAATTGATCAACAGAGTCCAAAAACAATAGAAGAGGCTGTTGCTGTGTTGCCATCGTCAATAATTGTTTGAAATGCGCTGTTAGAGGTACCAAATCATCTGGTATAGTCTCAAATGGTAGAGCGAAGTTATATGAAATCTGAAATTGAAAAATAATTGAAAAATGTTAACGAACCCAACCAATCGCCAGACAAGTTCACCGACCTGTTGACAGATGGATATGAGTGTTGGTGTGAGGGCACTGGAGTCCGGAGTAGTTCCCAAAAATCGAATTATATTGGTCGGACGGACTTCCGCAAACCAGGTGTTCAGAGATGTTGCTGAGCTCTTAGCTAGGAGACTGGTCTTACCACAACCACCTAGAACATCACACACATTGGATTGCAAGCGAGTCTTTAAGGACGTAATTCAAATAGAAAAACAAAATATTTGAAAATAAGAAAAAATTGGAAGCCATAATAAATACCCAATCCTGATCAGAATGGGGGGAGTTTTTTCTTACATTTTTGGTTGTGATCGTTTTGTCTAAAGACAAAAAGTTAACCGCATCCTATCATGTCTAAATTAACCTGGTCATTGTATAGGACTTTACGTCACAAGCGTTTAATGAGAAAAATGTGTTTATACTCATAAAAACATCCACATGCATTGCTATTATCCATTATTAATTTGGTTTTACCCTACAAAACTTAATAAACTTAAGTTTTTTTAAACAACTAGGCTATATTATCATTGTATACAAATTTTTATACAATAGAGTCATTAGTAAATATATCTATCACTATTATAATTTTTGGCTGTATAATAATCGCATACTTGATATTACCTTCTCCATACAAAACCAGTGGTTTGTCGGAACCGTTTTTCATATAATTCTCGATGAATTGCAGATCATCCTCTCTCCCGTGGAAAACTTTGACAGAGTTATTGCAAGCGTGGAGATGTTGCAGAATTTCTGTAACAATCTGGCCTTGGGCGCTGCTATCTTCTTTTCGCATTGCCCTGCATATAAAGAAATCAATATTCATTCTATTTCAAATATTATATTGCAGCGTTGGCCAAATCCAAAACTATAAATAAGGTAGACTCGGGCCAGTTTTTTTTTTAAAAATCACAATTTAAGCATTGGAATTTCGAAACTTCAATATTCCATCGATTTCATTCCATGAACAATCATTCCGGGAAATAACATTTTCCGGGAAACAACAGCAGATTTAAAAAAAACAACCATTCTCCATACGATTAAGTTTTCAAGTGTTTAATACTAACACAGACAGACAAAAAATATGTTTTATAAGCGATAATATTTAGGAAGCTTATTATAAAACCACTTATACTACATTTAACACATACCGATCAACTAGTTTTATGATATTCTTGTAGAAATGGGCAATAAAATGATTGAGATACTCTCCATGAGTTTCGTTGTCCAGACCCTCGCGACCGATCCACTCCACCGTGTACCTATATTTAAAACAATCAAGTTCTTATCTAAGAATAGAAATAGGAGCACAGACTTTGTTTTATAAAATAATATAAGATCAAGCAGCGGGTGAAACAAAACTGTTATTTATTATGAGATTCGCTATTACACTATTATGTAATTTTAGGCGCCTGGTAGATAGTTCCGGTGACCTCGGAGCTTTCTTCGCTCAGCGTACAAACACCGCAATACTGCGAGGAAATGTCATGGCTTCTATGCAACCAGCGACCACACTTAGGGCATACAGGCAGGAGACTTTACTTATTTTTTATTATTAACTATACAGAAATAAGGTTACATTGTAAGTACGTAGTTTTCTAAACTGCCTCATAATTTTAATTGGCAAATAGTCTATCATGGAGCCACAGCTTATGGCAATGCCTTGTACGTGCTTTGCCAGCTTTTCATTCGGGGAACTTAGAATGACACATGACGAGTTACAGGCAAAATTTGATGTTTTATACAACCACTACGAGCGATTCATCTAAAAAAATATTGTAGAAACTGAAATCGGAGGTTGCTTGCTCAACGCGGTTAAAACCACTCCCAATGGCTAGTCATTCTCAATCGAATCAAATCTGTAATATAGTTACTATATTAATATTATAGAGGTGGAAATTTGTAATGTCATTCACGCACAAAAAAGCTGAAATTATAAATTCAAAATATCAAACAAAAATCACTATATCCGTATGAAGTTTATCAAAAGGAACTGATTTTAGATTTTCAAAAATATTCAAATTCGTGACTATTTTATATAAAGTAGATAATATTTGTACATTTGTGTATATATCTCTTGGTAAAATAGAGACATATATACTCATAGACCTCCTAGTTAGACTGACTAGGTAAAATACACATACTTCTGAATGTTGGTTGTCTCGATTTTCTCTGGGAGTCTCACATCGCGCAAATCTGCAAGTAGCTTCGATGCTTCCGCGTCCAAACTTCTATTCAAAATATCCACGAAATTACTCGCTTTCTTCAGATTTTGTAAATTTATGTTATTTATGTATCGCACATAGGCCAGGCAATGGTTCTTTGTGTTTTTGACATTGAGGATGCCGTTAATAACCTCGCGTTCGGTTACTGAAAAAAAATTGTAGCCTTGTTGTGTAATCTGGTAATACGTTGAATTTAAACTTAATCAGATAATTGTTTCGCGTTAAAAATCGAACGCTACAACGCTTAAAACCTCAAACCTGTATTTTAATGTAGTTTTAAGAGCTTTCAAAGCTCTTTTACAATATTTCGATATATTGGACAATGCTCCAGAGGAGATTGACAGGTAAGAATATCGGCAGGAAGTGTTTGTCCCCTGGGTTTTTATACAAATTCGGATACAGCCATTTAGCACCAAAGATAAGAACTAACCTGACATAAAATAATTGTGCATTGTGTCTTTATCAATTTTTCCAGAGTTGTAAAGCTGTAATGAAGCTTTCCTGAATAACTTCTGCATTTTGCTCAGCGTGTCCCACCATATTGCTTGGTCCTCTGCTTGCAATTTCGGAACCCTCTGAAAGTATGAAATCAAAATTTTTAATTTTTAGTAAAATCGTTATTATTTATTTTTACATATATTTATACTGAACATTCGTGGATTTTAATTATTAAGAAATAATATAATCAGGCTTTTGCAGAAGTCCATAGCATATAATTCTAATAGTCCAATAATAGCAATACTCTGCGTATAAACGTAAAAACTTTACTACCCTCAAACACTCGTAAATACTTGTCCTAATTTCTCATTTTAAAAATTAATATTTTTTATATAACTTTGCAGTTATAGTCACCTTATTATTAAAATTTACAAGTATAGAGGAAATAGGCTGCAACACCGATACAGGTGGTACAGCATTTGAATCTTTTTTGTACCAGGTGTCAAGAAGTATCACATCTACACCACCAGCAGCTAATTCATCACGTAACATCTGCAGTTCTGATGAGAGGACATATGTTGGAATTGGCCTGGAAGGCAAAAATCACAAATCCAATTTTAATAATTAAAATAATAGAATACAGAAATGAATGAAATTTTATAAAATACTTTTCAATAACTTTTAAATAAACTACATAGTGAAAGTATAACTTCATATTAGTTTAACTCTGGAGTTGTAAAAATCAGACATTGGAAAAAAAAATAGTCTCAAACTGATTAATTGGCAAGATTTCGACACAGAAAACTTGTTCTACAATTAACAATATTAAACTACATGAAGCCAAACAACACCTATGTTTGAATTCACAATCACATATTACAGATTATTTATTAATTTATTAGTAGGATAAACTAATTGGAAAGACTCTTTCGAAGAAATGGCCGGCAAAACATCTTTGTTATTTGGTTTAGTAATGGTACAATGCTTTTCTATTGTCAATTGTTACGGATAAAAGTTTTATTACATTAAATCATAGTTCTATATCTCTGTTTTTTTTTATTTAGCCACAGTTTCACACACTGTTCTACATTGATTCTATGAAATCGCACGTGGTTACTTTAAAGTGATCAGTTAAACAAATAGTTTTCAAACAAAGAACTTTGATCGATATTTTATTTCGCAATTTAAAATGACTTACTTTAATGATATAATTAAAATAATTATATCATTAAAGTAAGTCATTTTATGCTATGCTTACAACAGATTGATGGTAATAATTGCGCATTTATTGATTTTTACATCACATGTGGACAAGATACTTGCTACTAGTCTTACATTTTGTAAAAAATTAAAATTTCATTCATATTTTTCTACCAGTGAAAAATGATAAATTTCTCGATGAAATTGAATTGTAAACTTCATAGTTTTTGATAAAATAATAGCCAGTGAACAACGAAGAAAGAGGTTAGACAAAGAAATTTATTCGTAGTTTTTCTGTAATATATGCTATTCCATTTTATAATAAGTTTACTTTACTATAGGAGAAATATAGCCAAGCCGTAGTCTGAAGATTCGAAAATATCTTCAACCGCCGCCGATAAGTGATAACAGAGACCTAACAGGCTCGGGTTAAGAACTGGTAGTAGTTTGATAGGGCACGTCTAAATAACTTGCCATTGATGAATTGCTTCCTTAAAAGGAAATATGATCCATTTGCTTAAAGTCACATAACCTTTCTCAGCTTACACCGCCATCTCGCGGGGCACGTGAGAAATTTTGTAGGAATTGCTAATTCAAAATTAGCTCCATCATTAAAGGCATCATAATATTAACATATATAAATCTCCTATCACGATGTTTGTCCGCGATGTACTTCTAAATTACTTAACCGATTTTAAATTAAATTGGCACACCGTGAGCAGTCTGGTCCAACTTAAAAGGTATAGCTTAGATCTTTAATAATTATAGTAGCAATTTTATTGCAACTTATTTGTATAGTATAATAAATTGACAGTCACAATTATCCGTTAATACCATACTACTATACTTTTCGACTGGATTGAGTAAGTAATCAATAGATGGCACTGCTATGGTAAACCAAGTCATATAAGCTACAATTAACTATCATGATTACCACGTGTTACTGAGATTGTATTACTAATTCCTTTATATTTTTGTTTATTACTTTATTTATATTCTTAGAAATGGCCTTGTTAATTACTTAATTTTTACTTTATTATCCATGAAAATGCTATTCAAACAGAGTAAAAAATAATACAAAATTAAGGTTCCGGATTCGTTTATAAAACATTTTATTTTCATGATTCATCCGGATCATGTGGCTAAACATTTTACCTGTATCCATATTTCTGACCCAGAAATACAACGAAGTTAGGTCCCATTGACAATCGTTGACAGTTCTTTATCTCCCGCATACAAAGCTCCGTGGTCATGTGATCATCAGTTGCTTCGTCCCTAACACCCCAACGCATATCCACCACCTGGTAAAATAAATGTTACAGAACATTTTCAAATATCAAATAATATGCAAGTAAATTAAATTGTACACATATAAATGTCACCCTAACTATAAAGTAAAAAAAAACTATAACAAATTTAATCCTCAATGAAAGGTGCCTCCTACACCTGGTAAGATAGTGTTTTAAAAAAAAGTGCTTTCTTAACTTTTATATTTTTACTCGTTCAAACTTCAAGTAAAGAAAAGAAAAGCATAAGCAAGTATCAGGTGTTTAAGTTATCTTCTAAATCTTTATAAACATTACATAAATGTAAAGCTTTATGTCTATAGTCTATGAATAGAGGTATTTCCGAATATATAGGACTTAGGAACCTCAAGAAAAGAGCGCGCCGTTACTCAAAAAGACGGCAACGCAGTTGAGAACCAGTGTACAGGCGGCGGTGTTACCTTATACCAGGTGAGCCTCCTGCCTGTTTGCCTCGACTTTTATAAAAAAAAACTCTATTGACCATATAAAGAAAGAATTAATAAAACAAAATCCAATTCGATTTTTTACATATCTTGAACAATTTATTACCCTTGCGTAGTAATAAATTGTTTCACGCTATAAGGCACCAAAGAGTGCCTTGAACAGTGTTTTAATGAGACTAAAATCCTCATTGGTCTGAGTATTTTAATTTAGCCTAAATAAGTGCCCAGTTACGAAAACATCTCGCTCTATGAAAGTGCGTTGATACAGGATACAATTCATAAACAAAGCTGACGAATCGGCTTTCGTATATTTCTGTCAACGGAAGTATAGCACGTGTACAAAACTATATTTACTAACTAATGAATTTACTGCTCAACTGACGTATGACCCCAAACAAGGACCGATCCCCACACACAATCGCGTTTAGTATGAAATTTAATCTGTCGTTATTCGTTTATAATAATTTCGACATATGCAGTATTAAGGCGTCTGTTTTATTACGGCGTAAGTTATCCAAGCCTAGAAACAATTATGGAAAAAGGAATTACATTTGAGAAATAAACTTTTCGATATCTTACCAAGCAGTATAAAGAGCATTTGTGAGAGTATGAATGGAATCAGGCGTTACTTTGCGGAAGTCCATAGATTAATTTCAATACTCCGCGAAAGCATACTCAGGATAATAATAGGAAATAAATTATCTATGTGGCTTAAGCAATATATATTATCTATGTATATCATGTGTTTGATGAATTCACAAAGGCAACTGCAAACATATTACATAAAATATCAAAATAGAATTTCACAGATAGAAAAGAATTAAATAATATTTATACCAACGATCTTATTTTTAATTTAATATAAACATCATGTTATTTATTGTTATATATTATTTATTTTATACGTTCGAATTGATATAGCATTTCCTTTCATGAAGTCGAAACATGAATTATTAAGTCATTCAATATTAAATTCAAAATCCGAATCCCATTTTATAGCAAAGCCATATCAAATTTGATATTCGGACAGCTCTAAATACCCACAGTCTAAATAAAAAGCTCTCTGACAGATTGATCACAGATTCGGACATCACTCGTCCATTTGAAAAAAATAAAAAATAGGTCATAGATTCATAGATATATGGAGTGATTTGACGTATCAAAGAGAATGGTGTTTTGAAAAGCGATTTTGAGGGATTAATTAAATTCTGGTATCTGTATTCATTGACGTTCCTTTTTGAAGAAAATGTACCTAGAATTATTGAGAGATTACGAGGATAAATCCGCAAGTTGTTAAGGCTTAGAGCCTACTGAACAAATTTTATTGCGATTTTGTTGTTTGCGACATATTTATCAAAGTTTTTAATCTCTTAAGACTCTTATTATGATTCCTTTTTCTATAGCTTTCAAATGTGAAAGTTACACAGTAATTGGGTTCGACTCTCTTTTTTAAAACTCGCGTACCAAGGATTATGTACAATTCCAGCAAACAAACACTTGCCCTCAATTATTTTAGTGGCAATAGGAATAAATCGTCTGTGAAAATTTCAACTTTCTTACTCATTTTTTGAGTACGTAATGCCTAAAAGGATACTAGAATCTGAAATCATATTTAATATTGATCTATTTAACGCACGAGAAGAGCTTCACCTTAAAACGAAGGATTTAAAGCGACGGGGACGAGGAAGACATAAATTTTTATGATACTCGTATCTATTTATTAAAACCGCATTCATTTCACGGAAAGCCGATATTTATTTGACGCGCTCCAGGATTTAAATACTTCTGAGAGACGATAAAAATGTACTCTCCTTTTAATATATGCGAATTTGACTAATAAAAAATTTGTAGAAAAAGAAAATTTCAATTTTGTCTAAATGTATTTAAGATATTACATACATATATTACTAGCTGATCCGCCAAACGTTGTTTTGCCATACATGTGATTTCAATTTTCAATTAATTGATAAAAAAGGTTGATCGTAGAAGGGTGTTAATTTAGGATTGTATGTATTTTTGTATATTGTATCATAAAAAAATAGGAACTAAAAATTTTGTCTAAAAAATAAATAAAAAAATTTAGGGGTGGACTACTCTTTACATTTAGGGGGATGAAAAATAGACGTTGGCCGATTCTCAGACCTTTCACACCAGACACAAAGTTTCACGAGAATCGGTGAAGCCGTTTCGGAGGAGTTCAAGTAGAACATTATGAATTTTATATATTAGATTTAAAAAACATTGTGTGTGAAATAACGTATTTGACAATTTTATAGACTACAAAATTAGTGTACACCGAGAGAGAGATAGTTGACGTGTGCGATGTTTTCACTGTTTTGATGTACAAAAGAAAACGCATAAAAAAGATGTGTACGAGAATATTTAACAAAAAGTAAATTTTAAATCGGATCAGTAGTGCCTGAGATTAGCGCGATCAATTAAACATTCTCTCTACCTTCAAAGTTGAAAAAAAATATATATTTAAATTTTGAATAATTTAAAATTAAGAATTAAATAATAGGATACTTTAAAACACAACTATTAAAAGCGATAAAATAATTATAATCAATTACCTGGAATTCCAAACCATGCTTCTCCCTGCAATAGTCTTTAATGCGTGGATAGCACTTCGCCATTAATGTGTTCCGTTCCATCGTCGTATCTGGTGATATAAGTCGATATATAAGAAGCATAATCTTAACCCAAGAAACGAATCGAATCACGGACCTTCTGGATTCTTCTACACTAAGCAAGTCTTTGACTATAAAGTATAACCCTCTAAGGCTGATCTAGATATATCTTTCATAAAAAGGATGCTATCTTAAAATTTAAAGATTTAAATTTAGAAGCACCTATAGGTACTTACTTACTTTTACTTACTTTTCCTTGTTGATAAGTAAGTAAGTCTGTCAATTTTGGTGTACTTTGTTATTAAAAGTAGAGTTTGGGATTTCGTATTAAACTACATCCAACAACATTACGGTAAAATATGAAATCGTTTTACTAAAATTGTTCAAACGTAAAACCATTTCTGCAGTTAAAATAAACCTTAATATTGAGAAATCTGTCCTAAATAAAATAACCAGGCTGCGAATGCCCGAAGCGTAAAAGCCACAAATTAAAAAGCTCTTACATAACTATTGTGTTCAAATTCATTTTTCAAAGCACTCCGTAGACAGGATAAAAAAGTTTTTGAAATATATTTAGTGCAATAATCAGATAACAGAAGTTACACACTATTCGAGTAATTTTCCTTTGGCTCAATTTACTAAGACTACAGATTATTGTATTAGTAATCAGGTTTCGTGAAAGTAGTCAGTCCTTAAATTTGTAAGCCACCGATAGGAAATTAAGAAAATATTATTGTTATGCTGGGCAGCTAGAGCTTCTAACAATAATGGTACAGCGTAGGCTATGACATAGATGCAAATATTATCTGCGAGGAGCTTTAATTGATATTTGACTGCCTGCGCCGAATGCAGCTGTTATGCGGCCGACGGTTCCTACAGATAACATATAGCAGGTGATATTGTTTTATCACTATTCTGCTAAACGAAACAGTAGTTTCTTTATGTCAAAATAATCAGCTTTAAATCGAATTTGAATTTATCAAAGTTACCTGAATTTTGGGTTTATGAAAAACTTTCAACACTTCAAATCGGCACAAGTGTTTTTCAATGTGTGTGTTTTTGGAACGTTATTTACACGTACATCAATTGATATTCGCACTATATTAGCGATGGAAGTTATTAAAAAACATAAACATTTCGGCATTTCACTTTGTTAGATTGTCTCATTAATATACCATTGTAGTTCCAGTTTAGTCGCAATATCATCTGTGATGTTAATATTTTATAATCTGTGCACCGCAGTCAGGCCCGCAATAACGTGAGCTTGCTGTATTCCTCGAGAATAATCAGGCTTCCGCACTCTACTGCATCAAGAGTTATAAAGTATACGAAAATCCTTTATCAACTACAAAGTTGGTAAGTCTTAACCCAATTGTCGACGCTCCAACAGCGGTGTCAAGTATTGTCCCCGTTTAATAACGATTCAGCCATCGGCTATTTGTTTGGCTCTGTTGCTAGGGCGCGATTGACATTAGAAATCTATACGGTTAATTAATGTAACATTTCGGGCAGATAATTAAAAATACGTGACCCGTATGAACTTTTAGTGTTCCTAATTTCTCAATATTATTAGTAATATTACTGATATTTTATGTATTGTATCTACGAGATGCATCTCTTTGTATAGATTTAATATAGTGCTTTAAATATATTTGGAACGGTTGCTAAAAGCAATTTGAGCAGGTGCGTCGCGAACAAGCTTTAATTATTTTAGATTATCTCTGATAGCGCAAAATTTATCGCGAAAATTCCATTTTCAGTGCAGCGAAATGAGAAATTGAGTGTTCTTTTAAATTATCGGAAATTGGAAAATTTGTCACATTCAATGACAACATAATAATATACAATACTTTTTTCTTAATAACGTAATGATAAAATACTGGTACTCAATGTGTATGAAGTGGTATAACAAAACATATTAAGGAAAGAAGATTATATTTTATTTCATTTATTATATAGGATATTAATAAAAAATTAAGTATTTTGCGGCTCTTAGTATTTAGGAATCGAGGCTTTATCTAAACGTAGGCTTTAACTAAACGTGTATAATAGAATTATATGTATGAAGATTTTATTCATATAACGCATTTAGTCTTCTTACAAAACGTAAATTATTATTAACTGCTGTTATGTAACATTTTGTGTTCTTGTGTACGAGGACAAAGAAATAAATACATTTATTAAGAAGACATAACTAAACATATTAAGAATGTATCAATGGAACGGGATTTTTTATATACCAAATTTTTCTACCCAATTATAAAGTACACGTTTAACACTTATATGTAGTACGTATTACGCTAATAAAAAAATCAAAATCACAAATGCTTGATACATTAAAAATTAAAGGACGTCTCAATTTCTAAAATATATTCTGTTTCTCTTGTGTGTATAAACTTATACATACCATGTTACAATTGCTCGATGTTATAATGATTTAAAAAAATACCTGTGAAGGTAGAGCTGGTGAAGATCCTGACGATCTTGGAGCTGACTGGAGGTAAGGACTTCAAGGAGCCCCCGAATATAAGGTCTACAGTGCGGTCGTCCATTTTCGCTGTAATTACAATTCTTCTAAACAGATTACGTTTTAGCAAGAATTTACCGGATTATAATAGTTGTGATTAGAATAATACGTAAAACTACGTCAAGGCTTGATTTTTGTAAAGCAATCGAGAAAATGTTGAAAAAAATCCATTTTGATCTCAAACTGTAGCCTAATAATTACTAATAATTGAGTTTTATCTACAGTTATTAATTTAGAATTTAAATTAATAGCTTAAAGAATAATTACAAATTATTGAGAATTACATCTTCCGTCTCTAATTTAGCTATTATATTCGAGCGAGAAAGGCAATCGTTAGAAAATCTTATACACGACACTTACCTTACCTGCCCTACTTCTTAACAATCAATACGTTGCACCATTTCAAATGTTAAGGTCGTATATCGGTTGCTTTTCACTTTTAGCAAGGCATTTAATTTTTCATAGAACCATTTTGAATTTCGAACGTGTTCACTGTGCTACTTTTGATGTACCACTACGGATTTTGAGAGATACTCCTAAATTGTTATTTCGTTGCCTGGCAACGGTTTTGATTTGTAGATAATTTGGAGTGCGGATTAATAAGGGTGTGCATCTTTTTCGAGATTGTTTAGATAACAGTTGATGAGGAAAATTCATCACCGTAGCTTCTAGCATACTAGCGTATATCCTGGGGACTCACATACTACTAATATCCATTCCTAATATTGTTTCTTAATAAAGTTGTCGTTCGTCTCACTTGCTAAATAGTTTGAGAGAACGAGACGAAAGAGTACCTTAGATTAAGAATATTTTATATTTTTTTATAATTGATATTTTTATATTGTACTTAGATTTTTTAAGAACTAACTATGGATTGTATTCGTGGTGAATTCAACTAATGTTAAGATTATATAATTCTTTAGTCAAGAATGAAGAAAGTATTGATATGTATATAGTTCGCACCAATATCTATAAATTTAAGAAAATTATTGTGGAGGCTCTGATTAAATTAAACTCTTAATATGGTCAGAGCTTCCACGTTTAACATATTTTCATTTGGGTACACTTTCTTTGATATTTTTTTTGTGTTTGAGCTAGTGTATCTTTTTTAGCAACTCAGTGCCCACCTTTAAGTTAGATGTACAAATAAATATTGTTTAAGTTAAGTTTATAATAGAATTAATAATTGTACATTTAGTTTGTAGGTCATAATACATAAATAAATATTAACAATACTGATTCAATGCAATTGTTTTCAAATATTGTGACTACGGTTTAAAATCTTTGGATTAAAATTTTGATGTTAGCATTAATAATGCAAAATAAAATTATTAATTATAGTTCGTGAAGATGTCAGAGAGCTTTTGCCCTTCAGGTCTACAAATGAAACACCACCTTATCTGGTACTGGCACCAAATGGTACCATTATACCTAGTTGAAATCGCGATGAATCGAAAATAGATTCTGGCCTATATTGCGCCATGACTAACATTCAAATGTAACCCGTGGTATTTTATTGCAGGTCCTTGAATGTTCTTCTAAAATCATTACAATTGACATTCCATAAATGTCTTAATGTTTAACTTGTTTCTATAAAGTAGTTATAAAACCGAGTAATCTGTGGTGTTTTACGTACAAGAGCTTAATAAAATGACATTGTAGTCCATCCCTGTAATGTAGTGGATATTTATAATCTGTGACGATAATAAAGGGCATGAAAAGCAATCCATTAGTAACAGTGTATGCAGGCCGCACCTTATACTGGGCGTAGTCTTTACCAGCTGGCATAAACTAGAGACTGAGCGAGAGCGATAAGCGATCGGTTCAAAAAACATGATTTCTAAATTGATGTATTGAAAGCAAATTCTTATCGACGTAGCGTACTTGTCAAACATTTTGTCGACCTAGAGAGGAAGAACTGGACTCCCAACCCTGACGCCATCGTTCAGGTCACGTCTATTTAAGGGAATTTTCTTACTAGGTACATAACTTAAGATTAGACTAGATGTTTTTGGACAATCTAGTTGGCGCAATGGACTTCATGCTGAACTTCCAAATGGGTTCACGGATAACACAATATAACACAATAACACGTGATTTTCTCATCGTTCTGCATATTCTATAAAAAGAAACATATTCCTATTCCAGTTGTTTAAAATTGCTCAATCTTGTAACTTGTCCCAAACACCAACGGAAACGCGTCTATTTTTGTACCGATCCTACCTGCTTTTCCACGATTAGAGTCGACTATAAACCGTGTTCCGGCGGCTACACCCACTGGACATAACAGCTTTACTGAAACTATTACTTTGTTGTAGCATTTAAAGCTAGTTTCAGCCCTAAATAGACTATTTCATGTAACATTATTTCCTTTTAACCTAATCGAGCGATCTTATATATTTATACTCTGTTAAGTAGAATACTTAGGTTAGTGTCTGTCAAAATTATCCCCTTGGTTACACAAGAGTTTGCTAATAGACCATTGAATAGGTTTAGTAGTTTGCTAAAAAATGTATTAAATGCAGAAATGCATCGGTTCTGACTCGCTATTTATATTCCTCATTCCTCTCCCACTTGCTTATCTAATGCTATGTCGACGCTATTTTATGCGCAAAGACACATTACAACATGCAATGTTTTCCGATATAGCTGGATAGTCATACCATTGTTTTTCAACCTGTGGGTCGCGACCCCCTGGGGGATCGCGAAGCTTCTGTAGGGGGGTCGCCAAAGGTCGAAAAAAATGGGTACTGTACTAAAAAAAAACAATTAATATAGCTACTAGTAATACTGTAACATATACATACATACTTGACAAAAAACCGAAGGGTCAAAGGGGGTCGCGAAATATTTTTTTATTCTAGGGGGTCGCATCATGAAAAAGGTTGAAAAACACTGGTCTATACAATGAATAGTATATATAATGGTCTGTGTGTATGAACAATTGCGGAAGCCCCGAATTAAGTTTTGTATGTTGTGCAACTCACCTGATAAGAATATATTTTCTTATAAAAACATACATATATTCATTCATCCAGACCACAGCCAACAGTACATAACTGTTAACAGTTTCTGAAGTCTTTGATTGGCAGTTCAGAATACTGGGGAGTGAGTGTCAGTTCCATAAATTATATTCACGAGAGAAATCGAAGATCATACAAATAAATCTGGTTTACGACGCTCGTTAATCCTTAATTAGTTTACTTCATTGTGACGGTGTTCAGATAAAGCTATTTTTATCTAGCTGTTACATAGTTCATCGATTAAACAATCATTACTGAAAATACCAGAAACAAAATCAAATATTTGTATAATAAGGAATACGTTTTAATACTAATTTCTAGAGTACTAATTTGTAAAATAAATATTATTATTTATTTATATACTGCAAACAGTCAGTTCACATACAAATATAAACAAAGAAAACAAAAATGTATCGTTACAGAAGACCGAACACAAAATGTACAGACAGAGATAGAACAATTAAAAATAGCAAAAACTAAAACTACCATAGTATGATGTATAAGGGAAAAATTAAATAAAAAAACGTAACTATACAAAAAAAACTATACTAATAACAACAGACACAAACAAGCGGCGAAAATTATACAATTATACCATCTCCAGCTCCGATAGAGCATCAATAATTTTTAGTTTTCAATCTCTTATGCAATCACCATATTTGGCTACTTCTTCAACTATTATACAACCTTCACATTGCAATCATGGGGTTGTAATCCGAAGTGTTGTTTTTATATACGTTTAGCTGAAACGATTTGGCTCCACGACAGCGATTCAAAATATTTATATCAATTAATAACAGCAGCTGGGGACAGTCTATTAAGGAATTCATAATTTTATACAGGTACACTAAAAGAGAAACATCACGGCGTAATTGTAGTGAGTGCATGCTAAAGTACTTTAGTCTACGTAAGCGTTAAGTTGCCTAAATAAATTATTTTGTCTGCAAAGCGCTCTCAGACTTCGTTTTTGAGAGCATGCCTTTCAATACGTACGTAATTAGAAGGTACAAAATATCACACTATCGGTACAAAACAAGTCACTTTTGTACAAAGAAGTCCTCGTATGGACTTATGGTAGCCAGCTGGGTCTGTACCAACAAGAACAATATTCAAATTATCCAACGCTTCACAAACAAAGTACTCAGAGGAATTGTCAATGCTCCTTGGTACATTCGTAACGTCGGGATCTTAATATAAAGGACGTCACTAGTATTATTAAGAACATCGCTGGAGCTCATGACCGGAGACTTCATCATCATGTGAATTTTGAGCCTATCCAGATTCTAGACACCACGGGTCTAGTAAGAAAATTGAAAAGGAAAAAACCAATCGAGTTACTATTTTAGTGTGAGTGTCATTCCAATGATTATATTTAAATTACACATTAAAAAATGTCTGGCCCTTATTAGATACTGTAAGAAGTGGTGATGGATGGATGTAAATTATTCATTAGTATTTAGGCTAGACCTGACCTGATTTGTCTCCGTGAAGACAATTCATCCCTTAAAAATAGTATTATTACTTATCTCATGATATAATTGTTAATATAATAATCAATAATTGACTTAAAAGTTCATACGAATAAAATTCTCTTGAATATGAATTTATTTATGTCCGAGATTATCATCTCCGTCGTGAAGCTATTATATAATTTACAATTTTAATAAAGATTTCAGATGTGTATGTTCGAGTGTTTTTACATACAAAAATCTTAAATTTAGTTTCCTATAATCTAGCAAAAAATAATACTGTATTCCATTTCGATTAAAAAAAATAGGTTATAATTTCTTCCTTTTTCCTATTGGTTAAGTACAATTTATTTTCAATGGCATATTTACACCTACTTATAAGTTAATATTTAACACGATTTTATACGTACATATTTCATGTTTTAATGAAAACCAATAAACAACAAAACAGGATTTGTATTACTTTTCATATTTAAATTCGTGTTAAAGTGCCAACTAATTGGATCATAAATAGCTCGTAAACTGTTTAAACAAATCCTTTTTGCATAATTCATGTACCTACAGTGTTATATTTGATTACAATTTATTTATTTCTTAGACATGACAATTTGATTTATGTGTTTAAATTGTAATTTTGCACACCTTTCTTCATGAAATATTAAACTATATCCAAATTAGCTCTCGTATAATATACGTCACATTATTTATATTTATATTTTTATTATTTATATTATTAAAAACAGAGGCTCTTCTGCAGGAGGTTGTGGAACGACGCACATCAATATGATACGAATTAAATTTGGTATTGTAATTGCCGATGCCCGATGATTCCGCTGCTGGTGATCATTAAAAACATTTATGACAATCTATCACGATGCAATCTTCAAATTGAAATATAATCATAATTTTGCGATCATTGGAGGGTAAGGCTATAATAGCCAGTATTTCGCACCGATTCACCGTTTGCTACTTTATACAGTGCAATTTCGGATCCAAACATGGAATACACCTCTGGGCCGAAGCTCTCCAGTATCAGCTCCTGGAGTTTTCCAACCGACTTGATCCTTTGGCGCTATTAGAGAAACCCTACATTTCTCTGCATCTTCTATCGCAATTATCATGGAGATGGCGGTATTACTTATAACATCAGATGAGCCTCTTTGTTAGCTTAAAAGCTTTAAAGCTGAAACCTTTTGACCCACTCATAAATGAGGTTATCCTATTTGATTGAATATTTTCAACTAGTTACAGTAAGCTCTTAGATCTTCATTTACTTGCTCGTACTACAAAGTCAGTTTGAAACAGTTTTAAACTAAACTTAGAATATCTTGAAATATTAATTACTCATTTCTACACTACAATATAATTACCAAGGTAAATAATATAACATTCACTGCGCGTGCGTCGAATGACAGCTGTTATCATGTTTCAAATTGTATGATATTACCGATCGATATTAGCACCACGTAAATTATCTATAGTATACATATATTAAGGTATAAATGATAAAATGTATGGCGTACTGTTACAGTATGATGCGGCACTTATCTGCGAACAGGGGAAATTCGAACATTTTTGAAAGTTCATTATCTGTTCTATTTTTAATAGTTTTATTGCAATTTTAGTTTAGTATATACTTATTTTCTTTTAGAATTACTTTGATTCCCGAATACACGATCAACCGATCAGCCTCAAAGATTGATCGGTAGTCTCAAATTCTTGCGAATGCAATTCTATAGACTGTTAAGTTACCTTCAGATATCCTGGATATATCTCATATTAAAACAAAAGCCCAATTCTTTTCGATTATTTATACTCGTTTAGTATCCCATTTATGTGTGTAAGCAATAATCATCTACAAAAAGATCTCATACTCAGACAGTTATAACTTAATATTATTAAAACGATACTATAGAAACAATAATCTGGAATGATCATTAACTGTGTACGAGTTCTGCTTTGATTTTTAATACAGGAAATACCTCTCTACTACTACTCCTATGAAATATCTCGTGACAATTGTACTTTATAGAGATAGCAAGTACACGAACTGTTTTTAATTGACAACACTCAAGTTTTCGTGATCTTAATGGCTGTAAGTGTCAAAAGTTAGTTAACTGTGCGTGATCCAACGTTATTAGTTAGTAGTGGGTCCAATTAAGATAAGGTATATAAATTAATATTATCTGTTGTTTAACAAAGCGCATGTTGGCGATATGTTTACTAGTTCAGGCTATCTTCGGCTAGAACAGGTAGTAATTGTGTGAAATACCACTGATCTTACTGTTTCGATCCCCTATCACGTCGTATTTTTACGACGTGATATAGGCCATAATATAATTATCAAGCATGATTATTAAAGATAAATGTTAAATTTAGGATACTTATTTAAAAAGTTATAAAACCCAAAAAACCTCTTTGGTTAGTTTAGTATAAGAGCAGAGATCTGACTGTTTTGCATGGAGCATCATTCAAATGAGCATACATAAATCAATCTAGTTAATTTTGGTAATTACATTAATTTTGTTTAATCAGATAGTTGTTTTAGTGTTTAGCTGAGGTTTTAATAGCATAACTAACTTTCATACAATGATCATGATATCGACGTGGTGCAATTTTAACTGGCTTCGTATTTATGATATATTTTAAATAACTGATAAATTACAAAATAAAAAACCTATTGTCTCTTTGATAAAAAAAACGGTTATTTATATTAAAGGATAATTATTAATCAATTAAGTTTACGATGAGTAATAAATAATTAAGTATTAGCTTTGTTCTGAATTATTACTAAATTTTCATTGAAATTATAAATTTATCATACATATAAAATATGTTTTTTTAAAGTAAAATTTAAAATCAATAAATTCATTTATAATTAATTAATCAATGAAAAATTTCTATACTCTCATATTGGTTACCGCAAGGGACATAATTATGAGATTTTTAAGAATCAGAAAAAAAAACGTCTAATTCAGAAATCTTATCTCGTGAAAAACTGGCAAGAAACATCGCACCACCTTTTAATCCTTATTTTCCCTTGACAATCGCTCAATATTAATTACGTCAAATAGATCGACAGATGTATTCGGGTAAGCGGTGTGGATGCGTGGCACAATTCAATGTCGTTACATTTCGTACAGTCACGGATGTACTGTATCAAGGTAATGTGCGACGTGAGACATGACGGTGCCTGTTTCCACTGTAAAACAAAATGGACGTCGGTAGGGACGAGTCATAATTAGTACAATTCATCTAAAACACTCCGATACGTATGTACAATTACTAGAATTAGTCGTTTGTGGAAGTCCATAGTATAGAATTGTAATAAAAATTTATTAGCGAAAAATCCTTAAACACTCGACTTGTTTCGCACCGACGCGACACCGGAGCGTCCTAAGAATGTTGCCTTTACGAACACTGTTCATATATTAGTACATATATGTCGACGCAGTCACAATGGTTTGCCGAAGAAAGGGTGTCCTATAAGGTTAACATTTGGGTAATAATATTTGTTGGCTGTAATCTTGGAGTTAAAAACGTAATTAAAAAAAGGTTATATTATCAGTGATGTTAACCACAAATTATAAACAGCTAATCGTGGTGCTAACTATTTGTGAAATAAACTGATAAATATAAAATTAACTATCAAGTCAACATTTTTGCAGTACAGATACTTTTTTAAGTAATCTGATTAGGTAACTTTCTAATATATATTAGAATTCGTAATATAATTAGAGTGTCTACTATCGCTTTAATCAATAAAAAACACCTTAAATAGTTTTCATCAGCGTGTTGGCGTGACTTACAAAGCCACCTACTTAACATACAGTGTAATCCAATATGGCGGATTAAAATAATTAGTGACATAAGTTTACGTGACAAAGTAGATACAATAATCTAGTTATTTAGTATGGTAACATTATTAATCTTATCGAAAGAATGTGTTTCGTTACGTTAATTTAGATTTTATTAGTATTCATAATTTAGAATCTTTATTTAAAAAAGTTATAAAACCTAAAAACCTCTTTGGTTAATTTAGTATAAGAGCAGAGATCTGACTGTTTTGCCATTCATACCTTAATTATTCTTAGAAATATGATTGGGTGTGCGGGTTAGTAAGTGAACGTCTGAACTTTACATGATTTTGGTAAGGACCTGCATTAATTTCCGAAAGGCTACATACACATTCTCTTGTAAACGAAACGAAATATTTAGGTAAGTTAATTAAATATAGTAATTTTTTTATATCAATCAACGTGACGTGTAAGGATGCGCATGCGCACAGAACAGTTGAACCGTGCGCCCAAATAATAAAGTTTATTGGAACCAGACGATCAACTGCCAGTAAACACGCCGCAATCGTCACGCATTAATAGTTTTAAGATTTAAATCTAAGATATAATTTAAGCGTTTGAAAATGTAAATATTAATGTGATTAAGCCTCAAATAGTGGATTCTGTGTCTGAGGCGTGTTAAGAAACCATTTTTCATTCTTTGATCGTAGCGAAATCATATATATATAAATTTCTCGTGTCACAGTTTTCGTTCTCATACTCCTCCGAAACGGCTTGACCGATTTTCATGAAAATTTGTGAGCGTATTGAGTATGATTCATCCCCCTAAATGTTAGGGGTAGTCCACCCCTAAAGTTTTTTTTTGTTTCTTAGACAAAATATTTAGTTTCTACTTTATTATTATGCGTACAATAATACATACAACCCTACATTATTACCCCTCTACGATCAACCCCTATTTTTTATTTATTAATTGTAAATTGAAATCACATGTATGGCAAAATAACTGTTGGGTCAGCTAGTATGTATAGATAGCCGTTTTCGTTATATGAACTATACAATGATAAACTATTCTTCAATTCGCGCCAGTAGGTCCTGAGATGAGCACGTTCCACCAAACAGCTTAATACGAGTAGTATTGGTATAAACGTGAAACAGTCGTGCTTATTTCCCAGATAAATTGCTAAAGAAAACTTGTTGATTTGTCACTGAAAATATTAAAATTACAAGCAGATTTTTGACAGAATACGGCCAAAACGATCCTTTAGACCAGGCGTATTTAGATGGCATACATTCAAAGCTTAACTAATTGAGCGTTATGAACCTCAGGTTTTAAGTAAATTAGTTCGTTGGAAATAACTGCATTACCTCATCTAACTAGGATATGCTTAAGGATATTGATTACAATCTCATTTTAAATAGTTAACCAAGGTTAAGGTTTTTGAAATGTCTAAATATATTTCATGATCATTATTTCTTGTACAGGCTGGTCTTGTCTCACCTAGCTAGTCTTATGTGTGTAGTTTGAAGATCTCCGTAACGAGTTGGTATTATAAATGTAAATGGCAGGAACATTACACTATTAATATCCATTGTTTCATTAATGATTCATTATTTTTAAGGTCGTTTAAACTCCTCTATTTGTTTTGCAGTGCGCTAGATTTAAAGTTTGTTGTTCATATTGTTCCGTCCCCAAAGTCCCTTATTACTGATACTTCGTCTGTGCCTGGTTGTATCTCGTGAACCGTGAGGCTTAGACGGTTGACATTTTTACAGATTTCACATTTCTGTTGCCTTAATTTTATAAATAGTGACAAAAAGAAAACTAAAACAAATATTTAAGGTAACAACGAAAATGCTAAGGAACGATTCGTGCGTAAGACAGACTCTTAATTGGACGGTTTTTGTAACAAAAGGATATTTTACGGTTGGCTTCGAGCGACCATAGAGTTGCTCGCTAACCAGCAAAACATATGTTATTTTACAATCATTTGCATAAGATTTTTACCGGTGAATAATATCTAAAATGATTCTGCCATTGTGGCAATTGAGAACATCCAGCCTTGGAACGCCGTAATTGATATTAACACTATTTCTGACTCATGCGCATAGGTGTTCTATTTTTGAAAGTACTTTTCCAACCACAGATTACTGTACATTTCCAGCGACTAGTCGAGCGAATGAAAATTATTGTCTATCACAGGCATCGGCGGTATAGTTTCAAATATATATAAGTAGTCTTAAAATACTAGCGGTACAAAGTACATATATAGGAAAGCAAATATATTACAGTATTTGAATGTCGGTAGCAAATTGACATTTAGAGAGTTTTCTGAAATTGAATGAAAACATATTTATCTTTGAATAAATATCAACATCAAGTTTTATTAATTAAAACTCTAAATTACTGTTAAAAAAATTACTGTAACTGTATCATAGTTCTAAAACCTTAATTGTACGTCCTTGAAATACCATCACTACTTGATTTAGAAGCGCGCTAAAATAATTTAAGATCAATTAAGATAACAGTACGTGCTAGTTTCTTTGATGATTTTTCAAATCAAGTAGGAAACTTATTCATAAATTTTTATACTTTATCTACAAATCTGCACTATTTGTTATATACAAACACTATTACACATTTCAAATGTTGGTTTAAATTTTCAATTATTTTATTTGAATATTAATTAAACCTTTTTTCATATAAATTGTACTATACTCGACAAAATAAAAGAAAACTTATTCACTATCGCGGTGGCATTTCCTCACTGGAAGTCACCGGTAGTTACTGTTTACTTACTAGATCTTTTATAAGCTCTGGGCACCAGCACCCCAACAGCCACGAGCTTCTACTCCTAAAGGAAAAGAAGATAAAAGACCTTTGTATTTCGAATTTTAATAAGATTTAATATTCTTTTAAACGTAACAACATTTTAATTACAAACTGAAAAGATATTGCAGCGGTCGTTCATCTCTTTTTCATATTGTGAAATATGGGCGAAGCCAGGGTGTGACTAGCACACGTATATAAATACTAATACAATGGTGTATTATGTAAAACAAATGAATAATAGCCGCCATGCAATCAACTTCCTGCACATAATGATAAATTAAAATTGCAAGCAGATAATCCCTAGCGTCATAGTTGCTACAGGTATACAGTAAAAACAATATTTTTATAAACATCTGTATAGAATTAAGAGTAAATCAAACAAAACTCGGTCTTGTAATGATTAATTTTTAACAACCATTCATACGATTGCTATTAGTTCAAGTAAATTTAGTTTACTACTTCGTTGTTTAGTGAAAAATAGAAATTTTAGTTTAATTCCTTTTATTAATAGCATTATAATATTACTGTGGTAAAGCGCTCCACCATCAATTCTCTTCTCTATTAGATAGAGAGCCTGTTTAGTTTCCGGAAACATTTGGATTTTTTAGTGATTTCGAGTAGCGAGATTGTTTCGTCCATAAATAAAGGCATACGTTTTATTTTTCAACTTTGGCACAGCAAAAATTAAGCGAACCTTTTGAACAAACATTTGCTGCAGTACAACATCTATCGCAAAATGACACCTCGTCGTATAAAACATTGGCAGATTCCCACAATTAAGCAGCGGCATAGACCAAGACCATAGATTCCAATCACGATTAGTGATGATGATGTCATGCATTGTTAGCGGACGGACAAAACGGCTACATAGTATGTATATGGAACGAGGCTAATAGTTGCGAGTTTTATTTGTTTTTCCTTAGTTGTTGAGAATTACTTATGTTCGAACGGAAAATGTTTATACAATTTGTAATAATAATAAACTTTATTCCGCCGAACGACACATAAAAGCTAGATGATTCATGGTTAGATTTGGCGTCTATTTTAGCGTTTATTTTATTATGTAAATAATCATAACTGTAATAACTTTTGTTTAACATTCTCTATTTCTTCGTACGGTGCAATTTTGTTTCATGGATATAGCTCAGAACCCGCTATAAAGATTTAGGTTAGATATATGAAAGCAAATTTAACTTTTTAAAACTTTATTTGATTTTCAAGATCTATATAAATAACTAGCTGACCCGGCAGACTTCGTACCGCCTCATCGATACATAAAATACCTAAACTTTTGTATAATATTGTTTTAAAATAAACAAATCGAATCCTTCTTTTGTTTGTTTGATGTACAAACATGTTTTTATTCAATCATGATTTTTATTATTATTTTCGACACATCATGATGCTTAACGAGTCTTGTTGCATTGCATAGTCGAGGTTGACTAAAAGCATGCATCGTAAAAAGCATGCTCGACGGCGAGGAGGCCTTTAAGGGGGCTTCCCTCTTCTGTGAAAAAGTAATGTCGCAGTAGGAGGCAGGTGGTTCCCGAGGTGCCGCCCGCAGGGTTAAGTGTTCTAACACTGTCCCAGGCGGGCGGCGGCGGAGAGGCGGCTCTGTTGCAGGTCGGGTGAGGCAGCAGAGAGGCGGCGACGTCCGGCGGGTGCCGGTGGTACGTGGAGGCGCGCGTCGAGCGACAGGTCGCAGCCGTGGTCCAGGAGGCTCAACGCGGGGGCAGCAGCTCCGCCGACGGACCATTGGAGAAGTAGTGGGGCTGCGGGGAGGAACGATGGCGTCCCCTTCTCAAGAGCGAGAGGGGGATGACCATGGAGACGGAGAGAGGGTCATCGACTCCCGCTATCATGACGGGGGTTAAGGCTCGGACAATGATCCCGGATATGTCATATGGGGGCTCCGTGAGGGCCCTGGATGGTTTAGTTAGGGTAGGGGCCGCTTTTTAGGCCGAGTCCCACACTCCCGCGCCACTGCACAGCCCAGGCGCGAGGTCGTAAAACGATTCCTCCAGGAAGGCATGATGACAGCTGATCCTACTTTTAACTGCTAATTGTGAGGTGGTAATTAAGACAATTCCTTTATGCAGCGGCGATAAATTACAAATTTACTCTGCATTGTATTTAGAAAACGTTTGTATGGGAAATAGAAGACTGTTCTCACCTTTTAAACCTTGCCTAGACCTCAACGATCATTACAAGACCAAGATGAGATACATCCGTTCAGCCGTTTGCAAGTTTTAGCGAGACTAACGAACGACAATTGTTTTTCATATATATAGAGATTATGGTCTGACGTTTTCTCACAACTCTACAACATCTGTCAGTGAAGGATGCAGAAGTATATCTGTTAAATGAGTTTGGAACCATTACTGTGTTGTGTGTATCCCTATATCAAGTGTAGAGATGTTTAATTACTTATTTTTAATTAATAAGATTAATGTGGGATCAAAAATATACATTGCCATAATTCAAACAAGGAATATTCAATGATAACCCACTCTTTGAAGGCGGTTTTTCGTGAAAACATTACAACAAAATATAAATAAATCCAGTCTCCTTTCATAGTAGTCCAATACTAATATAAGCCATGTTAGCATCTTAATTAAACTTAAAAGTAACAAATACAATATGGCAAAAAGAGGTGAACTAATGGTAATATAGTGAAGAGAGGCAATATATGAATTCATCCGTCTCTTTTCCTCTCAGCGCAAATACAATTTGACAAAAAGAGACGAAACAGTATTTTGGTATAACTGAAATTGACTTATTTTTACAAATAACGCTAATTGGTAAAACAATCTCAGTGTTATCCTATCAAAAAACGTCTACGTGATCTTTCTTTTTTGATTACACAATACTAAAGCGCATTTCACACGACTCAGGTTACTTCAAACAAACTTTGGGTGGTCTAGTTGTTTTAAATTCTGAGTGAGTTCGCTGTTAATTTGATATTAAGAACAATGAAATGAAATGCTTCGCTTTTACATTACTTTCCTACCAGCAGATAAGATTTTAAGACAGATAATAAACCATAAAGATACATAAAAGTTACTACGTCATGAATGACATGTGACAATTTGTAAGTAAAACTTTTATACGCGAAAATCTTTTTTCGAATTCATAGATCATAAAAGTTTCAGAGAGGTACAAAGATTTATTGTCGATAAAACAGATTTGTTTGGAACACAAATTTTCTTAAGTGTACTAAAGGCAATGTTATTTTTTTAATGTGATACTGTTTAATAATACTAAAACCTTACTTGATACTAAAATATCAAGCACCATATACACACAATCGGTTAACTGATAATCATATAATTATATATCTTTCCACAATCATCACATATGTTCAGGACATAAATCTAGACTGTACCAGGAATCCTTTGATTTAATAATAAATAGACATGTCAGTCACAATAAAACATGGATTTAAGGATACAGTTAAACTTATCCGTAGCTCGACTGCTACAAATAATATCTCGAAAATTCGATTTCGCTTTTATCGTATCTACGTAAGATTGTAATCTATGACACAATGACATATTCCTGTCATAAAATGCATCGTAATATCCCACACATAAGGCGTTCGTACGTTATATGAATGAAAATATAAAATTATAGTACATTGAACGCATTTTATGACACTCATGGCCCCGTTTAAGTCATCAAAATGTATTGTATACCGAATGTTATGTACTAGATCGAATATTGATTCTTTATGTACCGTATTTAACGTCACTCGTATGTCGCTTTTGAAAAAGCTTATTTTTTATTCTTATTTTAAATTCATGATTCAAAAAATTTTCATTCGATATGTAGAGTTTAGCAAGTCAAATATTTATTACTATTTTTAATTACATAAATGTATATTATATGACCTATGTACAGGAAAAGCTTCGCTGTATAGTTGTATTGCTACGAAACATTTGTTACAGAACAGTACCTATAAAGAAATACGATAAAAAAACTCATCTATTATTATTGATCCTTAAAACTGATATTCTAATAACTTCATAAAAGACCGTTACTTATTTTCCAACCGATTTACAGACAAGATAGGTATTTATTATTCATGTTACATTATATTTAGAGATTACAGTATTAGAGTAACAAAATAGTGTTCGTTGAAAAGCCGGCACTAACACACCTGAAAGTTTGCTCACCTAGTCTAAATCACAGGTAAGAGCAACAATTCAGGCCCATCAGTGTACCGAACTGTTTCTTTCGATCCCTTCCTTGTTTTCTTCGTAGGCTTCTTGATATTTCTTGAACAAAACTCACGTCATCTTCATTCTTGTGTGTTGGGTCCTAAGTGCGATAAGTACCTATTAAAAGAAAAAACACCTATTTATTACATTATTTTTTAATTTACCCGACGTTTCGCGTGCTTTGCAGCGTGCGTGGTCACGGTAGAAAATAATGTAATATACTTAAATTTTGTAAAATACATAACTTAATCCGTTAACAAAGTGTTTCTCTTTAAATGAGTAATAGGTCTGTTAATAAAAGACAATATAATGAGTACCTACTTTATTTGGTTTCTTTAAATATTCCAACTTTTAGAGAGATTTCTAGACTTTCTAAAGATAACAGAAATCTTTTAAACGGTTCAGCATCTGAAACAACAAATTATAAAAAGTCCTTCGTAAACTCATAATATTAACAAGCAAACGGTGACGTTACACTCATAAAAGTAGTGACAGTTAACGCAATAAAACTGTTTGCCAATCAAAATACGAGGACAATCTAAAACAGAATCTACGTTATTATCTTCAACGAGCAACATGGCGGCTCGAACTAACTTTGGCGCGAAAACGCCTACTATTTGACAGCTGTCAATTAGAACGACGGCAAGGGTGATAAATGACGTTTCGATACTTTGCTTCTTTTAAACAAGGGGTCGTTACTTTTATTATGTTGACAGAAAGACAATCATGTGATAATTGGATATTTGTCGCGTTAACAGCGGAAAATTGATGTCGCTCCAGTAACTTGTCGTCCAGGTTTCGTTATATAAATGAAACTATTTAAAGTCTATTGACAAATCGGTGATTACACATAAAATAAGACACTGAACGGAAAGCAAATTGAGGACGCCAAAATTCCTCGTAGATGTTTACATTGGACATCAAAGAGAATTTGCGTTGATGAATTAAAATCCTATATATACTTAATAACAATTTATTCTAAACTTTAGAATGACCTTAAAACTTTAGCCATGACTTTAGAATCTAAAGTTATAGCTTAACTTTCAAGTTATGCTCTGTAAGCTTTACAATTAGGCACATGACATACTTTCATTGTTGATGATCATTTGAGGCGATCAGTCTTCAACCTAATAGACAATTTAAACTTATGTCTAAATCAGTTTCCAGTTACTAGCAAGTACTAGATGTGTTTACACAGAAATATTGTATTTGTGCATAGCCAATTTAAAATTTATATCCTACATAAATATACAGATAATATATGCATTTGCGTTTAAATATTAAAATCAACGAACTGGAATTAAAAAAAAAACAGATAACGAAATAGTTTTGGCATTACTGTTTATAGAAGTCGATAAGGTATTCATGAGCCATCTAAAAGGAAATGATGATATATTATAGTATAGGCAACTTGCTTAATGTTATTGGCAAAGATTTTTGGCACATCCATCTTCTCCTCTGTTTATTTGATAGATAAGATAATATTGAATATCGGCAAACAGCTCATATATATTTTAGTAATTCACGTATAATGCAATGTAGTATATTATGGTATTGCTGAAAAGGAAGATCCTCGGAGCTTAAAATATTTTTCATCCTTTAGTTTTTCACTTTATATATTTGAAGTAAATAAATAAATTATAATTAAATAATATTTATGTATACATTTTAAGGAGCCCTTTAGTGTTTGGGTGGGATCAACTAAACCTATACAAATATTATTATTTTAATACTAGTACGATACTTCGATATATAGAATGTAAGCGATGTTTTTTTAATAAGCAGATATCACTAGACTATGCCGAGACTGCCTAAAAAGACTGCAATTTTAAATTACGTTACATTAACACAACTGATTAATTTTTGTATTTAATTTATCAACTTTAAAAACTGACTTCATAATCAAATTTCACGTCAATTACTATTAAAATTGCTATTAATATCAATAAAGCAAAATTTACAGGTCACATTTATAGATTAAATTTTATATTTTTTTTATATAATTATAGATTACGATTCCACAGAGTAATACTTGAAATACAAAACAGAGTATAAACTCTAATCGTAAAGCTGAATAGTTAAGGCACAACAAAGAACCGATTATGTTCCCCTCATAAAGTATTAGCATAAATGAATGCATGATAAATCTCTTTTTAATATAAATATGTAAAACAACTTGGCTTTGAGAAAAATCTATGTTTTATTATATAAACGTAAAAAACTGGGTTAGTGCGAATCAGACTCGCGCACGGATCGCTCCATTTCATATCACGTTTTTTAGTAGAATTCGTGAAACTATAAGTAACCTCGCTAAATGAAATAAAATAAAACTTATCTAATATAAATTTCACACATTTGAACGAGTAATATTTATATTGAAACAATTTCAGCCATTTAACGAATGCTAAAAGTTCAGGGTTCTGGGAACCAACACTCGACATTTTACCAATGAGTTTGCATTGCCGTATTGAAAATACATTCATAAGGCTTTAGATTGGAACTATTTCATTACATTGATTATTAACCAACCTCAAAAGGTGTCAGAACCTTCGGAAGTCGTTTACTTTTTTCCTGTTCGAAGTTAGTTATTTAAGAAACAACAGCCTAATATTAGTAATTATAATGTCTTAAAACTCAAAATTTTTCAGTTCAGTACTTTATTTATATGCAAATGAGTGATCACTTTTCTATACCTGTATCACGACATAGCTTTGGTCAAACATGCTGCTACTTTTCCTTCGCGGTATTAATTGGATACACAGCCAAGTGAATATCAACACTGTCATACCATGTATTTATAAACAATAAATAAAACGATAAGAATCAAAAGCTGTTCCGATATCTATATCGTCCAATAGCTCTTGTCGACCATCGCGTGTCGAAGCTAATTCAATTACAGGATCGCAATTGACTTAAAACATTCCGATAAAAGTGCACTTTCGTGACCCATTTCTTTAATAACTTGTAAAGCTTTTAATCAATTTAGCTATCCCCTAGACGCTATTAGAACGATAGGAGCGCCTCCACGTAATGGGGATAACCTCAATTTTATGAGTGTATATAGTGATGTTTAGTACAAACAAGATCTGTCAAACGATGAATTTGAATTACATTTTTAGAAGCAACTTACGGTAAAAAGCTGATCAATGTAAAAAATTACTCGGCAAATATATGGTCAATTGTCTATTGCGTTGTTTTTTTTTTTTGATTCTGCTCCATGGCAATCTCTTTGGGAAACAATAAGCCACGTCCTTGACCGATAATTCATCTGGTATATGTTATCACCGAGAGCCATTATCTTTAGAAAATTACTTCCTAAAAACCTCCTATAATGACTTACTGTGAGAATCTTTCGTTTCGAAAGTCGGACATATGTATTTTGTGATACAGATTTCTGAAAACTGAAAATAACTTTTGGGGGTTCGATAGCGAACAATTAATAAAATACGGAGATTAATGATCTCTTGAATTTTTAAGCGAAATTGTTGGTATTTTAAACCGAACCAATTGAATCATTTCTAGTTTACTCAAAGTTTAGTTTAGATTGGTATTATTGATTTGTGAACAGTAAAAATGTATTAATTTTAAGAATCAAAAGATTCAAAGATTTTTAACATGCCTTCATACCTCATTTATTCATAGAAAATGAAACCTTCCAACCACATCGCCTTCTCACCATTCGTCTCCTTTCATGTCGGGATAAACAAAATTCGACAGACTGTGACTACAGAACTGATGACGAATTTAATGTGAAAATAATCTTTATTTAAATTTCCCTTTCGGACTTAGAAACGCTGAATGAAGCCCCTGTAAAATGCTAATCCAATAAATACAAATCGTAATTGTTGGAAGGACCCGAGTTGGTATATGTACATTTTAATGGGATTTTCATGTGAAATGAAGTCAAAACTGTCATGTCCGTTCTGTTGTGGCCGTATTAAAAAACAAAGACTTCCTATTCAATACACATGGTAACGAAGAAAATAACAATAGTTCTTTCAAATAATATTATCGGGACGATAGGTTTAATGAAATGTATGTTTAGTGGAATGGTGAATTTCTGCGAGCTAAAAAAACATGTTGATATAATAATGCTGAGTTTTTTAACGCACGAACCCCTAGTCGACACTATTAATATATACTACAGTACTTGATTCCTCGATAGGATTAGATTCGTCATTTCAAATACTTTACGGCGAGTTTGCATTCAACATATAAGCAATTACGAATAATAACGCATCGTTGAAAAGTACTGACTACACTATAAAAGTCCACAACTGTTTTTTATTTGAAATGTATTACTCGGCCCCATCTTGATATAACGTAAATTTCACTTAAGGCCATCGCTAGTCCAGTAATTGGCTATTGACCTAATTTGTTAAGCGGCTAGATTGCTTGCATCTAGTTTGGACATTAGGGTTTTACTCATATTTTTATTTGGGTTTAACATTTATCATAATTGCTGGTTTTATTATATGTGGTGTTAAATAAATACAGGAAAAGAAAAACACTTTATTAACGGATTTAAGTTATGTATATTTGCAAAATTTAATACAGGAAATCTAGTTCGGATATAAAAAGTAAGAAACTTATAGCGAGATGCAGGCTAACTGTTGAACTATAAATATAATTTTAAATATCTAAGGAAAAAGAAAATTTTTCTGTTCTATTTTTTTGAATTACGGCGTGTTTTTCGACCTGTTGATAACTCTTAATGAAATGAAAATGCTTTTATTTAAATGAAGATTGTAAGGACTGACTTGGACAAAGGAAACTCTGGCATCGGGTGTCCATGGGCGGTGGTATCACTTAAAATCAGATGAGACTCCTGCTCGTTTGCCCCCTATTTTATATAAAAAAACATTATGTCACTTGAAGTTTATTTTACCTCCACAGTAAATGAGATGAATGAATGAATATAAATATTACCTATATTTATATTCATTCATAACTTATACCATCGAAACTGGTGGAGGCAAAATCGATCTTCCATTAAATTTATTTCTGGAGCAAGATTAATATTTTTGGCAGAAACTCAAAGTGTATATTTGAAATTTTTATTCGTATCAATAAGAATAAATATATTTTTTTAAAAGCTTGGTATATTTAAATGTACTAATGTTAAGAGTTTCATGTATTTCTTTCGTATATACATTAGACACAGAAGATTATAAGATTTAGTACAATATTAATTTTTCCATTTCTATCTCACATAGAGTCATAAAATTCCAATTTCACCTGTTCAAGTTTTACATCACTTAAAATATTATTTTTTATTGGAAAAATATTAAATGTTACTATTGTCGAAATCTGAGGTTCAACTGACAATATAATCATAAAGATAAAGTTAGAATTACCCAAATCAAAAACGTTTAGCACTTTAATTTCAAATAAATTTCCTCTCCTTTGGCACTCTGGAAAATCTATTTTCAGCGTTTTTCGAATCTGGTTTTAATCACCTGGTATCAAAGAGTTAGGAGCTTTGCCAAGGCTGTCTGTCAATTTTTTAAATTGGCAAAACACTTTTCGGGCGGTGAAAATATTTTCATATGATACGGTTTTAATGCCATAAATAAGGAGTGATTGATGAATGATTTTGAATGAAACTTTTAACATCAATATTTTGAATTTGACAGTACTCTCGTAAACCGTATATATTTATTGTTTGTATTTCTTAAACTAATTAATACCAGTATTACGTATGAGAAGCACACAAAGCACCGTCTGCCTCTGAAATTTTTTTTCATTCACCCTTTAAGAAAGTAAATTATATGGATAAGAATGTGAAAAATCATTTTCACATATGATAGAAATGATCATATAAATAGCAATATAACACTTTTATCTCTGTATAGAAAAGTAGGCGGTTCACCATCAGAGGAATTCAATTGCTGTACCGGGATTTGAATATACGTTGATCATTTATACCATTGAAAACTACTCTTTTGAAGAGATTAGTAATATACATATGAAGGGACCAATTCTTCTCTATTCGCCCCGTGAACTAGTATTTCTTTGACGTTTGTGTACAGAACATATTATATGAATCAATATATTTTACGTTAACATAAATATAGCCTTCTCTATATATATATATATATATATGAATTAGAACCTAGAATGATAAGTTTAAATCCTAGACCAAAAGGATCCTTCAGTTTGAATGGAGTAATTTGTTCCCGTCAGTTGCGACTGATAAATTGTTATCCTGGAGCGTTGAGTACAATATGTACATACAGACGTGTATGTGTTACAGATTGCTAAGGCTCGATTTAAGTCATAATTTTTCGTGACTGAAAAGACTGCTCTTTGGTTACAAAATTCAAGAACGAAGAATGTTTGCATTGTAAAATATTTTACAATTACACACGCAGGGTAAATATAGTTTATTCTATTACTATTTTTATTGAAATTACTGTGTCTTGAATATATGTATATGACTCAAAGTTTTTTTATAGCTAATCAACGGAAGGATAACTGTGTATGTTCGCTTTATTTTAGGTGTTTACCAAGTTCATCTAGTTAATATATATTTTTTTAAACTTAACGTTACATACGTATTGTAAAGAACGACGAAAATCCCTTAAGAAAAATATAGGAATCGATAACAAAGTTGTAGGTCATTTATATGTAGATTAGCATGTGAGAATTTCTTTGGTTCAATACATATGTCACAAGACGACAAAACCATTCTAAAAACTTTAAAAACCAATCTTCAAGTAGAACATTCCCAATATAAATTTAAACCTAGAAAAAAGCTTCGATACTGCTTCTAGACCGTACTTTCAATAAACTTTCAAGACAGCAATCATTTGACAGCTATATTTACTTTTATAGAAGCATTCAAAACGAAATAGCTCCGATATGGAAGTTGTATAAACTTGTAAATTTCCATCAAATATATTGGAAAACTTTCAGTTAATTTAAACGATGATTAATGTTCTTAATTACTGAGTTTGAAAAGTTTTAGCGGCTTCGAAGTTTTACCAAAACAGTATTATTATGATGATCGTGGAAGTTCTTTAAACGTTTACAATTGAATATACGCATAATATTATTAAATATTTAGTTTTACTATCACTTCGATGAGTCATTTGTATTTGGACCTTTTGAAAGATATCTAAACAATATTGTTAAGTATAAATAAAACGAAATATTCAAAATTCGTTTGGCCAGAAATTATAAACAAAGGAGATATAAAATACAAAAATAATCATCGCATCATATGGCCGAACAGCTGATTGCGAAACATCTGGCATTTCCGAGGCAGAAACTTTTTATAATTTATTGAAAACTATATTGTACTCACCAATACAAGTTCTAAATGTATCTATCACCATGTACGCAATTTGTTACAACTGTACAACTGTTAGTTGGCCTAAAGTGAAACCCACGTTCCAATTAACAAGCGTAGGCGAGAGCGGTTGACTCACTAAACAAATTATCGCACATTAACTTAGGTGCTGACTGACCCGTTGTCTTACACACCACGTGTACTACTGACTATCTACCAGGATTGTCAATTCTTATAAAGGCCGGTCATGGGGTGCGCGCGCATAGACAATAAACTTAAATGCTAGCTCGCCCCATAAACCCTGCTCATTAGTGAAAGGGCGCGTCAGGGTTTGTACACACGCCTTTATTGCAGGTATGACGTCCCTCATTTGGCGAATCATGTGTTTATTTTAGTTTAAGGCCGTTGTCTATCGTTGTTTTTCTTTATTGAGGCCGTGCTAATAACGATGGCCGCGTTGGGGTCGTGGTAATAGAGCTATATGGGACCGCACCCCATTCTAAGTAAATGTCGAAGAAAATAGAAGGTTGTGTTTATGGTTGGGCGCGGTTGGGTGGGGTTGGTCTGATAGGAGCAGTGATTTATCAAACGTGGAACTGTTGAGTAATTTCGGCGATATTGGATAACCAACCCTTAATAGTTTAGCCGTAGCTGAGATTGTTATGAGCACGTAAATATCATTCGAAATTGAATACCATTTGTGTAGCAATTAGACAAAGTGATTTAAGATAAATTAGATTTACCTACCCCCATTATGACGCGCCCGACGATTTAGCCGTTATGGCATTATGATTTGATCGAAGGAGACAGGATTAAATTGTAAGGAATCCACACGAAAACGCAAGCTTAAATCAATAAAACGAAACCTTAGAAGCTTCGGTGTTCGCTTTAAAAAAGTTAAATATTTACAAAGATTTCTGTACTTTTCAAATGAACATAAATTATTGGGGAACACACATCCGCTATTATTTCAACACACAAAAACTATTAGAGGAACAATAATTCCATTCTCACCCGGGAGCCGAACTGCTCGTGCTCTATTAGGCTAAAACAATCAACGTCTATTTAAAATAACTAACAGTTTATGTTTGGTACGTGTGATTAGCTTACGGATGTTGCTATAGAAAATGATATCGATCTCTCCAGTGCCATGTTAGTAAAATGATTATAAAATAATTATTAAAGGAGAGGTTTATATAAAAAAGACACATGGTTTTAAAAATATTCTGTATTATTAACGATGACGTACTGAAAAAGGAATCAGCCATGTTCATTATATTTTATAAGCCGTTGAGTGGTTATGCTTCTTGCACCAACATACATAAGCTAAGGCTTAGCAATATTTCCTCGGTTACTTTACCATAACCCATGGTCATTTCGTTATTCGCAATTATCTCAACACTTGTACCATACGTTAATTATTAGTTCGATATTTGTCGATGAGTCATGACGCATAGAGCTATATTTCTACTGTACGTCAGAATTATTTTACTGGTCACGTATAAATAATAATTGTTAACTTACCCTACTTTTTCCTTAAGACATACTGTATACATTATATTGAAATTCCGACACACGAAGAAAACTCAGGTATTTGTATATCTAATTATTAGAGGCAAGTCGATCCTTTTTTGTGTTAGTTACGAGTCTAAATCACTTTTTACTTGTAAATAGTAGAAAATTGTTCAAGTCAGTAAAGACAAAGTTAAAAAATAATTTTCAAAGATTCCTCTCAGACGTCCGTTGAAAAGTAAAAGACATCGTTAATAGCGAGGTATAAAAGTTATGACATCTAGATATATTAAGTGTAAATTAAGAGATAGAAGCCCGCGGGTGACCGGCCCCTACTGGGCCCACAGCGACAAGACAATTACTGCTACAAATTACTTCAAATTGAACGTTGCACAACATCAATGATATTTATAGCTATTTCTACAAATGTTTTATATACTAGAGCCTGATTATAATATCACATAACATATATACGACTGTTAACCACAGTACTTTGTTGTCCATCTGTAAACATAGACAAAAAATAATAATAATAATAATACTTTATTGCACACATAAAACAGAAAAAAAGAAAAAACAAAACGTATAGGAGACTTAAAAACATAAATAAAAATAAACTTATTATGGACTTATTATTAATGTCTGTGTAAATGTCTGTCAAATGGCAATATTAATAAAAAAAAATTGTTTATTAATTAATACTGCCATCGTGCGCGAGTCTGACACAGACTTGCCAGATTTTTAATGATTTATTATTAGTCTCATAGAACACAGTGCGGAATTTTTATATTGTAAATTGAATTCCAAATACATGTTTTCTTACATAACGAAAATGAACGTTCTTTATATGATACAGTTCAGTGTTTTTTGACAGAGATTTGTTCAAATGTATTATGTTATACTACAAGTGTATATATGTCCAATTTGTATATAAATATATTAATGTTTGACATTAATTAAGAAAAAAAGGGGAATGAAATATTTGATTGACAAAAAACATATCGTTGACCTGCGAATGATGATCGCATAAATTATCGCAAAAAATAATCGCATGTGACGTCTGCCCTATATCACAACTACTTTTTTTATATTTTTATTGCGAGGAACGTGAATACATAGATATCAATAAACCAACTACAGATCAACGTATTACGTCAGTCGGATTAAAACTATCTCATTCAATTTAGGTGGTAGTATCTTTCTTTTGTTCATCAATTCTTTACGCGTAGCTTTGGAGAGCTTTTTTTGAATCGAATGAGATTTCGAATTTATTTCAACTGATATCGTTCGATGTTATAGTAAAATCAAAAGATAACTTTACCGGATCTATGTTTATTTTTGGCAAAATTTAATTATAATTACATTATTTAAAAAATTTCCCGACGTTTCGCGTGCGTGGCCACGGTAGACTACCGTGAAAAATACATAACATAAATCCATGAAAAAGTGTTTTTCTTTGAGTTAATCAAAGACAATATTAGATAACTTTACCATCAATAGAAGATCGTAGAAACGTAATAAATTATTTTACAAAAAACAATTGTGTTTATTGACAAATCGAATTATACATTACCATTATAATAATTAAAAAATCTTATATCAATTGACAAAACAAAATAATGTATTTAATTTAATATATTTTTCGCTTAATTGGATTCAACACTATTCTTAGTTCACCCTTCTAAACAAAGTTAAATTCGTATCCATATATAGTAAGCCATTTTGAGTGTCCAAACAAAGAACATTAAATCTTGTCTGTAATTAAAAGTCATTATGTCACCCCAATACGGTTTTAATTTATGCTTGTCTAAATCCATAGGCAAAGAAAACCAAATGGTATGCTGCGTGTTTAGAAATGAAAAAAGTAAAATGTCAAGTAATTTTGTTATATACAAATTGGTATACTCTTTAAAACTGTAAATTTGGTGCTTTCGTGCACGTTAGTCCTCCATATATTAAACAATTGTTATATATATGATATATATGTACATATATTTTAGATGTATATCATATATATCATAACTATGCCTTAATCAAATAAAAATTAAAGTGAAGTGTTCTATATTAATCGTTTATACGATAATAATAAAAACAATCAGCGACCGCTAGTCTCGTCTGAGTTTTAAAATACAGATTTTTATATAAATAGATTCAAGCAATCCTGTGTATAGGAAACGGCTTAAGACCGATATTTCTAGATACTCGTACCATATTCGTTTCAGCCGTGATCGCTATGACCAAAAGCATACGTAACCTATTTGAGTGAAACAAAGAATTGTTCAATGTATATCTGTGACATCTACAGAATGGCTTTACAAGGACAGAATTAAATAATGACTAAATTTTGAATGTTTAAATGCTAGACGACTTTAAACAAGGTAAAGATTTAATTGTGCTGCTTGTAAGAATTTGTACATGAAATACTGTGTGTGGTATTTTTAATGTGTATAAAGGTGTTTTTGTTTTAATATAGGTATATAATAGGGGGGCAAACGAGCTTGCGGGTTGCCTACAACAGCCGCAGCTCATAAACACCCATTAATGGTTGCGTTATCGGCCTATGATGATAGAATTCTGTATGAGCAAGTGGTCAGTTTACGCGGAGTTAAAAAGAACGATAGATGAAGATCGCACTTGCGAATCGTTTTTCCCTGAAAAACTTCCAATTTAAAAAAAAAAAAACAAAACTACATCGCCATTACTTTGAATAAGATAATGTATATACTGAGTGTTTAGAATCGCATACATTAATCTTTTATGGTTCACTTCAATGACTTCCCGAACGTTATTTCTACAGATTTGCCAATTTACGCCACAAAAACTCACTTTACAGACAAATATAAAAAAAAAACAAAAAAGCATCAGTCCAGTCAACCGACCACATTCGATAACAATTAAAAATAGCAAACATTAATTATAGTGTATAGGAAAAAAACAAGGAAAAATGGTTCATTTACGTATACCATTATATACGATAATGAAACATAAGCTTCAAAGCCGTTCTATAAGTTTAGGCGTTGCAATGGAAGCTAATCCAAATCTTGTTGACCTTAAGTTCACCGACGAGCGCGGGTTCATGGGAGGTCAAATTTCACTGGTCATGTTTTCTTCGTAAGATGAGTTAAGATTTACTAATCATTATTTCACTAAGAATTTCGACCATTCGGTATGTAGCTTTTTAAAGGTTCTAAATCCAACCTTTGATTGGGAAAAGCTTTTAAAGCTTAGCTTTGCAGTGTTATTTAGGAAATTGAATGGCAGTTTTTACTTGACCAGCGTCATGGCGAGAGCGATTTCATTTATTTATTTGAACAATTATAGATTATAAAATATATCTTTGAAGGCTTTGTAAGACGACTATTTCAGTCTGAATAATATACAATCTTATAAGAATAATTTAATTTTATAATTGAGTTAGATTTGGGAAGGCGTTAAAGTAGGATTAGGACTTTTTTTTAATTAAATCAAAATTAAAATTAAATTGTTTGCATTATAAAGATACACTAAATTTCTAAGATTGAAGCTTTGAAAAATAAAACGACTAAGTGGAACTTAAAAAAATGCCGCAAATTTTTTTGCAACGAAAGAGTCTTTGCAACGTACTAATTTGTACGGAACCCCGTGGGCTCTGATTTGCTCATGTCTAGTTTAAGTAATATTTTATAAAACTATTCGTATTTCCAAGCAACCTAAATAAATAAAATCATATCGTAACATATTCAGTATGTTATTATTATTCTATACAGATAACACCTCGTTTGTACAATGAAAGACTTCATTCACTATGAACACTCCATTCTTAAGACGTCAGTCGTAAAATGCATACAAAACTGAACTTTATTTCAAACATATAAAGTCTAAAATTGAGGTTGATTAGCTTATACTTCTACCGATAAATCTCAACAATACATCACGTAATATTAACCTATATATACTTAAAAATAAGGGTTATTTTCTTATATAGCGGTAAAGGGCTTACGTCGAACAAAGAAGTGTAGACTATACGATACTATTAAATTACAATTTAGTCTTTATGTCAAAGTAATAAAGCTTCTTTTAGTTTCATTTCGAGCGGTAAAGAAACGTTTGAAAAGAGAACACGTGCGAGCAACCCAGATGCGTTGGGATCAGGGCTGCCATGTTTTTTCATTATTTGTTTTGTAATTTGAAATTATATAATTCAGAACATTAAATTACTCTATTATTCTGCGTAAATTAAAATTTTAAGAATTTTTATGTAGTCTATACTCAATACTCAAACTCATAGGGGAAACGTCTCAATGAAAATTAGTCATTGACCATTTATTATGTTCTGTTTGCTATGGTTGTTGGTGCAATGTTAGAAGCAAAATGGAGTTTTACGAGTACTATAGCATACTAAAATTAGCCACAGCTTTTCTATAGGATTTTGCATCCAAGCCAACCGTACGCAATTATAACAATAATTTACAATTCAAATCAAATCATAAAACATTTAATTCATATGAATAACAGAAGAATAGTTGTTTTATAGTTACCAAAACAATCTTCTAATTACTCTTAGTACAATCGATACGAATAAGATATGTTTCTGGGGAAAAATTAAATATGCAAACAGGCAACCCTATGACCAACACAAATGCAAATCCCTTTGTTGTCTACGTTGCGTCAGTTTCGTAACGGGATTCGAATTCGAAACGTGCCTGTTTTGAGAGTTAATTCGATTTTTAAAAGGATAACAATGACATACTTTTGGCTCAGCCCGTTAGGATGCTATTGAAACGCGCCATGATAAAAAACTGTGATCGTATTTCTATTAGTATTGATACCTATTTGGAGAGCAGTTCTACGAGCCGTGTCTTATATGTGTGTTTGCGACATATAATTAATCCCTGTAGCAAGTGTACAAGGTTTATCGAATATGAAATTAATTCTTTCTATACAGCAGGAGGTTCAGGCCTTTGAACAATATTCTTATGATTTAAGCATTTTTATTTACTATAGATATGTTGTTGTCATATTACAATTCTATCTTCGCTCTATTCAAACTTTATGATGACGAAACCAAATCGATTACTATTATTATTAAATTATTTTATCGGTAATTTGAAACTACGAAAAATACTTGTGTATCATTCGAAGATTTGGAATTATCTAATGGATATAAAAATCCTTACCTATTGTATTCCAAATAATATTCTGTTCAGAACTTTTTCACTTTAAAAGAAGCTTTATTATATGGTGTTGTGTGTGGTTTACTATGGCAACGAAGACAGTCAACACACGAACCGGTTATCACCCAAATTAAGAATCAAATTATTTAGGTTTCGTGAAGGAAAAATCATATTTTATGTTTCTTTATTTCAGTGAGTGGGAATTGAATCTCGAAATTTCTTCTTTAAGAATACATTTATTTATCATTTTATTTTGGAAATAAATCACTTGTTAAAAAAATAAAATAACTAACAATCTGAAGATATTACTTATCTATTTTTATAAATATTAGTCAAAACCCTAATATACTTTGTAAAAGCACTGTTCGTTAAAAATGGCCGTTGTCATTCGGAGATCGTAATAATTGCGAACTAGATTAAATTTCATAAGACATCTTATACAAAGTTATATAATTGTATAATTTAAATTATGTATCGATTAACTACAGGCTCTCTCTTTTTTATTCGAGCTTTTTTACAGCTAGGATAAGCACTAATAACTTTTGATCTAATATTGTTATTAAATAAAAGATTTTATATAGACAAGCCTATAAGATAAGATGTAATTATAGTCCATAAGTCTTCTATGCAACCGAATCGATTTAAAAATTAACTTTGTACTACCTATGCTTTATACAATTTCAACATATCAAGTATGTTATAGCATCAGTTTACCCATGATAACTAAGGATTTATAACGTGGATTACCGCAGGTTTTACGACAAGGATGATAAAGTGGTACTCACTAAAACACAGTGTGAAGTTCATTGGATTTGGATCATTTATGATACGTAAGTGGAATTTCCATTAGTAAAAACTGAAACATTTACAATGAAAAAAAACACTATATTAACGGATTTAAGTTATGTATATGTTTTTTTTTAATTTAACAATCTTTACAAACGGGAGCGCAATTAGTTAACAAAATAAATTTAATAACAGTAATTGATTTTGATTAAAATAAGGTTTTTTTCTTTTAGAATTTGTACATTGCGCGTACGTATGCGTTTCACGTACGCATTTAACATCAGCTGAGGCTCGTTTCCCGTTTTAGAAAAAGGTTAACAAAAGACGTTACTCACATCAATCCTGCATCGGATTCAGGCCATGAGATTCCATAAGAGACATCTGAAAGAGGAGAAATTATCATTAAACCTCTATTTAAATCTTTATGAACTAAATAAATGACGTAAGATGGTAGTCATATGTGAATTCAGTGTTAGAACACTGCCAAGTTTGTATGAATAAGCTGCGATTTCACTCGCGTCTACGCCAATTACAAGGCCTTCTTGGATAAATGCAATAAACAGATTATAATACACAATAAATACAGATAATAATACAGAATAAATTTTGCAACTCATCCTAAGATAGGCGCGTTCAACCAAACAAAAAAACTATATATATCTTTATTGGTACATATGACATGAGTGCAGCTTCAGTAGCAAATCTAGGTTACACATACCGCAATGTTACTAATTATTTTGTACTCAACTAAGTTACACTTGCAAAATCGCTAAACAGTGACGGAACAAAGGATCGAAGAGCTCTTGTAATTATAACGTTTATTTTCCTTCGTATTCATATTCGCATATTACAATATGTTTTGTATGTATTATAGCAGTGTTTTTCAACCTTTTTCATGATGCGACCCCTGGTATAAAAAAATATTTCGCGACCCCCTTTGACCTTCGGTTTTTTCACATGTATATAGGTGTATGTTACAGTATTACCATTAACAATATTAATTGTCTTTAATTTTGTTTTTTTTACTAAAGTACCCATTTTTTTGGACCTATGGCGACCCCCCTACAGAAGCTTCGCGACGACCGAGGGGGTCGCGACCCACAGGTTGAAAAACAATGTATTATAGTATGTTCAATAACAATGAATCGCATGGAACAACGATAAAATTTGCGGTTAACTTCTCTATTTTAATAGAATCTGCTAATATAAAGCTTAGTTCAATAATAAAAAATTGGATATTCCAACTTAATAGGCAATTCTCTTCTGAAATAAATAAATTATTATTAAGAACTTCAAAAAAAGGAACTGCCAATTTAGATTATTAAAATACTTTTTAATGGTTCCGCCGAGCACGGAGATTGTGTTTGAATGACTTTTTTTAATAATAAAACCAACACTAAAAACCATAAAATTAAGGAGGTACAACCAACAAACGTGATTACGTTCGCGTGAATCGAATCTAATCGCTTTCTAAAGTCTGTAAGCTTTAGTAAAGGACATATTGGTATAAAATACCTCTCGATTAAATGTTTGCAATCGTATGTTATCAATTCATTACCATACTCTCCCTTTTGAAACGCCAATTATTGTCAACAAATGACATGTTGTCTTTATAAGGCTTGCGATAAAATCTCTAATCGCATTGTTAGTACTGAGAACATTTCGAAATATTTAGTGGGTACATTACAGGTACTAATTATTCATATAGACAAGACGATCACAATTTTAGGCATAAAAGATTAGACCGGTAGGGTTGGAAGGTGGTGAATAAATCCCTATATGTGTTTTACCCAAACAATCACAATCTGAGGATCTCCATTTTCCCGCCTGAATTGTCTATGTCTAGAAAACAAACAGAGTGGACAGATTACTACTATGACAATTGCAAATAGGAAGGACATTCGTTGCCGCAAAGAAAGAGTCTGTAAGACCTGGTATAGATAATCGTGAGTTTAATCACTGGGCTAAGCCGCCATTTTTCATTTCCTTGGCTATCTGTTAGTATTGCACAAATGCGCGTCTTTTAATTTTAATTTGTGAGTTCATGAAATTGTCTATGGAAATTTACGATTTAGAGCTCTAGTTGACATTAGCTAATATTTCACATCGAGGTCGTAAAATATTTATTATTTATGGGCGTTTAGAGTACAATAATAATCTATAAGTAGAGATTTCATTGCAATAATGACTCTCACACTAAATACGTAACTGACGACCCAGATAGTGCAACGGAGACCATGCTGACTGTCCCGGGTTTGATCCTTTGTATGTCTGTATTAATTAAAAGTATATCTATGTTTGTTAACAATTAGCTATTAATAGCTTACTTTATAGTTACATGGTTATTAAACTTGCAAAAGCGATCGCGATTTATTATATAAAATATTTATAATTCTTATAATAATTCGAGTAAGTCTCTTAAAAAGTTTTCATCATGTTAGGATTACAACTGAAACACCCTCTCTAAGGATCTAGGTCGACTCTTATCCTATAGAGATTGAGTCGTAGTCAACAGCATGGATCAAAACTTGTCAGTTTCTTAATGAGACTTAGTTATCATATTACTTGATACTATATTCTGACATGCAACATTGATGCAATCAAATCTTGTATATATACGGCATTATTTTTATTATGCATCACTTACTAGTTGGGGAGATTCAAGTTCCTTGGACACGGGATATGGCGATCCCGTCTCTCGTCTATAGAGAGTTTTATGTATCCTGCTGATCCGGCAAACGTTGTTTGGCCATACATGTGATTTCAATTTTCAATTAATTATTCGAATATTATTTAAAATTTGACACTGCGATGGTAGCGCCGTCTGTCGGATCCAATGTAAAATATTCCAAAATCAACAACGACTAATAAATTAAAAATTAATTAAGAAACATTGTCCAGCGGACAAAATTGTGAATCTAAACCATTCCCAGATCCCCTTGAACACACACAAATTTTTTTATCAAAATCTGTCCAGTCATACCACTCACAGAAGATTTATATATATAAAGATATTATAGGAAACTTAAATACCTATTTAAATTAAGTTTATAAGTTCTTACTCTTTTTAGTTTCTCATTTTCATATTACATTTATTTATAATAAGGGTCGCATCACGCACGTCATCTGACGCAACTAAGCTTTTTATAGATTGTTCTTTGAATGTTAACACAACGGACAAACGCATATAAGTTATAATATATAATAGATATGCTCATGGTGACCATTGCGCTAACTGAGTGGCAAATTTATTTCCTAGCATTATAATTTACGTAAATACCACAATCACAAGATATGTCAAAATAATAGCAACGATTAAAAGCTCATAATGTGGGAAGCACAATTTCCAACATCTAATAATAAAATTACCATTCATACTTATTAGTCATAGTGTACGTAACATATGAGTAATAACTTTATAATATTACGCAATAAATTTTAATTATTTCTAAATAGAGTGAATACTTTTTAATGCTCTGTTTGTATTATCTGTGCCCATTAATGCGGCAAGCGTAACCGATCAATCATTGATGCTCAGCTCGACTTTATTCAAACGGAAGCGTCCCTTTGATATGTAAGTTCATAGAATAAATAGGGCAGACGAACTGTGGATTGTGTGGATTTCTCAATATGGAGTTTACTTTGGCACTGTATAGTGCCAAAATGTCTTTAAAAGTAGGATATTCTACATTTAATTTGACTGTTTTATTTCTCTTCCTGTCAAATTTTTATCGCTGTGGAGAAAAAAGATAGAAAAAGACAAAGATAGAGTTTAATAAAAAGTTACAAAATGTTTTTTTTTAATATTGTAGACGATTTTTATTCTAGGCAATATGCCATCGCACTACTAACCCAAATCAAGAAATATAGTAAAAAATGAAACAACTATCTAATTTCATACTATATGCACGTAAACGCTTAAAGGCGCTGTTAATGAAAAAAAAATCTTAATGAAATAAGTTTTATCCTTATTTTTGTAAAAGCTAAATGAATTTCTCGAATGGTACGAAGTATAATTTATTAAAGCGACCCAATTATTTGAACAAACGAACTTCACGAACAATAAGTGGATTATTTAATGAGATAAACTGCGCCTTAGTGGGAAGGGGACGGTTAATACCTCTATCTCTTTCTAGCCAGCAAATTCTATTATTACGCATTAGAAACTTTTTTACGAATATCAATAATTATTATTTCTTTCAAACTATTTTCGTCCGGCAAGTTTGACTTCTATGAGAACGCTCTTTTTGACATTAACTAGCCAATTTTATATAAAAGAAATTCAATTATTATTTTATCATTACTGAAAATATTTATTTCCAAGTACAAGTGTAAATTAGCTAATTTAAGTAGGATGATGATTTGAATTTTATTTTGAACTCAAAATTAGCATATCTTCAATTTCCCATAAGATCTTTCCCCTTACAGAGTTTGTTTCGAAGAGACCGGTGGGTATAATGTACAAAGCCTGTTTCCAATAATTTAAGCCTTATTTTTATTCACTAACAAAATGCTAATTAACAAATATATTTAGTGTTTAATTCTCATGTGATACTCACTTTACTAATGACCAAATTAAAATTTACCAAAGCGGATTGCTTTCAAATTACGAATCATTATTTAATTATGTTAAACTTAGAAGAAATTTTCAGTTTTACACAATGCCTCTACTGTTTATAGTATTATGAAATCAATTTAATGCCTAATGGCTTTAACCGTAACCAAAACAATATATTAAACAGTGAAACGAATTATTCATTACGAGTAATCAAATTAACATTTGAACAATGGTAAAATTATTTATAATATAATTTCTTCTTGTAATCCATGACTGATTGGTAGTATATATATATAGTTAGTATTCAGTATAGAGTTTTTGTATTTGTTTATATGTGTGTGTGTATATATATATCTGTTTATCGTTTGATTAAGCACTAATAGCTGAAATATCGTTTTTCGACAGTGTACGTAATAAATGCTTTTTTTTTTAATTATAATTGCCATTATAATTATATATTAATTGAATAAACCATGTTAAATTATAAATCTTCATTGTAACTGTAATTTTGCATGAAATAAAAGATTTTTTATAGCTGAAAAATTATCCTTAGTTACCTTATGAACTCATGAAAACTTTTATAAATAGTTTTACTAAAACAAAAAATTTTAGAAGTTGTTTTATCTTTAAAATGATTTTACTTTTTCATCAAACAGGAAGTGTGGAGGTTCTATATTCTTTAAAAGTGACAACGATTTAGCGTGTTACATTCTAATCCTTTGTCTAATAAAGCCTACGTCATGTCGACCATTATCTAAATTAGAATAGCCTATCATTGTGTATACAGCCTTATCTAGGAGATATCGTATGTACATTAATACAAAAGTGTACCTGTTCTAAGCCGTTTCCATTTTAGTGAAAATATAATGGTCAGAATAAAATATGCGTGAAAGGGACAGCCATATTTTTTTTCGAAATTTTGAAAACTACAAACATGAGTCAATCAAGACTTTTCAGTCCTTCAGTACATTCATCGAGAGTAGACCTCTCGCGTGTTTATGGTATGTCTGTTAATGTAAGTGAAACCGAATGGTGAAACTTGTATTTTAGTTTTTTAAATATTCCTATTATTCACTAAAATGAGTCATTCTAACTCTTGTGTTGGAACTACTCATTATAATTGTTCGTAGAACGTTTGGGTTTTATCTTAGTTAGAATTGTGACGTCCATTGATGCCTTGGGTTAAATACTTTACAATAAATAAATACATTATACAGACAGACAAAACTTAAGCGCAACTCAAAATCAGAACTGAAAGTGGAAGAACAAACATTTCAAAGTTTCTCGGAGTTAACAGAAAGCTATACATTTATTATCTAAATTAAATTTAGTTTATATTCTAACTATCTAAATTACTATTAAATAATTCACCAATAGTAAAACAATAATATGGGTTAAGAGAATTAACATCAAATCCATTGTGACGTATAAATCTAAAATAGAATTATATTATATATATAAATAAATACACGCAAATTCTTTTTGCAAAAAATACTATGATAACGAATATCTTCAAGCTAAAAGAAAGAGAATCTCAAATAGCTATTGAGGCTTAACGGTTTAAAATAATAATAGCTTTTTCATATGAATAAAAAGTATCGTTAAAATTTCATTCAAATGTGTGAAACTCGTAAAATATATTGTTTGAATATCGAACGGTCCCGCATCAGTGACGTCGATTGACGGATCGGGAATACCATTATCTGTAATTGATGAAACAGATCGAGTTTGATTACTTTTATAAAAGTCTGTAGCATTCGTTTTTTGAAAATTGAAATGCTTATGTTAACTGTTTCCCGTTTCGGTAGTCTATTGAGACCTCTATAATCTACGGCTACATTCTATAGAATGAAGAAAGGGCATTATTTCCTCGGCAAATCGTAGAAATTATCTGTAATTTTAAAAATTAACTCTCCAGAGCTATACAGTCATAAATTCGGCCGACAAGGTCTTGAAATTACAAAAGAAACATACATTGCGTTATTATAATATTAATGTTAGATAAAAAGTGAAGGAAATATAAATAAAACTATATCAAATCGTAATCTAATTGCAGCAAGTTATAAAATTCACGACAAAATCCATACATTACATTTTTACCAAATTAAGTAGCCCACAAATACTTTACATATTATTAATATTGAGTAAAATTTACATATTTCCTATATAGTCTTTTTAATTTTGTATATTGGTTTCGTACACATTACCAGTCAAACCAATTTTTCATTTCACACTTGACAGATCTCAAGGCGAGTTGTGTCCGTATAATTGCGGGCCTAAGAAACAATTAATTTTATAATCAGACGCATAAACATTATTATTCTTATCAAATTATAATTTCATTGAAACGGATACAAAACGCTGCAGGCGAAGCCAGTTGAACAATAATGTGGGTTTACAATGCGCTTGCATCATTCATATAACACTAAGGTAGATAGCATAGACAACAAATAATGAATAAAATATATTATTCATTATTTGTTGTCCATGCTATATATTTAATAACGATGCAAGGCCAAATTTAACAATTTATTTATTTTATTTATATAAGTCATGCCTGACTCCCATTGGGCTAGGCATAGACCACAGACCTCCACTTACAACGATCATGGCATACCTCTCTCGCTTCTTCCACACTCATTAAAAGCATAAATTCTCGTCGGTTATGGGTGCTAATACCTCTGATAAACATATCTTTTATAAATACGAACAAAAATATTTGTAGTCTGTGCAAAAATTTTGCTCTTCAGAAATTTTCATCGGGAAACGAAATAGGTCAAAAGTTTAGCAAAATTCTCCTAGGAGGCTTTCTTTTCCGCACAAAGGAAGCGGTAAATCACTCGAATACTATCAATAGTTTTAGTACCTCACTAAACTTTTCTATTGTAGTCGATCAGATAAATTCGATCGAATACAATTCGCAAAATTTGTCCCTTGTAGTCAATTTTAGGAAACTTGATGAGATCGGTTCCACTAGGCGAGATATAATAATACCGTTCTAAACGCTTAAATGTGTAGTAAAATTGATTCATATAGGTAATACAAGTAAATTTGTATTTACTACTAGCTGTACCAGCGACTTCGTCCGCATGGATTAGGTATAATAACTTAAAAATACTTATTTTCGAAAACATGTAAATTAAATAAACACAAATGTACTTTATTTATAATTATTACTTAAATACAAAAAAAGGAAAGCAGCAAAAATGAATCACAATATTTTGAATAAAGATAATATAAGAACAGATTAGGGGAATTATAAAAGATAGGTCCAGTAGAGAGAGTGTGGTGGCAGGTCTTGCGCGTAAGCTGCGCGCGGCTTAGATCATCTTGGAGCGCGTTATTGGACATTTTAAACGTTTTTTATTACGTAATTTTATTTTAGCTTTTTATCGGCGTAGTAAATACACATATATCTGTGCAAAGTTCCATCTTCCTAACACTAACCGTTTCGACGCTAGAGTGAGAACGGGCGAATGAACGGACATGACGAAGTGTCCCTTTACGTAGACTGCGGAACGCTCATGAAAGTAGCCTAAGTGATTCCTTATTACATCAGGAAATACCAATATAAATAAAAAATATTAAATACCAATCAAAAAAAGTCCCGTCAAAATCGGTCCAGCCGTACCAGAGGTTAGCCGGAACAAATAGACAGACAAATTTTTAAAAATTGTCATTTTGGTGTATGTATCGTATATATATGCATATGCATGTAGTAAAAAACGGTTATTTCAATATTAAAAACAGACATATTAGTATAGATGAGTTTAAGAGCAGAGAACGGACTAGAGGAACTGTCAAAATCCCATCACTTTTTGTCAATTAGTACGAAATGCTTCATCACAAAGAGACATCAGAAAAAGATGTCAATTAATAGAATCAGGACTTTGCGGAAGTTCATAGTACAAAACCCTAATAGTAATAATAATAAACCAATTTACAAAGCAATACTCCGCGAAAAACCCACAACCACTCGACCAGACCAGACCAACATCCTGAGGATGCTCCGGACAGTCCGGTGTCGGGGCGAACACGTGAAAAGTGGTTGTGGGTTTTTTCGCGGAGTATTGCTTGTAGATTGGTCTATTAAGACGTACATTTTTAACACATTAATAATAAATAATTTCATGGTTAACACCAGTCGAGAATCAATTCAAACAATAACTGTGTTATTCATAGCTTTATAGCTATTATATATTATAGCTGACATTATTGTCACTATGTTAACATTTGATTAATATCACTATTATCTTAAGCAAATAATTTATATTTTATGGTAATACGACGGAAAGAATTAATTAACTAGAACATTTGTAACTATAATTGATTATATAATATAAGTCAATATATTATAATGATACATTAAAAAACACAATTTCCTGATATTTTTGAATGAATTCTGAAAACTTTATTTTATACATGAACAAGATACCCTTATATAAAAATAAAGTAACATTAAATTCTCCGTATAATTGAATTAATACAAAAAAGATATTTTAATGATATAACTTTTGTGGTATTAGAGTGATTATTTTTAATTATAGCATAGTTAATTTTACTCTTTGATGTAAATGAAATATATTTGGGAAACCAGCTTCTTATTAATCTTATTGTGTTTTACATTTGGAACCGTAGTTGCAATTTAACCCGAAGCAATAATTTTACCGACATTGAATACAATAATATTTTATTGCAACCAGAATTTAGATATTTAAAATTGCATCAAAATAACAAAATACCAATTTATTACTCTTGTAACGAAAAGGGGTTCAAGTTATTTTTAAAATGTTATCATAAGCAGCTGCGTTAACAGCTGGATAACGAATATACAAAAACATCTACATCTTTGTAATAGTTTTAACAGAGTTTTTAATAACAATCAGTAGTTCCAAATGCCTAGAAATATCATCTAATGAATGGATTGATACTTATTATATTATTATTAGATTAATTGATAATTTCTTTAGTCAAACAATTATTGTAAATAACCCTAAATAAATATAGATGCTGTGGTTACTCATTTTGATGATGGATGAAAGAACGGATGGATGATTAGTTTAGCCCACGGCCACGGTGACAAAGCCGGGGGAGGTAGGCCGATTAGGGATTTAAAAAAAAATATTTAGTCTTATTTGAAAAGCTGGTAAATTCGAATTTTGAAACTGAAGAAACATTTGATAGTAGTTAGTAGATAGTAATAGCGTTCGATGTAGAGTTTTAATAATATAATTAAAACAATTTCTTGAATGTGGCTTAACTTTAAAGAGCCTATTTTAGAAGTTTTTTTTTTAATAAACGAAATATTGTTACGTCTGTATGACGTCTCAGACTAAAATTATTACTATTCTATTATAAATTCGAACAACGAGGGTCAATTTTATTAGTTTACCTAAGTTAAAGTAAAAAAACTAAAAATAAATGAATATGTCGTAACTTATGATATTTAGCTAAACAATAAAATTCGATATTTTATATCGCGTCGACTTTGACCCAGTATTTCGTTATTCGATAGTAAATTCGCTAAATATTTGGGTCTTATTCTGTCATCCTTTCTAAAGCAACCTTCAATAGATGTTGACAACTAGAAAACGAGTTTTAGCCGCCAGTTAACGTTGTTAAAAATGTGTACCGGACTAGACGACGTGGGACGCTTTTACTCACGTATGCAAAGTTTAAGCTATATCACTGCATAATATTAGCACTACTTAATTATAGACTATGTATTAGGACGTATGTTACGAATCCATTAGGATACTCAGACATTCCGACATACGCAAGCTATCTCTGAACGTTAATAATTATTAAATAGGATCATATGAGCTCTTTTGGTTTCAAAATTCACTTTCTTAAAGTTATTACGACACTGCCCCCATAGTCAATATTAATTACGAAGTTTGATAACAACCTTTGACCCGACGCCCCATCGTGGGACCGTGGCAGATGTGCAACGAACACGCGCCCGCTGACTCATCGACTTGCGCGGGCGCAGGTACACTCGTGTACATTTTAGATTAGTTTCAGAAGTGATAAAAACTTCAAGTTCAAAGTGTAACTGCAAATATATATAAACTCGGTCCTTAAACAATGATAATAGCAAAAACCATTACAAACAGCGTAAAAATGACTGACTGAAACGATGATGCGCTTCGTCGGTTTGTGATTGGTCAAACGGAAATAGAACATGGCTGTGATTGTAGACACCGTCAACCAGTAACACAACGAACCGCTATAGTTTAGTCTTTTGTTTTTCAGTTTATGATATATTAAAACAATTTTTATAAACTATTTAAGTTCTTTTTGCTAGATTAGCTAGGACTACAGCGTAATTTTCCTTCAAGTTGTCTCCACAACGAGTTAATTGTGGAAACATTCAGCGAAAAATATTTGTCTTTGAAGTAAGCTATTAGTTTTTTTTTACACTTCAGTGCAACCAACAAAATATCTTTCCATTGTGTCATATCTAATGAAAAATCGTTAAGAATATGCAAATAAAAGTAATGAGAGTCATGAATGTACGCTATCAGTACAATCGTTGTTATCTATTTACATAAAGCCTTATTATCAGATGTTAACGTTAACCCAAGGCTTCTAAAGGTTTTCTATTCATATTTTAAATTATTCAACGTATTTTACCTGAGCTCGTGTATACTTAAAGTAATTTAGACGATCTAAGATAGACTGAATCTGAAAAATAGAGGTTATGTCTTGTTAGTTGATAGAATTATTCTTCAATAATTTAAGTTTTCTGAATTAATTTTTATAGTAGCACACATTTTGGTGAATTAATTGTAAACTAAAGGTCAGTAAACAGATTGATTTACGATTGTTGAATTTTAGTCAGTAAAATAAATATATTCTTTAGCCTATTTGTACAAATATCTTCATATATATAAATCTCCTGTCACAATGGTGGACTCCTAAACTTGTTAATCGATTTTAAATTAAATTGGCACACCGTGAGCAGTCTGGTCCAACCTATAGTTAACTTACTACAAGTCCTAGTCGCAAATTTATTTTATTGCAAATTATTTGTCTTTAATTAATTGACAGTCACAATTATCCGTTAATTCCAAACGATTTTAACAGATGTCGATACTCTTCGACTGGATTGAGTAAGTAATCAATAGATGGCACTGCTCACAAACGTGTCATATAAAGATTAATTTCTTAACCTAAATAAAGCATTCTTTTATTGTTCAAAACGCTTTTGATTATAAACATATATATCCACACTTAAAGCTGATAATTATTTTTATTGCACTAAAAAAATGACCGCTACAAATCACATGTGTGGCAAAACGTTTGCCGGATCGGCTAGTATAATTATGTAAAACATAGATTTCATCTCGTGAAACGTTAGGTTTATGTATAAGTACAGATATAGAAAATCATTTTAATGTGACTGCAATCTCATGATCGACAAATACAGTTAAATTCCATTTAGTTATCAGTTGATTTGAATAATATTTCCTTTCAGAAACAATCACATTGTTTAATTAGACATAACTAATCGACTTATTTGCATTTATCTCTATGTTAAGGAATACAATTAAGCAAAGGATAAGCTCAGTTTACGCAATTAATGGTTGACATTATTTACAAGGATTAAAACAATTACTTATCAATTCCTAACTGGTTTTATAATTAACTAGCTCTGTCCTAACTATAGTACTATCAATTCTTCATACAAAACTATATTAACAAATCTAAAATGCATACGTATAACAAAACAAAGTTTAGACCTTTCATATTAAGTGAAAGTGTTATTTATAATTTTTAAGAGAGTCGTCTGATGAGTATACTTAGGAAATTAAGACGCCTATTCAAAGAAGCACTTTCCATGTGGCTGTCAATTTATTTTTACTTTCAAATTGATAAAGTAATGATAGTTGTACGCGACTGTACTCGCCCACAGGCCTCGGCGCCTGATGGTCGCATCAGTCCGAATAAGTAGGACGACCGCCCACTATATGAACCAGTAACGAAGACTCCCCGCCCCCCTTGCACAATAAAGACGCGCGGACAAAGAGGAGGTAGTGTATCGTAAGCCGCGGGTCAAGTTGTAGTGGGCAAAAATTGTGACCTCGTAGAGTATAATTTGACAATAGTGCATTGCGATCTACCGCAATTACCTTAAAGATGATTTGATAAGAAATACAAAATGTCGCTTTTTTAATGTTTTCCGTTCTTCCGTAGGCTATGTTGAGACCATAGGCATTGCTTTGTTATTTCTGAAATTACACTTTGCTAGAATAAATGTAAGAGTAACGAATTTTGAGGTTTTGGGTTCGTTTCGCGACATGAGTCTCATACTCATCGAGCGCTGTTCGTAGAGGCACCATCTCCTGATGATGCTCCGGTGCCGGAGCGAAGCTTGCGTCGAGTGGTTGTGGGTTTTTCGCGGGGTACTGCTGGTAAATAGTTCTATTGGGATTTTATACTATGGACTTCCGCAAAGTAACGCCTGATTCAATTAATTGTATAAACATATGTCAACAGCCGCACAGAGCTCTTTCGGCCAGTGTTAAGCATTTACGAAATATAGAATATATTAAAGGATTTGAATTATATTCATAGTAAGCTAATAAATACATAGAACAACCGAATGAAGCTTATAGAACGAATCGCCATCTGAATGTCAATTTACTATTTTTAGGGGTAATCAAACTACATTTTTTAATTCGTAATTTACCTACCAATACAATTCAATTTTTTTGAAATTGTTGTAATTTAACATAGTTTCATTTTAAAAAAATGAAAGAAAAAAAAAAACAATTTTTTTTTCTCCGTATTCAAGTCTCCAAGACACATTACCACTCCGCATTATCCCATTTTCCCGGTTCATTTTATTCCGACTGCAAAATCTAATTATAAATTCAACTCAAAGGAGATAAGGAAAAATGGCGAAATTTTATCATTCGAAAAATAATAAGAAGTGAATTCTGTTATATTGAGGAAAATGAGGAGAAAATTGTAATTTTCAAAATGTATGTATGAGTTAATATTAACCTGAACAAAAAACCGCAATGATTTTATTTTCCTAAAATTATGAAATGCAAAAAATCGTTCTAAGTAGGAATTGTGAAAAAATGTTTCTATTTTACCCTCGTGGGGTATAAAAGCTAATTTATATGTATGCGCTCATTGTTGTGATTTGTCACTGTCAAAATCAGTGTCGCTAGTAACAACTAAAAGCTGTGTTGGGCTCATATTTTACAAAAACCTTGTTTGAGAGTATTACATTGTTTTTTTCTTTATAAAGTAAACACAGACGGAAAGACGTGTAATACTAGTAATTCGTTATTTAAAAAATTCAAAGTAGCATCCATTACTGTTGAATTTGACTTTCATAAAAATATTTAAATCCTAACATTTATTCTAATCACGATTGCACGATTCTAGCGCATGTCTGTAAAACCATTTAACAATAGAATTGGATCATTGTAACATCTGTCAAAATGAAATCGCAGTTAATCGCTCGGCGGCCTCAGAATGACAAATGTAAACTTGACAGATGTCATTTGTCATTTCGCAACTTTTATTAATGTTGTAAGCGGTTACACTTTTTTCTTTTGTCTTTAAGTTTAATTGTTTGAAAACTGGAGTAGAAATATGCTTAGTGACCATATCAATGCCAGCTATTCTCTAAATATTATTATGCCACCACATTCATTATTATGAATTTAAGTTTCATTGATGAGTGACCACAACTGCTGTATTACGTAACATAAGTAAACTAACATTAAACCTATAGACTTGCGTCCGTAAATTACCTCATAAATAGATATAACATATAACGAAAATACAATTATGATACGATAAACTTATTATATTACACCAGCAGGACGATATTCACGAGTCAAGGACGAAATCATAATAAGTATTCTTAAAATGTTAACAATGTTACTTCATGGTCCGTAGTGGTTTACGCAAATGTAAAAACTGGAGTTTCAGGGTTTAATTTAGAAACAATAGAGGCAAAGTAGAGGTTAAGTTTACTGGCGCCCCCAGGCTCAATACGTATTGTATGGAAAGCTTTTGTAAATTAAATTAACTTTTTCTATTTTTTTTTGTACTTTTCTTTGTTCACTGGTTTTACTCTGCAAGTGGCTTTACACCATATTATCAGAACATGTTTGTTAGGCAAGTGAACCACACACGCTTGAATATAAAATAAAACCTCTTACGTCTATTGTCTATACTACGAATATAATATAATTTTATTTTTAAAATTATAAAGAAGTTTTGTTTGTTTCAACGCGCTAATATGCGCGCATTATTGATTCGAATTGAAATATTTATCGAAGAAAGCTGCGACCAATAGTAACATTTAGTGGAAAATAAGAAAAAAGAAGCGAAGACAACTATTTATTTTCGTACGATATGAAGTGTAAGTGTACGATATATTTTTAAAATGAGATAAAACCAAAAAAGTCAAAACTTACACCACTTTAAAATCATTGAATTTGTATTTTTTTTTTATATAACGTTTCAGTTTATCGATTTATGTAATAAAATACTAAATGGTTGCTGCGATACCTCATTCATTATTGAGAACATCAAAAATAATGAAAATATAGTACAATAAAAAGATAACTAAGGCCTCTTTCACAAATTATTAACAATATACTAACAACTTTGCGTGGTAAAAAACTAAAATTATACGTCATATTTTTTTTGTTGGTTAAAAAAAACCTTATTACTAAACTAAGTTAAGCTTTATTAACTTTAAACGGGTTAATTAACTGAAAAAATTTTATTTTTAGCAATATTTTTTTTACCGTTTCGTTACAATGATATATGATTTAGAATTTAGCGTAACTAAAAGTGTGAAATGAAGTCTGAAGATAAACTGTCTTTGTTACGCTAATATCAATGAACCCAATGAATTTGGGATATACAAGGCCTTGAAAAAGTAGATTTCCGACCAGCTAAGTTTTTTATGAAAAAAACATTAAGTATGGTTTTTATTTTCTATTGATTTTTTTCTCAACTATGACTTTTGATTTTATTAGTGTCTTATTTTCTTTAAGACACGACGTTTTTATGCGTTTAACCTTGCAACGATTTCCAGAAAATGGCTAATCGATATACGTTGAATGAAAGCCTTCTTAGACGGTATTGAATATTGATAGTCCGACAATCAACCGCAGGCCGTCATTCTCACGGACAATTTATTTTTATTCTTCACCATACAATAATCTAGACAATACATCGTAAAGAACCTGTGGTTTGTGAAATGTCATAAAAATTCGAAAAAAGAACTTACGTTTTGCGTATTCGCGCCGTCCCCTTCCCGTTCGAAAAACTGCACTAGAACTAAGCACTTCGAATTACGCGTTCCGTTTACGCGGCAAAAGACGGTTACATCCTCGTCTCGCATGCAAGGCACTGATCCAATTCTGAACGGACGGCTGTGAAAGTGACGTAATGCCGCCATATTGCCCCCGCCCCGCGCTCCGCCTCGCTTCCGCTGGAAAAATGCACTATTTAATCAATTTCAGACGCCGAGTGGCACGGAATGTTGAAGCTTTATGGCTTGGATCTGTCGCTTTTCCACGAAGTGATGGAATCACTCCACAATACGGGTTAATGACCCGGTTTTGATAGGTTTATCGCGCCTCAGGGACTGCCTACGAATCTTTAATCTTCATTTCTTAGTAGCTTTTTGTTACGCTTTAATCATTCATGATACGATTCAAGAGCTTTTGATATACAAGAACAAACAAAAAATAATATGACGATATGATTTTAAATGGAAAAACCGTAAATGTGGATTGCGGATAGACATGGGTGATTCCTATGTCCGTTTCCACGCGGATAAGCAAAAATATAATGAATAATCTAATGAGCCACAAATTTCTTATATTTAAACGCGATACTCTAGTTGTTCGCCATGGTTTCGTTTAATTTTCCCGTGCTATTATTCGAAAAAAAATAAAATTTTGTTATTGAAGCCTCCTTAAAGGGATTTTCATTCTGATTTTTATAAGTTTAATTTTTTTTATACAAACTTTATATTAAAAGTGAAATACGAACTTACAGTATAGTGGTTCAACAGTGTGGAATTAAGTTGCACATTCTGTCTCCTTTTAGTAAAGCTTAATCATTTGAAAGAATAAGACGGATAAGTCGAAACATAGAAGATCCATTAATTTATAAAGGGGCTTTTTCAAATACGGCTTCAGTCTATTAGCAAGGGCTAAAGGCGACACAGAGACAAAACATCGTATCTGTCCATAGTATTACGAAACAGAAAAATAATAACCTAGTGTTTAAGAGTCTAAGGTCGCGCTACCGAGTGTCTTTTTGAATTTTTTATTCTATTTGCACTGACGGAAGAACATATGGCGAATAAACTGTGATAGGGTGGGACTTGCCCCTTTGAAACTTGGGAATATAATATAGATTCCATACCCAAAATTGGCATCATTGATACTGCCGTAGCTCACTCAACATCGAGAGAGGTTACTTCCATTTTCTGTTTAGTTATACAGATATAAAAAATGCTACTTAAAACCACAGATATGTATGAAGCAAATGTAAACACCTAAAACTATTAAGTGTTTATTTTCCGTAAACATATATTAATTAACAAATTTCTAAACTTGTGGGGAGATTTCTTTCAATTTTTTAGTTGCCTTTGTTTTGCGGTTTCCCCAGTCTAAAATTGAAGTGTAAAAAATCACCGTTAATTTGATATTATAAAATAGACGAAGAAAAAAAATTAATACTAAAGATAAAGATACTGAATCTAAATACTTCTGTTGGCAAACTAAACTCATTTTAAAAATTTAGAAAGTTTACAATATTCTAAAGGAGAATACAAAGAGTGTTTTCCTGTTTTCTTTAGCGAGTATAATGTTGGAAACTGGGAGAAGGCGATAAATACATACTGCCTTAAAAATACGGATATTATTAAACCTTTGACGTTTTGTTGGCGCAATCGTCACCACGAGGGAATGCCTATATTCAAAATTATGTAATGAGCATAATTGTTGACTGTAATAAAGTGTTATATATATGTAATCCTGAAAAGTATATACCTAACTATATGTTTATCAGTAGAGCTCATCTTGGGATTAACCGACCGTCTGTCAAATGTATAATGTAGCATTATAGCATTATCCTGAAACTCCACTCTGAGTTATAGGGGGAAAAGAGTGGTAATAATAATAGTCCATTTGCATTTCTTTATCAATTTTATTTTTATAGACAAATATTTTTATTTATTAATTTTTCATGAGCAGAAAACAAAATCCATACTTTAACTGAAACTAAGGATGTTCAGATAATTAGCGGAGTTTCGATTACGTAATTACATTGATATTTATTACATTGTCAAGCCCATATCAATATTAAATAAATAAAGACACTATTTAATAACATTATTTTATTATTTTTTTATTTGTAAAATAGGGGGGCAAACGAGCTTACGGATGGCCTAAGCGGGAACAGCCGCAGCCCGTAAACACACATGCGTTGCCGGCTCTTAAGGAAAGAGTACGCTCTCTTTTTAAAGAATTGGAGGTCGTATCTCGTGGGGAAGACCTCTACTGGAAGTCAATTCCACAGCAAGACAAGACATTACGATAGCATGCTCTCAAGAAGTGATAATTTATTATTTTCGACAATCGGAAATTTCTTACAACTATTTCAAAGGTTTAGGTTTTACGGGAAAGAGCAGAGATACTAAACGTCTTTGAGCAAGCTGACAATCAGTATGCTTAGTAGCATCCTGCGCTACCTAAAATATGGTGAGTAGTCAAATTGCCAGTCAACACTCGCGCGGAACTATGCATCCTCATTACATCCATGCTCGTTTATTGCCATCCGTTCTACATCCTATAGCATCGAGGGCGGCACAATCGCTGTTAAATATCACTGTTATGAAGCTTAGGTAACTAGTTAACTTGTATTTTTTTATGAGACGGGACAAATGAGCAGGCGGGTCACTTAGAATTGTGCTTATGCTGCCTATAGACACCTGCAAGGCCAGGAAGCTCACAGGCGCGTTGTCGGCCTTTAAGGGATAGGTACGCTCTTTTCTTGAAGGCATCGGCTCGGGAATACATCCGCCGGCAGCTGGTTCCACAGTACGCGGCAAAAAGTGCCTTAAAAACCGCTCTGTTAAGAACACCAGACATCGAGGTGATATACATGAAATTTTGCAATTTGCCTCGATGTCCGGTGATGGAATTGTATGTCCGTATCTTAAGTGCATGTCATACAGAAGAAAGATCATTCAAGTGTGATTCTCAGTGTGTAAATGATCTTTATGTTGCTATTTTAGAGCACCACATTTGATTTTTCTAGTCTCACGTACAACACTAAACACCGCACTTCATCTAGGTAAACACAAATAAAAGTGGGGATCCATTTATCCTTGATATGTGCAATTTTTTAAATTTGCTTGATCTAAATTGTACAAGTATTGTATTGTAAGTTTGTCTGAGTAAAAACTTATCTTCCTTATTTACTATCACATAAATATTACACTTGTATCTTCTTTAAAGGGAATAAACGCAAATTTCATGGTCAGCAAGAAATTCAGTTTACCAATCGCATCACTGTGTAAACATTCGGTAATATAGTAGTTTTTGAATCAGCTAAGTGTTTCGAATGTAGGCTTAGAATATGCATAATATACTTCTATCGGGTATTTGGAGTCGGTCTAAAGGAAAGGGAGTGGTCAGTATGAAACTGTCAAATTAATCTGATTCGTTTTTATATGCTGTTGACTAAAGATATAAACATCATTGGTATTATTGCAACTGGAATTATCTTTGATTAACATATTATAGTGTCAAGGAAATAAGGTTTACAGAGTCAATGCTACTTCTACTTCAGAACTTTTCATCTTATTTACCAACAGTTGAAAATGGAGAAGTGATTACCGACAATTAAAAACATATACGCCTACGAAAATGAAATATATAAAGAACATTTTTTAGATTAACAACAACAACAAATTTCAGATATTTAAGATAAGATTTGTTTTAAGTTTCAAACAAACGAAACTATCGGCTTTCAAAATAAAAAAACTCAAATATAGTAAAGCAGATGTGATTTAACTATCACGTTAATGAACTCATAACTCACACTTTATTAATGTATTAAAATGATTTATTTGTGGAGAGGGTTGTAAATTGAAAACAATTAAAATTTAATTTAGGTCGACACTGAATTAGATCTTATTCAAAATACGTTTAATGTCTGAAGACCAAGGCAGTTATATAATTATGGCTTCGTCTGCCGTTGAATTTTGTATTAATTTCTCAGCTAATTTAGGTGCACTATAAAACCAACCAAACAAAATTCATTCGCTTTGCTGTGTGTTGACAAATATATAGAAAATAATATATTTTATTTTCTTACTCTTGAATGTTCGTATCTTTCTTTTGATGATTTTGAAAAGCATAAATCTTTATTCTAACTCTGAATATAATTAATTTGGTAGATATATCATAAAAATAATATTGAAAACAAGTCAGTTACTTTTGTGTTTACGCCTTAGAAAATTACTGACACTTATTTAAAACAGCTTAAAATTATAGCTTGGTCTTTTGGGGTAAGCTTTCCGCAGGATAAAGAAATTATCTTGCCTTCGTCTATCGTAGACAATTCAACCCAAAACAATATATAAATGTTATATAATATAATAATATAATATATAATATATAAATAATATAATATAATATATAAATGATAGTAAAACTGTCAATTCGATTGACAAAGCGGTTAAGCGTATTTTTTAAGATTCAATTTGACATATTTCAGGTATCTCAAGACATCAAATCTCTACCTATGAATAACTGTGCCGCTTTAAAAACATACTTCTCCGGTACAATTATCCTTTTGAATAGTTTTGACAAGCGCATGCCCCACTTTCCCTAATCCCACGAGAATTTAGCAAATGAGAGGCATTCTGAAATGCATAACATTTACGCCCCAAGAAAAGAAAATACTTTGAAAGGAAACGCGAAATTTAAATTGTGCACTGCATAGGGTTTTTTAATATAATAATTTTCCAGAAACTAGGTAAATAACTACGGAAACGGTAAATAAAAATAAGTCACTTAATAATTTGCATTCTAACAGAACTTAATAAGTTATTTTATTCTAACATCATCCCTACGGACATTTGAAAGGACAATGACCTGGTCAAAAGTTATTGATAAGGCTAGTCATTTATCATCCGCTTTGAAGCCTCCGGAAACTAATCGGGCTGGCGATAATTGACGTCATATTTACATAATAAGATAAATTGCCCTGTAAAACAAAGAATAATAAAGTCCTTCAGATGTAATTAATGCGTAGACACGAATACTGGCGAGGCGAGAAGTTAGGACGACGTACGTCGATTGTATATGTCATAACTTCGTCGGTATAGAATCCGGAAACTTCGAATTATTTAATATTATTTTTTTATCATATATACCTAGAAAAAGAAATCAATCAAGCTACATCGTAAAAAACTTTTGCCTCAATCATATATATCCCTATAAAAGCGTTCCTTGGGTGATTAACAAAGAATAATTAAAAGTACATCGATTGGAAGTGGGTAGGGCTGGGCGCGGTTATAATGGATGACGGAACTTCTGCTAAGTTTTAATTGGGTCGATGCCTTTGTTGTAAACTAAATTTTACTCGCGACTTTTTGTGGGAATATAACAGTATTCATACATGGATGGATGGAATTTGTGATTCTCCAGTGTTAAACCAGACAGTCAGCTGTACGCTTCTCACTAAAAACTACGTCTATTTCTTTCCAATTTGTTACACATGAAACAGACTTTCAGTCAGACAGTCTTAGTAAAAACCGTGTAAATAGACTAATAAAAATGCAATGCGCCGTGGTGTACTTTGATCACAAATCTTTGATAAATCCAAAAATAAAATCAAAACCTTTAAGCAGCAAACCGATTTCAAATTTTCCCCCTTTTTCACACTACGATGCCAGCCAACACCTATGTAATATATATTTACCTAGTCATAGAAAAACCTTTTCTTGATGTCAGACAAAAATTTTTGAATAGTTGCTACAAGTATTACATTCTATACGCTTATATTATACCCTTATAATACCAATATAGTGCCGAAGGTAAGGCATTCAAGGGTCTTAGGCCTTCGTAAAGGTTCGTAAGGTAAACCTCGGACAGGTTGCGTTCGTAAATATCTTCATTATACACAAGTAAGTTGTTTTCTATGCCTGACACATTGTTTGTTTTCGCTGTAGGTAAAATTGTAAACATTTTAGCATACTCATTACGAACGAAACACTCCAGGATTGGCAATCGCACACCACCAGGTTAATACCAAAAATATTGATGGGCAATATGATTAGTTCAATTGTTTAAAAGCTTATACACCGGCGTCAAATGACGGGAGTGGTGGGATGTAGGTGTATACTGTATATTAACAATAGGTACACACCTATTGCACGCTGCGTTGTTTCTACTCTGTCATTAATTGAAATTTAGGAAAATTTTTAAAGAAATCAAAACTATATTTTTGAAGCTTTCAACTTGATACCCTTTTGATTTTCTATTACCGATTTTTGTCGGGCAAGTTATTAATAGGACTTACTAGAACTAGCTACAATTAAGTAGTAATTAATATAAACATGACCTATTACTATCAACTTAAAACACTTTGATATTATACCTAAACAAAGGATACATAAATGTTCAAATAAAATGAAGACTAGACAATTTCGTGACAAAGACGTGCAGTCTTGCGTTCCAACCTGTGGTCCATGCATTCTACATATATACTACGAATGATATTTAAATATAATAATAATAAAATAAGTAATAATTTACTTAATGCTTATACATTCTTCGTAATACTCGCTGAAAGTTAAAGAAACCAGTGCGTGCGTGTGTGTAAAAACATAGCGTCGTGTGTCCGTCACCGAAGGCCGTATAGGCGACAAAATTTATCAAGAAAAAGAGATAATTTTTTTTCATCAGCGTAATGTTCGCCGGGAAGAGCAAGGTGCTGTGTTGGCGGTTCATAATAATTCTTACCACGAGGCGTCCGTAAGCCTCTTAAGGAAATCCCTAGTAAGTTACACAGGTATAATTTTCGCTAAATTAAAATAACATTGAAGTTATAACTCACTTTGATTGGTTTAAAATACTCTGGCTACGAAATGACTTAACGGCACGCGCCGGATGCGTTAATAGCTATACTACTGCAATGACATAAGGTTAAAATTTACTTGCGTTTTAACGTTTTTATTTTAAAGGCATTCGGGGTGCGTAGAATTAATTAATTCGCAGATGTGGGTGAGGCGTAAGTTTTATTGCGTGTTAAAGTTTACTGTCGTAGTGTTTCGTTATTAAATGCTAGATGTATTAAACTGTTTCAGAGACATTTATTAATATAATAATGCAATGTTATCTTATATATTGATATTTATGTAATGGGTCAGAGAAAAATACCGTTTTATATTAACTAATCCCTTATCGTGACCAATACTTCAAATTAAAGGGCTGGTTAGGAATAGTAATTTTGTATTTTGTGAAACCTTTATAAAGGCTTTGTGGGCGATTGTTAAAGGATAAAATTAAAATGTACGAATAAACTATACAAAATTGATTGCAAAATACGTTCGTGTTGTGCAAACTTGTGCTACGAGATCAGAAAAGGATTTAAGCGGAAATTTTAAGTGTTCATACCCAGTTAGAAACTTTCAAAATAGAAAAAAACTCTTAATATATATATATATATATATATATATATATATATATATATATTACTTAATATATATATATATATATATATATTACTTAATATATATATATATATATATATATATATATAATCATTGTTATAATGTTAGATTTTGTAAAAGTATTTCGATGAAAAGTATAAATTTTTGTTTCGCGATATGTATTGATCATGTCTTGTTGAATTGCATACGATTATCGTTTCAAATAATCATCAAAACTTGTTATGAATATAGTTTCTATTACCTTTTTTAGCTATAAAATGAAACTCTACTAATCTTATCTAAAATAACACAAAACTTTTCTCCCCCAAAATAACCAAAAAACAGCCCAAGCTTTGAACACCATCAAGCATCCATCACTCGGCCCTTTGACAAAAAGTACGCTCACAACATGATACTCATTAGTAGTAATTAAACACCGGTACAAAACTATTTTTACACATAGAAACATTTTCAACCTTAAAACACTGTAATAGTGAATGCGTCAATCGCTTCCGAATATAGCCGATGACAGATCATTCGTCACCTCTGATTGGCTGAGTTACCTTCCCGCCAAAAGTACTCGAGATATGTCAGTTGTCAACTTAAGCCGCGCGTTGATTTGTGAAGTACTTGACGGTTGACATGATGTAAATAGACACAATTGCACTTCAATTGTTTGTATCTTTTAGGAGTTTCTTACCTCTAATGGGTCTTGGGTTTGTCAAATTTTTTTTTGTAAAAGTAGTTGATGTACCTTCTGGCGCAGTACAAAAAAAAGTCTGACTAGCATTATACTTTACTGAGCGTACAAATGTTAATTACACACTTAGAATCCCACTGGTACACAGCTAACATCGGGGTTGATAATCGCATGCTGCAACCCTGCAGTTACCACTGTAGTTATCCCTCTTTAAGAAAAAGTCAAGAGTCTAATTGCGTTTTTTTCTCTTTCTGGCAAATTATGTTTACGATAATATTATATTTTCGATCGATGTGATAAAAAAAAATTATCTTATGTTTCTTCGTTCTCAGCCGAATATTATAACTTATTTTTCTCATTAGCGTTTAAAATGAAAATAAATTTTCATTTATCTTCTATGTAATTTTGTTCAAATATAAATTACAATTACCTTAGGGGAAAAAATCATAAATTATAATTACGAATAGTCTTGAACGAGTTATGTCGTTTGTCTGTTTTAATTTCTTTTACATTTTCTTTTTAAACAATCTTTTAAATATAGCCATGAATTAAATGATCCATACACATATTTTAGCAATTGATATTTTCGTATTAGCATCAGTTTTTTACTATCAGAAACTAATGATTATTCATTGGTATTATCCAAAGTTATAATATCTGAAAATGGGTTCGATCCACATTAAAATTAAGAACGTTTAACTAATTTTTATAACTCTGTATTTATAATAACGTCGTAGCGAGGTCTTCGCATTTATCTGCTACGGCGTAGCACTAATTTAATGAAACAAAATTAAACATAATTACCATGAAACAAAATAGCCTATATATACTTTATTTAATTACAAACGGGATGATACAAAAGATAAAGCTTTACCATGAATTTAAACTGCAAATATTACTATTATAGTAATTTAGTATACTACAACTAAATAACAAAGGGTAAATAGTAAATATAAGTATATAACAAAGGGAGCTTATTGTATCTGTATATAATCGTAATGTTTCATTAAGAAATTATGCTTTTTTACTGAGCAAGTACAACAGTAGAAATTTTAAATTATTTTAGTCACTAGGGTAATCAACAATTCATGGTATGAAAGTGTTTCTGTGCGGTAATAACTGCGTTAAAATTTTTTTATGTAATGGTTCGTATGTATTTTGGTTGAATGGTGACTGTACCTTTGTTTTTTAATTTTTGTTCAGAACTGTTGCAGCTCCTGTATGTATTTTATTTCTACATAAATAAATGTTCTGACGTTGCGTGCTAAAGAAACGAATAGACATACAAACGGCTTCATGTTAATAAAGATCAAAATGAAAAATATCCAAGCGACAATCATAGTTAATTGAACTTGGCAGTGTTATGTCGCGTGTATTCAATTACTACACGAACTAGCGTAGGGCGAATATGAATTTGATTAATCAGAGACTTGTATAAGATGGTTTGAGTAAAAAAATATTTGAGCTGGCTGGTAAACTCATGGCAGTAATTTTTTTTCAATAAACATATTTAAAGCTAAACAATGACATAATTAGAAATATTTGAAATTCATTCTTAAATAAAAAAGGCAACGGGTGGCCTCATTGCTGTGAAGCTTCTCCAGGCAACCCTCAAAAGAAAAACAAGATAAAAGATTCGCCAAGATAAAAAAACTTATCACAGAAATTGAAATCGTGATTATACGATACAAATCAGTATCAGTTAGTCAAATTGACTGTCATGTATCGAGAACGGCTTAGGATATAAAAATCTTTTCCCTATACGTGCGGAGTACCAATGAAAAATGTTGCCAAACGGGTAACTGGTAACCCCTTAATTAATGCGAACGAATTCGCAGAAGAGCTACATTCTTGTATGAAGAATCTTGTGCTTGTACGAAACCTTATTTTCTAGGTACTTCCGTCCGTTTTATTGCATTGTTACAAACAAATATTCATTGCGTCTTTCGTATACAACAAATCATGTGCACCCTCAATCGATGTATACTAATCAAGACACGACGATTCCAACGAATAATTCGTCAAAGTTGTTTTCAACTTGTGATTGCTTGCCTAATGAACATACAGATAGGCGTTTGTATTGTTTCCGTAGTAAATTAATTTTATCTTCACACAAAAACAGCCCCAAACCCCATAACATACAAACTAGAATCGCCTAAATCACACGAAAATATCTCCTTCTTTCAATCAATTTTGCTATTGTTTAGTTTTTACTTTGGCTTCTAATCAAGCTGCGTATAAACTAATTAATGTTCGCGGATTTTCGACTTAATAAACCTTTTGTTATTGTAATCTTTCCGTTTATTATTCTGTTGTCATTTATAGCACAAAGGGGATAGTAATGAAAATTTATAACTACTGCTAGTGTTTCCTATATTTTAGTATCGGATTAGATGTACAGAACAGTATTTATACTACGCATTAAAATATTACATATATATATGTATATATACATACATATTACATAACGGGGTTCACGAAAAAGTGGACATCTTCTCGTGTTCTTTGAGTGAATTCGCAAGAGTCACGTTATTAGTTTTAAGCAACTCACTATTGAATTAGTATAAGTTCCTGTGATAATAGTAGTTTAGTGATGAATAAATAAATAACCTAGACATATCTCATTAACTGGTCGTACATCAGGCGGGGTGTGATATACCCGAGTGTTATGAAAATCGTGAAAGAAATCTAACACCGTGTTAGCTTCGATAATTTTGGCAAGCAGTTCTTAAAAACTAATAATTGTTGAAGTGATCATATGTTATATTGCTATTTTTTCTTCAAACATTACCTGATATTGTTGTGTAAGTTATTGCCTTTGTATAGGCTTTTGAATGAACTATGATTTACTTAATTGTATTATGGCAAATTATTTGAAAACTGCATCCGCAATAAACTTTTAACAACAACTGACCGATTGCTCGATTTCTTCTAAATTTCTCTAGAATTGTATATTCCGCCTTGGACATATAAATTCAGCCGGAGTCGAGCTCATAAAAAATCATAGTTTGGAAAATAATTCCTTGTTATATTTAAAAATTGTAAAAGTTTCCAATTGTGCTACAAAAATTCATATTCTATGTAAGCCGAATCGATTTTAGGAACACCCTGGGGTCAAGCCGTCCTGAATGATGTCCCGATAACGATCACTGTGTCCCTTTCTCACTAACAGACGTTTGTATATCGCTATCCTTTCTCCACTGACAGTTTAGGCAAGCCACTCGAATGGAGTGCTTGCGGTTTTTTTTGTAACGAACAAGAATTTTCTTTCTACGAATTTAAACGTATATAAAACGCACCCACTTTTGGTAAAAAGTTACTAAATACTTATAATATTTTTATTATATATTATATATTTTATTATAATATCTTTTACGAAATCGAAGGATCTTTCAAAATCAATTTGATGACCCATTTCAAGCTTATACATACCTTCTATACATAGACTTCTTGCATACAATAACAGCGTCAAAATATGACTCTCGTGTCTAAGTTCAAACTAATTCATCTTTTTTAGTTTCAAGTTCACTTTCGATGAAGTACGGCTTTGTGTAAACAGTGACAGCCAAAATAAGTATGCTTACTTAAAGTAAGCATATTTGCCGTTCCATTTTTGACGCGATTCAATGTAGAAAAAAGCAAAGTCTTCTGGCCACGGAAATACGCTTTGATCGTCGTTTGTTGTACATTCTAAAATCTAAAACCGGGCAGCTTTCATCAAATTCGTATAGTTTAGTCGGTAAGTGTCGTGTTTTTCTAATTTAAACGTCTCGTCATTCTTACTTAGTACTGGGAAGGAAGTAATTTGGAAAATATTTCCTTCGTTTGATGGATGCACGGAAATTTGCTGCTATTATTACGAGTTCATTTGACGTCAGCGTTATGTAATTGACAATATTCGAACTTGGTGTAGAGTTGTGTGTAGAGGTGCTACACACACACAGACTGTGGATTTAGTGTCCACAAGTAAAAATAAATAAAATAGATTGTCATTCAATATATAACTGTTTTTAAAGCAAGGTGAATATGAATATATAGTGCCTTTATAGTATAACTTGCTGCATCATATTTGAATGAGTAAAAATTATTAAGTCTTCCGAATCAATTAATACGTAGCTAACTTCTATTATCCAAACACTTTGGGTTTGATTTCTGAGCATTCAAATAATGGCCGTGTTTTAAAGGACTCTCTTGTTTTAAAGGACACTAATTGTGTTTGTAATTCAAACATGCATATACATTAATAAAACATAATGTAATCTAAATGTATTATAGACGAAAATGTGCATGTATATTTGTTACTGCAACAAATAGCGTATTTATTTTAATAAAACTGCATCAAAATACTACAGAGTTGGGTTTTCTTAATTGATCTTTGTCGTTACAGAAAAAGATACCTACCCATATTTAACAACGTATGAAAATCTTTAAAAAATTATGTATAAATAATAACTAACCCATAAATAATCTCCGCCACGTCTATAAGTTGGTGGTATTACACTATTATATACCTAGATATCCCCACATGAATCTGGGGTCTGTATTACTGAGGAAAAATTAACTTTAAATCTCTTGTTTTACGGTTGAATCTAGGTGATCTAGATTCTAATTAGTCTAGCCCAGTCTACTCCAGAAAACCACGCAAGCTGTTTTTAATGAACTTTTGTTTGAGCTTTGAGCTTTCTTATCTCAACAATAGTAAGTTCAAGATTTTCGCATAAATTTACGTCTTTGACGTCAAAGTGATGTTGGATCGAAGGTTGGTGTAAAAAATGTGACTTCATGAAGTATTAGCCGTAACTAGCTATTCGCGTGGTTCCACTCAGATTAAGTTTAAATTCCAGATAACACGTCAATAAATATAGTTTTCTCTCTAAATAGACAATTTCAAACTTTAAAAAAATTGAGAAGTAGAAGAAGAGAGAAGAGCCATAGAAGGCCTGATCTTCTTTTAAATACCCACTACTTTTAATAAAATAAATAATCATGACAAATACAGATGAAGGGTGATTATCGTATTATTTAATAATTGTTGGAATCGGTTAAAACATACATAAAATTCCCAATTCAAAATCGAAATTAAGGCTGCTTCGGAATAGTATATATGAAAATTGAATTGAAGAAGACGTCATCTTTATAACATTGTAGTATATTACTAGTAAAAGGGTTCAAATTTAAACTTGAAATTTACTAATCACTTTGTTTTATAAGTACACATTTTTAAGAAACACATTTTATAGGCATACAACTAACCAGAGAATTAACTAACGAAGAAACTAAGGCGCAATTATGATTCTGATCTGTTTAGGAGGAGCCACGAAATTCGTATTTAGAACCTATCTTATCTTATAAAATAATGTATATTATAAAAAAATATCTCTATATTATAAAAAAATGTGAATGAGAGTTTATGGCTACTCTGCAAAGTATTTGTGAACCAATACGACGAGGGTCCTTCAGAAAAGGGACATATCGGTAAGGTCAGCATTGTACTTTTCAGCTCTTCGGCAGGGTGAGTGACCATAGGCGATTAGATGCGATCGTCCTGTTTTATAAAAAATCAAACTTGATCTCTCTCTGAATGATGAATGCTTTCAAAGTTCTACTAACGTTGATACTATCTGTGTAATGTAGTCATGATAGAAGAAAACTTTTCGTGCATATAATTTTTCTTTTCCGACGCGATTTGAGTCTATCCTTTGGGATCTCGTTTCGTTCTAACTTGGAATTGACTTTTGTGAGCGAACCTCACATGTGGGAATTCCAGTGAAAACCTCTAATCAATTCGTAGCTTTTCACTTACGAGAATATTCCGTAGAAAACTCAAATCATCCTGAATGTTTTGATAAATGTTTAATTTTTATCACTGTTTCCAGGTGTATTCTGTATATAAGAACATCAAATGCATTTAAAGACAAACATTCTTATTAAATAACTGCTGTTAACTATTTTTATCAATTTACTTTCGGTTTACATAAAATAGCATTAGCTTGAAGCTTTATTTTATTATTAAGTTATACACATCTACGTAATAACAAATATACTTATATATACTTATATACTTGCGTATATGTCAAGTAAGAGCTTTGAAAGTTTTAATTCGTGTCTTATTTCTATGGTTCTGAAATTTATACCTTTAGACTTCCTTGCTCCAACATTTGTTTACTTTCATAATGTTATTTAATTCTAGTGTTTGATTTTTAGTAAATTCCATTATATTGAGATTTTTCAATTTATTTGGTAAATTGTAGCTTTTGGCTTAAACATTAATTAATACAATATACAGTAATATTTAATATGGCGCTATAAGGGTTTTTAATAAATAAACAATATACGAATACATGCTAATGTGATGTGAAACCGACTTAGTTATTACATGAAGTAGAATTTGAATTTCTCGTTTTCTACTTTTCCTACAAGATATTTTAAGATATATTTTTTATTGTACATTTGCTCAATATGGCCCCAAAGGTTACAGAGATATCAAATGAAAGAGGCCGAAGAGATGAAATTCATATCCTCACGACCCTTTCCACTTTTATTCTAAAGGGTTGTCTAGTCTTCTATACACCTATATTTAGATAAAATAGGAAAAGTATTTTACAATATTTTCTGGTAAAGCCGTTAATATTACATTTGAAAACGAGATAACTTAACGGTTAATGACATTTTGTTATTACATTCCCGATGTATGAGATAGTGATCGGCTTGTACAAAGTGGGCACAGACAGTTCAAAAGCTTTGTATGTTCGTATATCTTACTATCAGCAAATACACACAAGTCACAGACCAAGAAAAATCGGGCTGCCGCGTGCTGTTGGAACTATAAGGGCTTTTAATGTTTTCAAAGCCAGAATTAGTTGAAAACGCATTAAAAAGCAAAAACTCTTATCGCGAGAAATAAAATGACTGTCGCGTATTATAAAACAAGACATGAAATTTGGTATACATAGAAAGGATTAATCAAAACCCCTTCTGTCGCTATACGTAGCCTGGCTGAAACCCACGGACTTGGTAAGAGCTTTACTGGCCCATTTCTCAAGCCTTTAGACTTAAAATTTAGGTCAGTTTTACAGGACATTAAAAAATCTTTGGTCAAGCAGTGGCTAATTTCTATGAATAGGTAAGGACAGTCTACATGCCTGTAGAAACTTTTTATAAATTGTTGGTTTATTCTTTAAAAAAAAAATCCTTTCCATAGCTATATTATATATACAAGATACTTGGTTATGATTCTTAATATAAAATGTAACATTTATATAATCATTTTCAAAGCTTATAATGAGGTAATGTAACATCTATATTTACATTTTTTGTGTAATTCCTGCGGAAGTGCTTTATTTCGACAGTTGCAGTGATCATTGCCTTTTTAAATTGTTAACGTTATCATAAAAAAATAAAAGCCTCAGTTAAAAAAACATTTCGTTTGATAATTTACTTTTTTATATTTTGTAATGAATTCTCTCTAAACGTTATATTTGTAATACTTTCCAATATATTATGTTACAAATGGAGTACAGAAACCATTAAATTTCATTCCAACTCTACTTGGAGGAAACATTGGGAAATGTGATTCCCTCACCCTTCGGGAGACGAAGGGAAAGCCGACCAAAATATTGAGACCTTCGCATTTCGAAGGCGATTTTGGGAAGCTGTAGAAAATCAACTGCGGTTGTCTGTTAGGGAGGTTCAAATTATAGTGGTGTACGTAACCCTTAGGCCAAGGTCAATTTCAAGGTTGTGTTTTGTCTTGTCAACGTCTTGGAATTCGAAGAAACGTGTATTGATTTATAATAACGATAGGAAATTTAAGCGAAATTTACGCGGCATTTTCAAAAAACAACTTATCAAAAGGATGTTCAACTTCCCTAAACTAATGAAGAAAGATGGAAAACGATGGATTACTCGACCACATAAGACATTTACATTACAATAAACACACACTATATACAGTACAATGTAATATTCTAGTAGTCTTTACAATATATTTCTTTTATCTTAATATTTTATGTGGTACAAACTCGAATAGAAATTCGTGAAATACCACCACGAACGAACGATAACCTGTTCTAATTGTTGCAATAAATTTATATTAAATACAGACTAGTTATTTAATTATTAGCCAAATTTGAATTTCGACTTCTATTAACTAGTAAACAATTTAACCACTAACTGATAAATGTTTATTCATCTCTTTCTTTCAAATAAATTAACGCTATGATAAAGAGAGAGCAATGAAGTGCAATTAGAAGCCGATGAGAAATGTTATTTTATTACAACTACAATAAACATAACGTAAGTAACACATTGCATAGATAGGCCAATAAATCTCGGCACATAGGTTACATGCGATCGGTTAGGCATTAGGCATTTATAGCTTGGCTTAAAGCACCCAGACTACGGCAAACAAATACTATCTTCGCATTAATGTTTGGAATTGTACTCGGGTAACAGAGAGTGTTGGTTAGTCCGACATGGTGACCATTGCGCCAACTGAGTCGCCATAATACAAAACTTGCCAAAGGAAAGTTCTATGTTGCAATGCGGGGTTGCATTACCTTTTTATATTCACACTTTACACAACTCTTAGATAAGGAACGATCCACGAGTGCAATAAATTACACATTTACAACATTACGGAAATCTGCCGAGCTCCTTAAATCTATTCTGAAAATAGCTGAAATTGATCGGTACCAGGCGCGTACGCAGATTGCGTATCGATCGATTGATTTACACAAAGATCCCTTTTTTAACTCACTATTCGTACAATTGAAAACCAACTTTATATTCTGAAGCATAAAATTTAAATTCGTATGTGAATAATATAAAAATCTCCTTGAAAGTCGAAACTTTTTTTAGTCGAAAGCCAACTCTATGACAAGTGAGGAAAGACGAGAGTCCCATACAAATATTATTAACCTATTTACGTATGTTAATTTTAATGTCTATGATCTAAAGGTCTTGAGGGCCATCTGCGCAGATGGAAAGTTTTAATGCTCCTCAATAAATAAAATGAGTACTCTAACTACTTTTTTAAATTACTATTATGTAGTCTTTGCATCTCTGAAGAAATCGCTACCTGTGGTTTCACTCACGTTAAGATACGATTTAATATGCACATGACATGCGCGTGAGTTTATAGATTTACTCGTGTTTTTTTTATAATGCAGGGGCAAATCGTAAGTGACCTCTCACTGCCGGCCTTTAAGATGCCTATACGCTCTTTTCTTTTCTTTTCATAGTTACTGAAATGGCGTTTTCAACTTAACAAAAGAGACTCTTCCCCTCTTCGAACTATTTGGCTATTTCTTCTGATCGAACTATTTGTTACATTCGCATAGTCTTCACGATATATTATTTAGACATAAAAGACTTTTTTAGATTTAAATAAATAAATTTATCATTTAATTTTCATTCGGATGCAGCTTACGGTTAGTTCCCACCTCAGAGTTAAGTTTTCCATATCAACAATCGATATCTTTCAAAGACATCCAATTTTATATTCGCATAGTCTGCAACATATACAAGGATGTTATACTTATATATACAATTCTTCATATAACAAGATGACAAACTTTTACCATCTTTTGCACGGGACCTCCTCAGCTTTCCTGCCAAGTACTTTCTAATCGCAACTTCTAAACATAATTTAAACAATAAATTTATTATATAATTCCGGTTAACAACATTCGCATGGCCATTCGTGCGCGTAAAAACCTTAGATACAACGTGACCATTTCTGCCTCAGTTGCTTTAAACCCTTTACATAGTAAAATAAGAATATATAACCTCTAATACAACAGCATAGGGCTCTGTTTTGAGTTTATCCACGTAATTGTTAGACCTAGGACTATCTCACGACTTTATTCTAGACTTTGAAGTGAATTTTTGTTTCAGACTTTTGACCTCACATCAGTGTTGATTGTATTTTATAAATTATAACAAGATTTCTCTATTAATAAATGTGGTTATGCGTTCTATTTTAATTAGAATGGGATATTCAGAAAAAAATATTTTACGAATTTAAAATAAAATTAAAAATAAACACAACTGCATAATTTGATTATTTCTATATTAAATATTTGTACCAGTTTGTTGTCTGCAAGAGGCCAGGAGAGCTCAATTAGACAAGACCAGAGAATCCAGTTCAGATTTACCTCAGTTTAGCCTCTGCTCAATGAACTAAAATAGAGCTTTAAACATAATATGAACGAGAATATTAATATAAAGACTAAAATTAAATACTTAGTATTTGCCATTCGAAGGGCATGGGTTCGAACCTGACTGTACGAAACCAATGGTTACAACGAATGAAAACACAATGACCTTGGGGTCTCAAATGGCCTATTTATTCTAATTGTCTATGTAAATATCAATGATAGAGATAAAAAGAACATCACTCCGAACGAGTCTAAAGTCAGTTTTACAAATACAATGACCAATATAATTGAATCACACAAAAACGATCTCTATATAATAGACTGTAAAACAAACATAACTGATAAAAATGTAAGATTAATTTATTACTACCAAAATTTTTATACTGCAAATACTAATAATAAGGCGTATACAAATCATCATTACCTAATTAAAGACATTTAAAAAAGCAATTAAAATAACAAACGACGGCTACGCCTAGAAATGACTAAGTAATTTACAGGGTTATTAAGCGTAAAAAATAAACAAAATAACAGTGCCCAAAACAGACATTGTTTTAATTTCACCTCTAAAATGGATTCTATAAGCGCTCAAATTAATAGAGCATGTTTTTCATCGTGTTGGATGACCACCAATTCAATTTAATGCGGATAAACGTTCTTGTTAGTAGGATCAACAACTCTGTTATTCTTAATGCTTAAGGATAATCTGTAATGTTTTAAACGTTCAAAATAATAAGTTAAATTTATAACTGTAAAGTCTACTATGTGTTGAATCGTTATGATATTTTTTGCGTAAAATTTTCTATCTTTCTACATAAAATATTCAAATTATTCTGGTTAATACTTTTAAAATGGTAAAACGTCTAAGAATCATAAATTAAAACAAAAGGCTGAGATAATCGCATCCTCTTAAAATAACTTTATAAGCTGAACAAAATTTGCTATTTTGCATAATTGTCTCGCTTTTATCAAATTGGTCTCTTCTTAATATTAAATCTTTTTACTCCTATTACACGTTTGCTACAATCTTATAAATATATATGTAATATATAAAAAAATGAAATGAAAATATTTTTATTTAAATAAAACGATTATTAAATGTACACTCAATGAACTTTAATTCAATTTATATTTTAAACATAAAACCAATACATTACACATAGGTATACTATATATGCCTATATATCGTATACCGACCGTTATCCCCAAGAAATATTATGCGTGGGTGCTGCCATAACTGATAAACGCGACAATAATGACAATATATGTATAATATTATATTTTAAGTACTAAATATATCACACAACACCTGTCTAGCGGTAATTTTAACATAGCTTGAACTGCCCCATCTAGGTAAAACCATAGTAAACATCTCTAAGACAAATAGCCTTATGGTTACCATAATCCTGAGTAACAATGGGTCGAGGGGGGTCATCGACCCGGTCACAGGGTCGCGGACCGACACACAGATACTATTGTATGGATACTACACCATTAGCACGCTTTCAGATCTTCGAGATTTATTGCGTCGATATCCTATGTAATTGGTAGCGTTTAGTAGACTGTTGAATTAGCATGTTACGGTATTCCGCTCTATTTTTATTTCACACAATTTGAATTGTCCATGATCAGAACTAAACAGACTGCAATACTGTTCTAGAAGTAAATAAAATAGTTGTTCCACTGCAATGTTTAGTTTTAGTTTTTTTCCTTAATATATATTATATTATGGTACTTTTAAAATATTGGCTATTTCTAACTGTTCATATCACAGTTTTGGCCGGTTGACTGTTCTCATGTTTTTTATTTTCTGGTTTATATTTGTATGTCAACTGACTGGATGTGGTGTAATCTTAATAAAATAAAATAAATTGTTCACGATCTGCCATCATTTCCTCTATCATTCGAACGTACACTCATCTAGGACTATAACAATAATACTTTTTAAACGAATAATTAATTAGTACTTCTAATTAGGTATTACCTGAGAGGAGTCAGTTCTTCCCTTGATACGTTAATGTTATGACAAAAAGGTATAAAAAAAATGAAAACGTAAAGAAAAGTAATGAAGCTCCGCCTCGTCGTACTCCAATATCAATAGCCAGACGAATATTATTTTAAAATTTATACAAATGTCAACTTTGAGCGACCCCAAGTGATTCTCGGCCTCTATCATTCGGATCGGTAAATTTCAAATAAGGTTAGAGAACTTTGTCGAGGTTCAGAACTAACCTGACTATAGATATTGTTGTACTCTAGAAGCCAATACTAATCAAAAATAAATAAATAGAAATACTATTATCATACAGTGGTACATTTCAAACAAGAAAGAACGAATGCTATAATTTCGTTTCGTTCTTTGAATCAATGCATTTTAATCGTCACTTATTGCATGAAATTTGACTGTCCTGATACAAAGGCTAGTTCCCTGAGGATTAAAATGAACTGATCCGTTCATCCGATCTTCGACAAAGGGAGCTTAATCCGATCGATTTTCGCTTTATCAAGATATGATTTTAATAAGTTCGTCTTTGTTGGACACAAAATGTATATTTAATACGAAATAAAAAGACAGCTGAGATATCAATACTGGCTAAGGGAGTTATTCAAACTTAATCACGGATTCACAAATATTTGTAAATTACCAAAAAACTAATGAATTAGGTAAAATTCCCTACCAACGTTTTTAGACTTCGAAGATTTCATGTTAATTTACGGAGTCAGCCTGTGTTCTAGTATTTAACGATTAACTAATAAAGTTAAATAATATATCATATTGTTGAAATGTATTTATTATAATTATAAAAGCTACTACATGTTTAAGTACTGCTTCCTTAGTTTTAATATAGTAACGTATGTAATCTACCTAGTATTGTATTTATAAGATGTTATTTTAAATTCGACGAAATTTTTTTATTATCTATTATTTTTGATGGTAATATATATATAATGTGTAATAATAAAATGGGTAATATATAAATGTAATAATAATTGCAAAAATTAATATCTGCCTCCTATTTGTGAAAGTTATATGTGGTTTAAACGAATTTTCTTACTTTTTCTGGGTTAAAGGAGGCAATAACACCAAGATTAGCTATCCAATGAAACGTGAGTAGACGTGAAAATGTTCCAGCACTCAATATAATGTACGCTAACGCTATTTATACCGACTCACTTTCCGATAGCATCGCAGCCGATCGTCGGCCGATTTTCATCATAACTTTATATTTAAAACTCGTCAGCTGCCAAGCCTTTTGTTAATTTTGGCGCGCTTTACGATCTATAAAACCCGCTATTTTCACGCAAGATGGCGGCGCAAAGGGCGCGCAATAGTATCCGTTTTTGTATTTTTATCGAACTCTCGTAAAGTACCCTTAAAAATAATGGTCAAATAAAAAGCAGAACATCCGTATGACACAATTTTGGAAAACGTGAGTGGTATCAACATAATTAGGTGAATATCTGAAATGAAAATCCGCAAAGTAAATTCGTGTTTTTATTATACCTGCAAAATATGATTTACTCTCAAAAATATCGTACCAACCACTTTTTATTCCGTTTACACAACGTTGGTTTTTATGATACTTTTGAAAAACCATAAATAGTCCTACAAAAAGTCCGCCACATTATATATCTATATCTTATATGCATGCAATAAAAATTGTTACTTTATTTCAATAATTAATTGATTCCTACATGAGAATAGATATTTATAGTTTCTTTTTATATTAAATATATAATGTGTACTTATTTATATTAAAAAGTGTGTTCGGTCCTTTAAATTAACGTCAGCGAAGCTGCATGCATCATTTACGCAGTTATACGCAGGTAAATATAAATTTCAAAACTTTAATATATCTACTTTGAATTGGGTACTTCTTGCAAACAATGTTGGCGATTCTGATGTACACCTCTAAAACTAAAAATCTCTAAATTTAGGTTTAGACCTGTCATACGTGTGTAATGTGTGTATTCTATATACTTTTAAATAAATTTAAATTGTCATTTTAAACTGACAATTTACACCTTACTGCTATCAATTTAAAGATATACAGAATAGGTCACGCTCTCTAAAACTGTTTGACAGGTCTAAGGTTATTAAACAACTTTTTTGAAAATATCAATTGTCATATTGAAATTGACGCATTATTAAGAACGCACAGCACTTCCAAAGGTTATGCATTCATTAAATTGCTTCAAGAACAACGAAATTGGCAAGGTACTAATAAAATTTCCCTATTCATAACTGGGGTGGTCAGCCAACCGTGCCGGGATTTGCAACGACGCCATTTTGACATTCATCCTGACCTTATTTTTTGACATTTCGCAGCCATTTTGCAATTCGCTAAGGAATATATAAATGATATTTTGAAAGGTTTAGTTAATGTCAGTTTCGTATTGTGAACTATATGTTGATTTACTTTCATTATTATTTCTTATATAGCCTTAGACATAGTATGCTTTTTATTTAATAGTTTAAAAGTACAGTGTTGTTTCGCTGGAATGAAAATATTACAATTTCAAAATGCACCTTAGTAATGCGGATTATTTTCTATCGCTAAACGTTATAAAATTTTAAATTATTAATAAATGAACGTAACACTGAATTTGAACAGTTTGAACTGCTTTAACAAGTCATTTGCAGTCCTTTAAGCCAATTAACTCCGCAAATCCCACAAGGGGCTATAAAAATCAGGCAAATGAGGGTCTGAACGACCCCTGGACCCGACACAATACACAATTGCAGATGATATGAACTATAAGTTGTTTTATGAAATTGGACCACCGTTCAGACCTTATTTGACAATAAAAACTTTTAACACTGAATATGGGTGAGGTATCTGCACGTTTATCGAAAGTAATGAAAGATAACGACATACATGTAGCCTTCAAAACGAACAATTCGTTGAAAAATAAATTGTGTAATAATAAAGATAAAATTATTACAAAATATCAGTCCGGGATTTACTAACTCCAATGCCCTGAATGCGACGGTGTTTACATAGGTCAGACTGGACGCAACTTTGAGACTCGACATAGGGAATATATTGCTGCCTATAGGAGTGGTCATCCGGAGAAATCCCATTTTGCCAAACACCTTTTAGAAAGTGGACATAGGGTATCTAATGACCATTCCTATGAGCTATTACATAAAGGTGACAAAGGCTTCCGATTGAGCGTATTGGAGCAACTAGAAATTATCAAAGAAAAGAGCCACAATAGATATGCATTGTTAAATGAACAAACTTGTTTGACGACGTCACCGTTGATCAATTTGTTCGGTGGGGGGTTTGGTGGGGGTAGTAGTGTATAAAAAGGGAGGGTTTGGTTAGCAGCGTTCACTCATCGAACGCTGTTCGTAGAGGCAACATCTCCTGATCATGCTCCGGTGTCGGATCGAAACGTACGTCGAGTGGTTGTGGGTTTTTCGCGGAGTACTGCTTTCATACTGGTCTATTGGGATTTTGAACTGAATAAGGGATTCAAATAATATGGAGTTTTCTTTCTTTTTCGTTATGAGCTTTGTCCTAACAATATTTAATCATCTGGGTCTTGTGGTCAACCGTAATATTATTAACCGTAATTGATACCTGTGACAATATAATGCGAGAAAAGGAAAAAATGCACGTTTTCAGAAAATATTTCCTTCTTATTGATAAAATAGTTGTGATAGTACTCGTATAATTTTCCATAAATGGATATTATGGAGGTTTTTCAATATAATTTAATTCATCATTTGGAACTACATTATTGAGATTAGCATTCAACTAAAAAAACTCCTCAGCTCTACATTGATCATTTTTGAATCAACCAGACTGTCGATATTTGTACATAATACAAATAATAATAATAATAAAGCTTTATTTATTCCGAATAAATTTACATTTGTTTTTTATTAGTTAAGTAATATTATTAATTAATTATTTTTATCGGTATGTTAGTTTTTAATTATATTTTAATTTAGTGGTTGAAATTTATCAGACCCCGTTTGGGTAAAAGCCTCCTCCATTATTTGGAGGGTGATGGTCATTTTCCTCCACGATGACCAGTCGGCTTGGGGGGGCTTTTACATAATACAAATAAATAATACTAATTCAGTATAAGGGCTTAACGATTTTTTTTTAAATTTATTAAACAAACACCTTGTTCGACAATGTGAAGAAAAACTGTTGCCATTCCGTAGAAAATCCCTTTCAATTTGGCCAAGAAATCCATGCAAATCGTCAAAGAAAATGTCTTATTATATTTTATTGGGAGTTTGAAACGTTCGGGCGAATTCAAGCGAAATAATTGGAGCTAAGCCGGAAGAGATGCGATTTAACAATACTAGGATGTGGCGGATAAAATTGTTTCATGTCCCGCAAAACTATAAGCCCCATTTAGTGTTTTTCTTTTAATAGGGATGAATTGCCTTCACAGAGACAAATGATTAAAAAAATTACGATCTATCTACGAAAGACTAATAAGTAATTTACATCTAACTTAAATTGCTAAAAGATATCTATACTAATATATAAAATTGGAGTGTCTGTTTTTAATATTGAAATAACCGTTTTTTAATACATGCATATGAATATATATACGATATATACACCAAAATGACATTTTTTTAAATTTTTGTCTGACTGTCTGTCTGTTTGTTCCGGCTAATCTCTGGAATGGCTGGACCTATTTTGACGGGACTTTTTTTGATTGGTAGCTGATGTAATAAAGAGTCACTTAGGCTACTTTTATTAGGGTTCCGCAGCCTACGTAAAGGAACCCTTCATCATGTCCGTTCCTTCGCCCGTTCTCACTCTAGCGTCGAAACGGTTAGTGTTAGGAAGATGGAACTTTGCACGGATATATGTGTATTTACTACGCCGATAAAAAGCTAAAATAAAATTACGTAATAAAAAACGTATACAATATCTAGTAACGCGCTGCAAGATGATCTAAGCCGTAGCTCGCAAGACATGCCACCACTCTCTACTGGGCCTATATAATTCCCCTAATCTGTTCTTATCTTATCTTAATTCAAAATATTGTGATTAATTTTTACGGCTTTCCTTTTTTGTCTTTAAGTAATAATTATAAATCAAGTACATTTGTGTTTATTTAGTTAGTGACGTAGATAGCACATGTTTTCTAAAATAAGTATTTTTAAGTTGTTATACCTAATCCAGCTATACAAAATAAAATAGTGCATCAAAGCTACGCTAAGGCGGTACGAAGTTCGCCGGGTCAGCTAGTATAATATAAAAATAGTGTCCATTAACACTTCTTACAGTCTCTAACAAAGGTCTGATACTTTTTTAATGTGTAAAATTTAGTTAAATCATTTATATAGACGTAGTATAACTTTTGTTTTCAATATTAGTTCAGGCAAATCAGGCTAGAAGTTTGAACCGCGGTTATAATCACAATTTAATATACTTTTAACCAATAATAAATCTTATGCGTTGAGCTAGATTTTAGTTCATTGATCTTTACCTGTTGATATGAATATTTCACCTCGTACTTCAGTAAATGTGGAAATTAAAAAAAATAGGCATCCACAGACATAACAGATATGCTAAATGCTTGACCCACTAAATCCAGCTTGAAATACTATTTTAAAACGATATTTATCGGTACATCGCAACTGAAAATGTATTAGCAATTTTATGCTGAATGGATCGCCACTCGCCCCTTTTACACTTTACGACACGACTATTCTTGACATTACGACCCTTTTACGATCGGGTTAGTGACCTTATGGACTGGATAGCTGTTGCAAGTAACGAAATAACAAAATTAGAATGCGTAAATTGTAATGATTTGTGAATACATTGTATTTTTTTTAGTCCTGTAATAAATCAACATCTATTTGGTAAATGATAATCGCAGATGTGTTCAAATTTATTCAACCGAAAGGAATCGTTGAACTATGAATCATGCTAACCAAACCTGACCCCTAAATTAGCGCCGTAATAAGTGCACATAATTTGTAATTAGAGCTCCTGGATCGTGACTTGTGAGTAATGTAATGACTCGTGCATCTTCTCTATAATTTAATTGAACAGAATATTTGTTCCTGAATACATAAGTTGATTCCGCAAATATATTAAGATTAAATTTGGAAGATTTCATATTAGCTTCTTGTGACTATAGAATGCTAGAAATATTATCTAGCTGTTGTGTGTTCGGGGAGGAACAGCATTTAGGATTTTTTTTAATTTTACGTAATATTGAAATCGGGTCGTAGATTATAAATAAGTAGAATCCCGAAAGTCCAACGGGAACCCGTAATTTCCATACATTACCGACATTTACATAATATGTATACGGCACACATTTCACAAACGTCCGTCATGAATAAAACAGACATTTTTGCGAGTCTCTTTTGTTCTCCGAGAATTATCATTAATTTTAAAAAGTGTGTCAGTTGTTCAGAGTTTAAAATATGATTTCGGCACAGAGGTTTTGCACAACGCGGGAATAGTATATTGTAATTTTCAAATAGGTTAAATTTTTTTCACTGTATTAAATTTTAAAGTTTGGTTAAAATTCTAACTGAAATGGTTAATTTATTATATATAATGTTATAAATAAATAAAACGTTTCATTGATTAATACACGTATTTCTTATAATTTAACTCGAAGATATGTGGGTAATTTTAATGTAAGTAAAAAATTCCACTCTTAGCTAAAGTAATCTAAAAAATATTTATAGCTAAACATTAATAACTCCAAATTTATTTCTTAAAAAAGAAGCGATGAATGAATGTATCGGTGCACCGGCGCGTGCGCAAAGAAACAGATGTCTCGAGTTCGATGCCCGGTTTTGGCGGCCTACGCGCCTCTTATTGGGGGCCTCTTCGCTGTATACAGCATGTCATTAAATGTGGACACACTTTTGAATTATAATCGTTTTGATCGTTAGTGATAATTATCCTAAACAAAATGCACAAAGCATTATAATAAATTTAAACTCTTACTAAAATTAAAGCTGTTTTATAGGTTCGAACAGAATTAATTCTTCGTACTGTCATAATATAGTTATACTATTTACTTTAAAACTGTCACCATAGTAAAAAAAGCCATTGTTAACGGTAAAAGAACCATATTTATTCCTATATTTCCCTGTGACAATTTTGAAAGCTTTTACGAAATTAGAAAATGACTATTACATTCATCATTTAAAGAAAAACACTTTGTTAACGGATTAAGTTATGTATTTTTAACAAAATTTACGTATATATTAAAAAAAACATCCGACATTCATCATCTCACATGTGTTATTGGAACAGCCTGTATCGATGTTTTATTTTTACTTTCATCATAAACTCGATTCTTTTGTTCTTTGATGTAAGTCTTACCGCCACATGGCCACTTCGTAACTGAAATAACGTGTGTTCAAGAGTGTGTCGGCTTTTAGATCGAGATACATATACAGTTGTGAGTGGACGTTCCTTGCCATTTTATTTATTTACGCACTTTCTGCAGCGCACCATCGCCATGTGGAACCAGCTGCCAAAAATCTTTCCGAAAAAATACGACTTAGGTGCCAGAAAAGACCGTATAGGCATCTTAAAAGCCGGCAACGCGATTATGTGGCCTCTGCAATTGCGAATCAGGTGAGCCTCCTGCCCGTTTGGCTCCTGTATTATAAAAAATACAAGGAAACATACAGTACATAGTCCGAGTCCGCCTTATCGCTTAAGGGTTCCAGGCAACCCGTGCTATGGGAGAGGTGTAAAAAAGGAACACAAAAGTTACAACAAATTAAGATTTTTTTAGTAGTAGTAGTAAGATTTTATTCAGGGGCTAAATTGACCCAACGTAGACGAGGTAGAGTTTATAAGTATTATAATACGAACAATAAATAAACTTATATACTTACACTGCGAATGCGAGAAAATAATACAAAAAGTTGTTAATATTATCGAAAATTAAAATGTTTGCCCCTAGAGGATAAAGTGCTACTTGGGCGTCATCGCAACACTGTCGAGATTTTTGAGCAATAGTGGAAACGTATTAAGCAAGAACATTCACCCTCAGTAATTAATTTCTGCGCTATCAAACCGGCGCCAAATCTCGATAGCACTTCATTGTCATGCTGAATACTTATTCGTAATGAGCATTTACGAACCACTGATTTTTATTTTAGAGCCTGGTATAATTATATAATAATTTTATCAGGAAGAATCATTTCTACGTTTGTGATTTACAAATATAATGGACTGGTTGTAGCTAAAATCAGAAAGAATTCTCAAGGAGTGACATTTTAATATTAATTAGTTATCGTGTGGAATTATCTTCCGCTCTTATGTTTATAACAAATAAATGCGGAAAAACACTTTTCTAACGGATTTAAGTTATGTATTTTTGCAAAATTTAAATATAATTACATTTATATTAAATATAATAACATTATTTTTTTAAAAACTCGGACGTTTCGCGTGCTTTACAGCGTGCGTGATCACGGTAGACTTAAGACAAAAGGTGTTCATTGTCAAAATAAGTGTCACTGCAGAGAGGTTGTATGTTATTTGTATTTATTGACCCGGAGTTGGTATCGACTACATAACTTAAATCCGTTAAAAATGAGTAACAGTTATGTTAATAAAAGACAATATTAAATAAATGTAGCTTCAACGTCTAATGTTAAAAAGTTGTTGATCGTAACGTTAATATACTTTGCCATTGTAGTTCATTGTGCGTGTGCACAGTACAATACGAAGCCTACTTCCACACAAAGAACGGACCGGATGTCGCTTCGTTGCAATCACTCGCTTAATTTCCCTGGTAGTGTTAGTTTAAGTCCGTATTTCTGTTAACGTACTATATAATATAATCGAGGGAATTATTGAACTTCATTAAGGATATCACATTTATAAGAATGCACCTTGCATCGTTCAGGAATCAAAAAAATGAAGAGTAAAATGTTCAAAGGGGTTTGGTACCTGCAGCTGAATTCCATCATCGTTTTCTTCACAATTTCACCTTTACCTTCATGTACCCTGTCCTCAACTGAGCTCTTCGGAAGGCATTTTTTAACGCGCAATACCATCAGCTGCCAATAGAGATATTTCCGAACCAAAGGGACTTAGAGAATTTCAAGAAAAGAGCGTATATTATTAAGATCGTGTGAGCCATTTACCCGATAGCCCTTAAATTAAATTCATTAGGTAAGTTAATAACAGATATAACCGGTGCTTAGACGATTTATAGCAATATACATATTTTAATAATTTAATTTTAAATTCGCAGAGAAGCAATTTCACACACAGATGATTTTCGCCATATACAACCGTTCGTGCTGAAAAGATTTCATTAATATCGCTAGAAAATTCATTTTAACCTAGTTTCAAAGTTTGTGAGTGGAGTTGAGTTTTAGTTTCTGCTTGTCGATGTTTTTTGAAAAGAGGCTTTTGCTTCTATCGCATTGTACCAGTTCTGCCTTTGTTCGTAAAATAAATTACATTTTTCCATACGAGTGTATGTCTTTTATAGATTTACAAGGCGGATATATAAGAAAATTGTGGATGGTGGAGGCGGTACTGGGAGACCTGCCTGAACTTTTTCGGGTCAGATTCAGAATGTTCTGGTTAAAGGACAGGTCCAAAACATTCAAAGTCGTCGAGCATCTAAGATAGTTAGAGTGGAGGAAGCGAGAGTGGTACGCGATAATCGTAGCAAATGGAAATCTGTGGTCTCTGCCTACCCATGTAAAACAGGCGTAACTAATTTAAATATAAAGTAATATTACACACTCGATCGGTTTGCCCCATTACAAGCTTTTGTTGGGTGCACATATATATCCACAAACCTTTTATAAATATATAACATCTAATTAATATGCATACAAAAATATTGTGATTCGAACCTGGGTCAATCGGGCTTACGGGACGATAAATATAGAATTAATAAAGGTTACTTCAAATTTATTAAATCTTTTTATTTGGTTTCAATCATAACATATGAAAATTCTAATTAAAATCTACAATATGGGAGGCGAACACCGGAAGTATGAGGTATGAGGGTGTATCTCTAACAGCTAATTACATTAGCTGCGCACGCGCCGCACGTGCAGCGCATCTGTACTCTGTAAACACTAGGCAGGGGTGAGAAACCTTTTGGAGCATTGCTCCATTCATCTGAGGTATCGTATCGATGAAGCATTGGTTAATGATACTTCAATTTCATTGGAATATTAAAATTCTTGCCGAACTACGCCAAGGCGATTCGTGTTTTACATTTTTCAAAAGTAGATTTTTCATGGCAACCAACCAGAAAAGTGAATTGAAGTTCTTACTTTTCTATCTACATGTTCTACGTTCATCTAAAGTAATTCTAATTGATGTAAACTAATAAAAAACTTAATTGCACACCCCTGATTTACATAACGTAAACAAATACCATGATAATGATTCCACACGAGAGCTGCCGCTTGGGAATCTCTTAGATTTCAATGCAGACGAAATACCTTTAGCTTTACCTTACGCTAACATAGTCTATAATAGTATGTTTCTATTAAACAGTATAGAATAATTTCGAAACAATCTTCATTTAGTGCATAAATTTTCCCAAGTATTAGCATACGAAAGAATTACACTTTGACAAAGTACTAATTATAACATAGCTGCTTTAATTAAAATACAGGAACTAGACAGGCATTTCGCTTTGAAACTATGGACGTTAATGTCAATAAACGCAGCGGTAATTGAAAATTTTAGTTGTAATTACTGCGAACGAACTTTTTGAATTACATTGGTATACTTAAAATACCAGTAAGCTTTCTGTAAAGTTCTTACATAACATGATTTATGAATAAGCTTAAAACAGTCGCTGGATTGAGGAATTCAACCACTTCGGATTTATAGCATTACAGAATCTATAATTAATAACATAAATCGGATGAGTTTAATTGCTTATATCAGGAATTTCTTTGATAGTCCATTTATAGACATAATAATTACTCTTATATATTGGTGAAAATCGAGCGGAGCGTTAAAGAAAAAATTGTGGAATTCGTTATATATCTATATTTTTTATGTTTAGGGTATGCACGTTACGGAATCTACGCGGAAATTGGGAGACAACTAACTCAATAATAATGATAGGAAGATCCCTGACTAAGCCAATATGTTAACCGGTATATGAAGGCATAATCTGCGAATGTGCCAGACTGAAAAAATTTCGTTTGACAGCGCGTGAAAATAGATTTAAATTTGTGTGGCGTTCTGAATTGAGTATTGTAAATAACATGTCAAGACCTACACTGATGAGTCGATCTAAGCTTAAACGATATATGATGGATTAAAATTATTCCCTGTTACAGAACGGAAAGTTATTTAGCCTGGAGCCTGTTATGACGTCACTGGCGCCGATGGGTGACGTCACTGTCCGGAAGCGACAAATTCAAATTGAAGAGTACTGTGATGTTCCAAGGCTGAACACACAATTCTATTCAATTACATTAATATCAACAGCAGTAGTACTTAGTTGGTAATGCTGCAATCCTATCTTATAGACCAATGTTTTTATGTTTTAACATATTAAAATATATAAGTTTATTTACTTTACTTTGGATGGTGGTATGTTCCTTAACAAATTTTTTATATCTACTTAACGAAGTCCTAAGTACGAAAGTCAAAGGTGGGATAAAACCTTTTTTAATAAATTAGATTACTTTTTTTATAAAATAATTGTAGATACTTAGGTTAAAATGTCTTTTCTATTCCTTTTATAAATGTGAGAAAATCCAAGTTACAAGATACTCCAATGCTTTCCCGTTTTTACCAATAACAATTAATTGTCTCTTTGTTAATAAACCACTAAGCGGAACTAGCGCGAACTATTTTAGGAAATCTTACCGAGTAATATACCATATTTTCATTTGCAACAATTTTACACTACATTCTTACCCCAAGCGTATATGATGACGTAAGCTGTTTCTTGTGAGCATGTCATGTGATGAGATAAAAGGATTTGTGTGTCGTCTATCCGAATCCGAGATTGCAAGCCGTAGATTATATAAGGATTCTAGGAATTATTCTTGCTGGACACAGAATAAAGATAATTTTTTATAGTTTTATTAGCTTATACAAAAAATATCTTATAAGTTAACACATAGTTCAGTTTCTGATTATATTAAATTGCTTTGTATATTAGATCGACGGCCCGTTTTGGTTTGGGGTTTCGATTTCTTCCTCAGAATAAGTTGTTTTTAATACATAAAATCTTCATCAAATTTTAATTAGATATCTTAAAATGTTCAGCAAGTACTCTAAGGATAAAAATGCACGAACATTATTTCTTTAGACTTCCTGAATAATTGTTACAATTTGGATTAATATTTCCTGATATCGAGTACAACCACGTAGTCTTAATAATAAATTAGGTTTATTACATAAAAACCGAATGAGGAAATACATATTTATAACTACAACAATTAAGGGATAAATAAAGTAATGAAGCTAAGACACAAAACATACAAAATTGTAAACACCATTTGTATGTCGACAAAAAAACTTAAAAAGTAATATATTTTAAAGACGGGCAATTTTTACCTAACGAATACGAAGTCCCATAAAGCCCTTGCGGAAGCTTAAACGTAGGTCAAGAGGTCTCTTCCTGCGATCCAATTTACTATGAGTTCAAAGGAGTTTTATTTTTTAACGATTTCCACAGACCTACGCACTTAAGTTTTTTATTACTTGTTCAACAGCTGTACCGAGTGTGTTCTGTATTTATTGTTTCACGACTTTTAGTTCTACGGTTTAGAAGTCAGATATGAAACGCCCATAATGCAGAGACTTTTAATTAATTTAATTTGTACAATATTGAATTTGCAATAAAAAGATTGTAATTCAAAACTAGTTACATTTTTTTTTCAAATTGGGTGGATGTTACATGGGCGGAAAAAATAATTATTTTATTATAATAATATATTTGACATAGGAATCAATTTATTTGTTTTACTGCCTAATTGTAGGTTATAGGTAAAAAACTTATGCTTAGTCTGTGAAATTAAAACATTAATTGGTAAGAAATTGATTGTCTGATATGAAGATATTATTTGTGTTTCTCAATTGATGGTTGCTGCACTTCTATTGGTGTAATTTTTCTATTGTCAACTACACCTTTAAGAAAAAAATTATACAAGCGTATCGTTATTTGAAAGGGCGGCAACGCACTTGCGATCCCTCCAGCATTGTGAGTGTCCATGGGCGGCGGTATTAGTTAAGATCTGGTGAGCCCTCTATTTTATAAAAAAATTCTATAATGATGATATGACTGTAATATCCAAGTTTAAATTAAGTTTACTCAAGATACATTTACTAACCGGTCATCCAATAAAATTGCTGCATCAGCAGCATTTTCAACCCGAATTATTACGAATACTTCAAAATTTGCGATCAACTTTCGGAATTAATAGTTTTATTAAATAAATTAGAAAAAACAAATAATTGATTTTCATCTGTTCAAACTGGCGATTGAGTTGTGACAACTGACCAATAAATACCGCCATTAAAAATAACGGGCGTTTCATACATTGGAATTATAATTAGAACTCTCGCCAGACTGTTTTGTTTGTATAACCTCCAGAAAGTCACGGCAAAAGTGTCTCAATTAGAAGCAGTCTTTGGAATCAGTGCGTATAATGTGTTACAAAAACGTATTCCGAGAAGTTGGCGTATTAAGAAGACAGGACATAGAGGGCCGAAGTATAAGAAGGAGGGAATACAAACTAGAGAACCTGAGTTTATCCAAATAAGTAGATATGTTCAATCACTTAAAATCTATGGCCCAAGTTTTCTTCCAGACATATATCAGATCCTAGAATTGATTTTCATCACACAAATAAAACGTGTCATCAGAAAATATTAATTTATTATCACAAAGATTAATACAAAATCTTAAAATTATTGATCCCGTTGAATTTTGTGATTCGTACACAATCACCAAAATTGCTTGTCGTCTAATCTTTATTTCGTAGTCAAGGTATTAAATTTATGTAGATTCTGATGTACAAACATGCTTTAGAGAGCCTATTCTGTACATTTCTTAGGTTTAATTTGTCAATGTTTGACCAGTCTAAAGCTAGATTTCAATATTATTAATTTAGTAGTTTAGAGAGTGTACATCAGAATCGTCACCACATTGTCTATAAACTATATTTGTAAACAAAATCGCCCAGGGCGGAGCTATTTGTGGCCATACAAAAACCATACACGTTAAATTGTACAGGTTCGTTATAATCTGGAATAAATTAAACAGTTCTCCAGACTGTCGATTTACGCTGAATATGATTTTGCGAAAAAAGAACTGACAATTTTTTTTTTATAATTCAAGTAAATATTGGCATACGTTAATAAACTGATAAAATGAAACCTTCAATGTTCATATAAAATTAGTTTAATAATACTCATTCTTTGGATGTACAATCACAAAAGATGAAGATTAGGAAATAAATGATAGTACAAAAAATCTAAGCACTAACACTGTGCAATAAATTTTAATATGGTTCTTTAAAAAAATTAGATTATATTAATTAAATATTAGGCGTTAGAACAATTATTCTTATACCGCCATTCCTATCTACAGATCAAGTCGTTTGACGATCTCCCTTAAAACTGAAGAAATAGCTGGTGAATACGTCGGTTTCTATAAGTCAGTCGCTTTGTTTTATAATATTCATTATGTGAAAAGAAAATTTTAATGGTGGCAATACTGATGTGAACACTATATTTTGTAAAGTATATAATAACTGAGTCAAAGTATATGATAGTTAAAATCGGGGAAAAAGCTTGGAAAGCTTAGAGTTGAATAAAATATATTTTCGTTTAAGTTAACGTTTGAAATATAATCTGCCCTAAGTAATATAAAAATAGAGCTTAAAACTACTTGGTTACTTTTCAAATGCTTAAAATAGTGGATAGTCTAATCTCTGAAGATCAATCGAAATTATTAAAATTTTTCACATTATATCTAATCGTCAGTCTACATTTACTTTAAAGTAAAAACTTTCATGGTTAAAAAATTAAAAAAAAATCTCATCTCCGTCTCTTTCGTCATCATATTTAACGGAACGCAAACTTTAAAAACAAAGCTAATGTCAGATGTTAAAGCAAAGCTTCGAAATAATATATAAATTAGTTCTTATGAAAGTAAGAAAATATTTCATACTACAAAAAAATGTGTTTCTACAGCAAAATTAAAAGTCACAGTTATGAATAGTACAAATAAAGCATTAGATATTAAATAATATTTAAAATCAATAAAAAAAAATAGTTCAATTATTCGGTCTAAAATGTGACGATTTCCGTATAAACTTTGTGAAAAATAGCCACAAGTGTTAAAATAAATTTCCCTGTTTTAAAAGACGTACATTTAGTATAGTCTTTAAAGAGCGGTGGAGGTCACCGGCTTCAGCCCTCGAACTAATATAGTAGGCGACAGATCCCTTGTGAAATCGTCCAATACCTGAAAATGATATTAAAATATTTTTTATTAAAGATAAACACTTTGATAACGGACAAAGTTATTTATTTTTAAAAAACTTTTGAAAAATCCTTCCGGTTTCAGTCGATCCCAACGCCGGGGCAATAAATACAGATAACAAACAACCTCTCTGCAGTGACACTTATTTTGACAATTAACACCTTTTGTCTTCAGTCTACCGTGAGCACGCACGCTGTAAAGCACGCGAAACGTCGGAAAGTTTAAAATAATGTAATATACTTAAATTTTGTAAAAATACATGACTTAATCCGTTTATAAAGTGTTTTTCTTTAAACCGCAATGAAGGAATACTTGCGAGGGTGCTGACACTTGCCTTGAGGTACTGCTCGCAGGTGGGCTCGTCCAGGGGGCTGGCTTGGGGCGGCAGCTTGGGCGGCCGAGGCAGCTGCACGAAGGCCACCGCCGTTCCGTCTTCGCAGCGGCGCTTGATTATTCTGTTCACCCTGCGAAGGAGACGGGCGTTCGCCTTCATTCATTTCTTTCATTTTGTTACTTAATACAACCTTATCAATGTCAATAAAAGAATGAGATTATATCAATAACGTACAATGCACTTCGTTCATGTTGTTTCTTATTGAAGACAACCTAAACAATGAATGTCAATTTATGTCAATAAAAGAATGACCTAATCGAGTTTTGTATCAGGGTAACAACTAACAAAGACCACTGTCAGAATGTGACAGTGTCAGCATCAGCAATAGAATATACAAACTTGTGCAAATAGCTTTCGGATATTCTGCTGAACGTGGTTCCATTGTCGTAGCTGGTCTCCGACCATTGTCCGAAGTCCTCCAACGCTGGCCATTCGGAGACCTAAAAGTTATCTTATTAATTTAATTGTAAAGTAATTTACTAACAAAGTAACGCGAGCAATGCATCTTAAGTGATACCGCCATTACGCATGGAGATCCCTTAGTCGTGTTGGAAAGATATATTTTAAATATTTAATATTAGTATTAAGCGTAATATAAGAGAGGAAAATTCATACTTCTGAGATACGATTAGGAAAGTTTATTTTACTACATCTAACACACATTAGGGCCCCATTTTATAAGTGATTAATTATATATCATCAAAGGACGCTTGTTTGTTATATTATTTTTAGTTAAAACAAATAGATTATTATGCGGAATTGCAATTTACCCTACCAATCTCTATCCCCCGTAAATGCTTAGAAGGCTATAGTAATATAAAATTAGCACTCACCGTGTGTGTAGTAGCACTAATTCTTAACAATTTCAACAGTTCGTCCAGTCTCTCGTGCACCGGTCTAGCAGGCGATAAGGACGGGTTACTTCGCTCAACCGCGCTGTCCATACTGTCCAATTCTGCAAGGTATACTGTGTCAATTGTTATTATTTGGAAATTTTTGAATAAAGAACTAACATAGCCACCTCTACAGATGACGACACATAGAATGACGTCACACTTCAAACAATGTGTAAAATATCAATTATATTTAGAAAGATTAGATGGTTTTTGAATAAAGAACTAATATAGAGACCACTACAGTCCGATGACGTCACAATTCGAACAATTAATGTGTCAATTGTTATTTAGAAATATTTACGTTAGATGTTTTTGAATAAAGAACTAAAATAGCGACCTCTACAGTCCGATGACGACAGATACAATGACGTCACACTACGAAGAATTAATGTGTCAATTGTTATTAAGACATTTACGTTAGATGCTTTTTGAATAAAGAACTAACATAGCGACCTCTACAGTCCGATGACGTCACAGCCTGAAGTGATACTGTGCCACAAAATAAACCCTGAATACTTTTTTACGAAACGTAGTTGAAATACATACGGTCAGCATAAAGCGGTGTAGCGTCAACAACGTGCACCCGTAGCCTCAAATGCTGCCAGCCGCGCGCCGACCGCACAACAGCTGCCAGCTGCAACGCGAATAAGGCTCTCACGCTGAAGGCTTCTTCCCGCGATGGGGTCAGTAGCTCTACAAGCCACACGTCTATGTATTTGAGGCTAGCTGAGCGTCTGGAAATAATTGAACAGAGATCTTAAATTACTATACTGTGTAAACCGAAATATTTGCAATTAAATTACACACTTAGAAATCAAATAATAGAGAGAAATAGATTACATTTCATATGACTATTATGTTTGTTTCTGACTATCATCAATATTAGCGGAACATCTAAAAAAAAGAGAAATAGCCTTCGCTGCCTATATTCCTTCATTACATAACAATTTAAAGTAAATCATTCCAGTACGAAATCAATGGTTTATTGATATAAGGACACAGATATATATATATATTATATACGACATTCTTATGCCCGTTATGTTAAGGGCATTGAACCCAGGACATCTCGGTCATATGCTTATGATAAGACAAGGTCAACCAAACGGATCTCAAAGGTCACTTTCTGGCATATACAAACAAAATTCTACAAATATTACAATTAGCTAAATCGTTTTTCAATACTCTCAAACACATATTATATAACATACCGTTATAAAACTGAAAATATTTGGTGGTCTGGTACAGACTACATCGCACAATATAGTGAATGTGACAATTGACCACTGTCAGTTAAGAATAAAATAAAAATAAAAATATTAAAACACATACCTTTCTACAGCAGCCATGTCAAGTGTATGAAAATTTCTACAAAGGCAAATATTCTTCTTCACGCTTAACACATCTGTTATTATCCGGACGTATTCAGAGGCGGATATCCGGGTCGATAAGGACGTGCGAGCCGGGAATATTATTTCACCGGAGTCCAGATCGAATTGCTCCGTTTTGTACGGTGATGTGGGACTGAAAGGTTTATAATATATTTAGAAATAGAACTGCACTATTTTAACCATCTCTTTTCAGCAGAGCTAGAACACAAATAGATAGAAAGAGACGAAAGTAGCGTGTCTCTTTCGAGTGTAGGAACGTATTACGTTAGTGTTCAGGGCCGCATGCGTTCTTTTGTGTATTGCAAAAAATAATTTTGTATAAACAAACGTAGATCTTAAATTATACACTCAAATGTCTATGAACAATTTTTAAATAAAAAATTTAAAAAAAAATTTCTATAAAAAATTCTATAACACAAAAATTAATCAGGACCCATTGCAGGTCAGCTACTTAGAGCCTGTATTCTGGGTGCTTAAATAGAATAATATGTTTGATTTATACTGTTTGAGGATTAAGGATGTTCTACAAAAGCTCACTCTCTAAAGAAGTCCTTGGGCGTAGCTGTGTCCCGAAAGCCTAATAGTACGGTGTCAGGCTTCATGGCTCCCAAACCCGCGAGGCGAGTCAACTGCGCTGCGCCACTACGGATGGATTCCGCTAGGGACAGCTCTACGAAGGCTTTGACCTGAAAATATTAATCATAGCATTTTATATTAAGCTCCACTTATATTTTCTACATTATTTGAATAAAAGCAAAATGCTTTTGCTTTTGCGAAAGTTCGCCGAAAAAGGCGAGCATTCTCACTGTTACTTATTCACAATAGTATTATAATGTATATTTACAATGTCATTATTACCAATAATAGTGAAGGAAAGGATTAAAAAATGTATACATCTTAATATTATATTATATATAAATCTTAATTGACCTAAGGTATTAAATATATAGCAAAATAGTAATATAGTTAGCTTTCTATATTTAAGTTCCAGATCGGCCAAACTATAGTCAGAGAGGCTCTTAGAAATAATATTTTAACACTCGCAATAGTTTAAAGAATACCTTAAGATGATCAATAAGCTTGAGCCAGTATTTGTGTTCGGAGGCAAGAGGATCTCCGCTGCCATCCAGTTCTCCAACCCTCACGTGACCCACCACGAACAGACCGCCCTGGAACATTTAAAATTAATGTTAAGCTTACCATGTCTTCTGCTTTATTGCAGAGCTCAAATGTTTGTATGCAGTAAACTCTGGAATTATCAGTGCAAATATATTATAGCAGAACAAAATGTGGGTATTCAATTAATCTAGATAAAACAGGGAACTGTAGTAACTATATATATGATTATTATTCGTACTTTTTTAAATGTGTACAAAGTCTAAATAACCCTCGTCTAGATCCTCTCCGAAAATCAGCTTCAGATAAAAGCTTCGAAGGGAAAATTAATAAATACATAATTCTTACAAATTTGTGAAAAGTATTAATACTATTTTGGATGCTGATAAATTGTTAATAAATATATTTGTGTTACACATTTCTCAAAATAATACAATCGGCTTAAATATTCAGTTTTTTCTGTTATCAGAAAATTAAACTTACTCTTCACGAGCTTAACCTAATTTGTGTTGTGTGTAACGAATAATGTGTTAAGATATTACACTCATGCAAATACTATTAAAGAAATTTTTAAAAAGTTTCGTAGTAAAATTTAATTTATCTAAACTTTGTGCACTTACAAAAACACGACTCTCAATTTCTGTTTAGACAAAAGTTTTTAAATAAGGCAAAAATATTTTTTCTTTATTTATTTAGATGATGGATACCAGCCCTTATGTCGAAATCTACAAATATCAACTTGTACTATTTAGCAGTTTATATAATATTTGTATATATAAATATTTACATTTTGCATAACGTATTTCTACCTTTTTCTGGTCGTTGACAAAGTCGATAAGCGGCGCTGCCTGACGTGGAGAAGAGATGAGCAACAGCATCTGGGGTCGCCAGAACTTAACGTGTTCTCTGCGAGGATCTAACAGAAGCAGGTATTTACGGACCTGAAAAATGAGTAATATATATTTAACACAGATCTGTTGACATCCTTACTGGTTCAAATCAGCTATTTTTTTTTAAATGTTGTGTTCAAGTTTGGTGAATTAGTAAAGGAGAGAGAGATTAGGCATTACGTAAGAGCAACAAATTCACTTCTTTTCCATTGCTGAGGTCTATTATACAGGATTACTTTACTTTATCGAGCTATAAGCCTCCAGCCGAAACACCTAATTAACTATATACATCTATTACATATTTTGTTAATTTATGTCTTCCAAAAATAGCAACAGTTCAGTTTAACATTTTGCAAAAACAAAACGTATATGCACGTATTCCCTCTCTTTATAAATTTTTTCTCTTTCAAATAGGGGTTGCCTGGTAGAGATCGCTAATAAGGCCGCCCTTTACACTCCATTATATCTTTATTGTAAGTGCTTGTAAATTTCGTGTCCTGTCTCTTTTATGTTGTGTGATAAAGTGTAAAATAATAATAATAAATAATAAAATTTAAACTAATAAAAATATCCAAACCCGAATTTATGCATGCGATTTTTTACGAAAATTCATTTTTCTGTCATCATATATAAATATATATTAATTTATAAACGATTGTATCGTACCACTTTACAAAAAGTCGTGCATAAATAAATGAATACGGAAGTTTTTGAGGGCCGCTAAAGTCACCTGGTGGAAGATGAGAGCCTGGCTCAAACTGCCCCACTTGGGCTCGGACGCGGCCGGCGACAGCAGGTGAAGCGCCACCACCAGCGTACAGCACGCGAGAGCCACGGCGCTGGCGTACGCGGGCCGCAGCCCGAAGATCAGGGCGGCGCAGCCCACCAGGCCGATCAGAGAGCTCAGCCAGGAGAAGTGCTTGAATGTTGGCCTGAAAAAATTGTTTTTTTGCTTTGGCTTGATTTCACGCATCCTTTCAAAGTGGTGAAGCGATAGCTTTGAGAAAATCCTATATATGTAGGGGTCAGTGTTACCTTTCGGTTTCAGACATCATACTTAATTTAACTTTATATTTATATATTAACTACTTATGTGTTAGAGTTACAAGTAGGGCTTTGGGATCCGTTCTCATGTACCATCTATCTCATCTTCATCTTAGTGTAATTTGCCAAATTCATTACATAACATACATGTTAGTATAGTAACACAGACTCCTGACGCTTTTACATAGAAATTTAAATACACTATACTGTCTACTACTACTACTATATGTATACTATATATACATATTTAAATTAATTTAACAATATATAGAAATAAAATTAATTTATAATTAAAGATATATACATAAATTATAATTAAGAATTAAATTATAGTTTAAAAAAACATTTTAAGAATATTTGTTCTTCTCTTATAAGCAAGTATGTAAGTTTAAAAAAGACGTAGAGATCAGCCATTCTCGATCACCAAATGACATCATATTTTAAAAAATCAGTTATACATTGAACATCCAAAATAAAATTTACTATATACAAATATGGTGGATTATGTTTGTTAGAAATTATTATGATACATCTTGTAATGGACATATAATAAGTCTTTTACAATAAAACCTTCATCCAATTAAACCTTAATTAACCCTCTATAACTCTATTATTGACTCTGGAACATTGTATTTTAACTGTATAACACTTTTGATTTGAAATATTACTTTCATATAACTAAATATAATTTTCCACCTGAAATTAGGCGCCGACGCAAGATCAAGGCCAAGGCAGGCAAGGTTGATAGCAAAGTAACTGGTCATGAAGAGCACTGAATTCACCTGGAAACATTTTGTCTCAATTAGTAGATTCTCATGCAAACAGCTAGTTTAGATAGTAGTAGAGATAAAATACATTTCTACTATTTAATATAATTTAATAAAAAGTGTCTGATTTTATGTGTTTAGTATGTGAAAATATGTCCATCTGTGACGCTTTTACAGCTAGACAGCATTATTTGAATTAATAAAACAATACTATATGAGGTAAAATAGTACTATATTCCTACATTGTTCAAATACAATAATTTATTATAGTTGAAGAGACAGAGTGACACAGACAAACACCGTCTAAACCATTTAACCGATTTTAATGAAATTTGAATTGATGGCGACACTGGGAATAAATGTTTATGAGGTGCACGGTTTTAATTGTCTATGCTAGTCACATTTAATCAAACTGAGGGCATATATTATATTAGTATGTATAACACATAATTATAATTTACCTGAGCAATGGCGTTGAGTGAACCAGAAATAATACCAATTTGCACCAGGAGCCACGACGTAATCACAGCCAGGACGGGGTTGCCGGATCGAGGCACCATTGGACGGAGAATAAAACCTGAAACAGTTAAATTTAACCATAAACAAACATTACATTAATGGCCTCACTAACACTGATAAATAACACTTTGAAATCATAAATCTAATAAGCGCTGGTACGTTAACACTTTGAACGGAACCCTAAAAATACCAAAAAATGGACCCTATTACTGTTTGTTGTTCGTCTGTATGTATGTGCATGTCATGAAACTTTATAGGAATACATCAAATACAAAAAAAACATGAGAGCCCATACAATAAATGTGATTTTTTAAGGTAACAATAGGTAACATCCAAATAATCTGGTACATAAAATAATAGTCACCGAAAATATTATCTTTCGCCAAAGCTTCCAGCACTCTGGATGCGCCGATGAGATTCGAAAGACCAGCAGAAAAAGTCGCTGTCAGCATACCTGAAACGAAAAATTAATTCATTGAAATTTTAAAATTTTATGAATTTCACACTAATAAAATAAATTAAATTATTAATAAATCAATTTATTATAATAAATCGTTTATATATATTATTATAAAAAACTGTTTAAAATAAACTTTATTTAATACAAACCTTTTCTTGTAAACAAATTCTTTTGTTATATTACTATTTAGTCTTATTTATAGTTACAATATGTAACCCTATTTTGGCTTTACTCTTAGCATTTAAATTCTATACTATATGTTTAATAACGCTGTTTGAGTTAGTAAATCTTAATATATATAAATCTCGTGTCACAATGTTTGTCCGCGATGGACTACTAATCTACTTGACCGATTTGAAATTATATTGGCACACTGTGAGTAGTCTGGTCCAACTTAATAAGCTAAGATAATAAATAATAGCTAAGATCTTTAAATATAGTCGCAATTTTATTTCATTGCAAATTATTTTCTATTATATATTCAATACTCTTCGACTGGAGTAAGTAATCAATAGATGGCACTGCTATGGTAAACCGACAAACGCGTGATATAAAGATTAATTTATTAACCCAAATAAAGCATACTTTTATTGTTTAAAACGCTTTCGATTATAAACACTTAAAGTTGATAATTATTTTTATTGAAACAAAAAGTGATTGCTAGACATCACTTGTAAGGCAAAACAACGATTGCCGAGTCAGCTCGTAAATAAATAAAATAAAATAAAACCACACATAACGGCTCAATTATTACAAATATAAACCTGAATATGTATAAAACAACTCACCAACAGCAATAAATGGTGACCATACGTTAACAGGCAGCAAATACACATAGTTATTCTGAAGGAGCTCCCTCGAGCAAGTGGCCGCAGTCAGAAAAGTCAGAGCTATGTATGACAACGCGGTGAACAGCAAGGCTGTTAGTGTACCCAGGGGAATACTGCGCGATGGGGACTTTAGCTCGCCTGAAAGTCATTTTGCTGCTCTAAGTATATAAATCGCATCATTATGGGTAGAAACAAAAACTCTAATAGACCGAGAAAACTCTCAGATGGTTTGTTGGATGGTTTTGTGGAATTTTATAACATGAACTTCCGCTAAGTAACGTCTGATTTGGGTTAGGAAATACTGGTGGTGAATAGGCATCTCGATAAGAGCGGAGCGTAAATGAAAATGTTAGGTACTGGTAAAATTGTTACTTCGTTACGAGGAGCACGTATAATAATAATTTCGTAAATAATTAATAGAATCAGGGGTTACTTTACGGAAGTCCATAATACAAAACCCTAATAGACCAATGTACAAGCAGTAGTCCGCGAAAAAACCCACAACCGGACACCGGAGCATCCTCAGGATGTTGCCTCAAGAACAGCATTTGATGACGAAGTATTGCTTGTAGATTGGTCTATTAAGAATTTGTTACAGGATATCAATCCGGGACGAGAATTAAATAGCACATTAAGGAATGATATTTTTTAATAAACTAATTATTAAGAATGTAATAATATTTTTATTATAACGTTCTATATAATTAATTGTGAAACTAGTTTAAAAACTCATCTATATGTATATCTTCGACTGTATTGTATGTGTGTAAAATATGATATGATTGTTGTGTTTCTTGTAATAATTAAAAATACCTATTGATCAGATATAGGGCAAAAATAGCAGCAAATTTCTTTAAAATCTCGAAGCCTTGACAGCTTAACAAAACTTAAGAACCTCAATGAAATTTCCTAACATTATGCATAGCAATGGCTGCTTGTAAAACAACCATTCAGAACTTCGCTAAAATGAACCCAGCTTCCCATATATATATACTTTTTTTTTTACCTAGTGGCCTACCCCCGGGCGAGGTTTTCCCCGGGCCGTGGAATATCTAGCTAAATTAAAACACAACATTTTAAATTTTTATTAACAATATATATATATATATATATATATATATATATATATATACTTACCACTCATATTAGCCCCCGCCATGACACCGGTGACTCCGGTGAACAAGACGCCGAACACTGACGCAAAGTCTGCCATTTCACCATCACTGGTACTGTAATCCCTCCCATACTTCGGATAAAGGTTTTCGTAAAAGGTTTTCACACTGAATCCGGTATAGTTAAAAGTAGTTGCGTTTACTAGACGATTCGTTTCTGGTTTCTCTATCTGAAATGTGTATAAAATAATCTTTTATTAACATAACTCATTTAAAGATAAACACTTTATTAACGGATTAAGTTTTTTTTTTTTTTTGTACGGAAAACAAACAGACATATCACTATATATAGAGAAGAGAAATTAACTATGAACATAAGAAAACTTCGGATATATCCACTTTCACTATATAGTAATAAATATATAAACATGACAGCAACTGATGTTTTAAATTATTCTTAAACGAAGCAGTAGATTATATTATACGTACTTTACAATTTGCGTGGTCACGGTTACTTTAATTTTGTAAAAATACACAACTTAATAAAGAGTTTTTCTTTAAATGTGTATAAAAGATTATATGTCAATAAGAAATAGTATACTGTAAATGAGTTGGTTAAAATTCTTTGGTAGCATACCTTCCAGGTTTTTTTAACTCAATAAAACTTGTAAACTTAGCTCTTAATAACTAACTAAGCCAACTCTCATCGGTTTGTAACATGGAATTTTCCATTATATTAATAAAAAATTGAATTCGACTAAAGTAAATATTTGTAGTTGTAATGTACAACAAGAAAATCATTCATGGACATAGAATTGATTTGATTTTTTATCAGTTTAACTGCAGTTAGATTTGTTGACCTTGGTGATATTTCCAGTACAAGTTACAGATTGAATTGAATACAGGCAGTAAGATAGTAAGAATTGGAGAAAAATGAAATTACCATAGCGGGTGCAGTAATGAAGAAACTCAAAAAAGCACTGGCCAGGCATACAACCATGGTGACCCAGATGGCTAAGCTGGTTCTGGCAAACAGCGAAGCCCCAGCCAAAGACACACTGAGGCCGATTATGTTCAGCACCGATCGGTAGAGGAAACGGTACCAATATCCGTCTGGTAGACCAGGACTGTCTCCAACCAGGTAACCTATAAGGGCCACTTATTACAACATTCTGTCTACAACACTTAAAATTACCAGTATTATTGGAGAAAAAGGAATGTTTGGATAAGATTGGTTCAGATAAGTGAGAACTTAAAATGAATGTAAAGTTCATACATATTACTGGCTTTATTATTGTAATAGTAGTATCTCCAAGTATTTTTTCTATTTAGGGGTAAATGTTAGTAAAACAAATGCATTTCCACAAATATTTCTGAAAATAATCCCTAGGTATGTTTATGTGACATTTGTATCTTAATATTAATTTTATATAAAGACTTACCGTTAGGCCCAAAATTCTCCACCAAGGCTTCAGTACAAGCAGAAATACAGAGAGCACTAGATACCACATTGGCAAAGAAAAATAGTGTTCCAATAGCACCACCAAATTCTGGACCTAGGGTCCTACTTATCATAACTGAATTTTGAGTTAAGTAAATCTCAAGGTGTGATGTAAGTACATATGAGGCAAACTGTTAATGTTTGTTGGGTCAGCTGGTAAATTAAAGTGTATACATAGTTGAATTGAAATAACCTCTATTAAAATTCAGTGTGTCTGTAGTAGTACTGTTTTTTACAAACATAAATTATAATTAATTAATAAAAACAAAATTTCATTTAAACATAGAGCTTTGTTTCAAGTTAAGGATACAATAAACTCCTCCGCCTTCCACAGCACCGTTGGTTGATATAGCACAGATGGACATAACAGTAAACCCGACTATGCCATAAGCAAGAGCAAATTGAGCTAATGTGACTAGAGTACCGGCATTGCCTACTAGGTAACCTGGAATTTTATATTAAATTAAATTACCAAACTCTAATGTATCTATCAATAATCTATAAAATTGGAGTGTCTGTTTTTAATATTGAAATAACCGTTTTTTACTACATGCATATGAATATATATACGATACATACACCAAAATGAGATTTTGTTTAAAATTTGTCTGTCTGTCTGTTTGTTCCGGCTAATCTCTGGAATGGCTGGACCGATTTTGACGGGACTTTTTTTGATTGGTAGCTGATGTAATAAGGAGTCACTTAGGCTACTTTTATTAGGGTTCCGCAGTCTACGTAAAGGAACCCTTCGTCATGTCCGTTCATTCGCCCTTTCTCATTCTAGCGCCGAAACGGTTAGTGTTAGAAAGATGAAAGTTTGCACGGATATATGTGTATTTATTACGCCAATGAAAAGATAAAATAAAATTACGTAATAAAAAACGTATAATACAAAATAAAATAGTGCATCAAAGCTACGCTAAGGCGGTACGAAGTTCGCCGGGTCAGCTAGTACCACATAAAAATGAGTTACTCTGAGAAAAACAGTTTCTGGTTTAAAATTTACAGAACGCTATTGTTTCCTTCTCTGGTGTGTATATACTATTATTATATACTAACCCATTTATTAATAAACAATAAATGAATCTAATTGCGCTATTCCAATTAAATCATGTTTAGACAGTGGTGGAGAGAATTACATGAGTAAGTTGTTTACAACCATGCAAAGTGACACGGTGAATATGTTTATTTAGAAAGAAATCATTTAATGAACCAAAGCATTTAATTGACTAGGACCTAAACTTAAACAAATTAAAAAATTCCCACACTCCTGATAAATCACATTTGATAAAAAATATTTCAATTTATAAAACTTACCCATTCTTATAAAAATAAGTGCACTAAACATAGAAAGAACCACAGGACAAAAGACACCAGCAAAAGTCCCCACTTTTTTAACTCCAGGGGCCTGAGCATGAAACTCGCCAAACTCCACATATCCTGAAAAATTTGAATGAAGATTGATCCATTTTACTCATAATAACTAAACAATTCAATTTTTCTTTAAATATAATTTCTAATATACACACGGATATATATTTTAAATGAGTATCCCATTTAAAGAATAAATCTTATTTATACAAATTTATGAAAAATACAAATTAGCAATACCTCTGGACTTCTCAACCATGACGCGTATTTACAAATCGACAACGAAACAAACAATGATAAATCTGACCTCAGTAATTTTCTTAACCTTGATAAAAAAATCACTTTTCTCAGTTACAAAACAATTATATTGAGTAATTTGTTAATTTAGGTTCTAGAAATCTGTCTGTTTGTATACACTGTGAATTTGGTAACTTTAGAAAATAATTGTTTATTTTTTTATTGTGTATTAAAAGAATATAGCAAAACTGTGATTCATTTGGGAAATTAAGCAAAGTATTAAATACCGTTGTGTGAATCAATGAATATTCATATTGTATATACTATAATAAAGGTTATTGTTAAAAGAAGCCAAATGGTGATTTTGAAAGCAATATTTATAATACAAAACATAGTTGGGGCACAATTAAAAGTTATATAAAGTGGGTGGAAACAAGATAATAAAATTCTGGGATAAAACTATTTGCTTGGTTTCTTCAATTTAGATATTATTAGTAATTGGATAGTGGACTAATTACTAATGATATAACATATCATAACCAACATTATAATAATCATTGTTTTACCGTCTCCCAATGATCTTGGTGTGGTAGAACCGCTACCAAATCTCATTCTTAGCTTATTCATTAAGCTTGGTGTGAGGCTTGATTCATGTACACTTGGAGCTAGTGGGTCCATTGTTTCTGTCATAATAGCTGAGTCTGTCTCTATGAAATAAAATATTATTTAATTTAGGAAAGACCTATTGTACCTACAACAAATTATACACTTAACTAAGTAATTTATATAATTTTTTTTCCCTCCGTCTGTCTATCTGTTTCATTTGTTCTGCAAATTGATTGCTAGACTGCCAATTTAGATGAAATTTACAATGAAATATTTAAAGGATCAGGGTCAACATAAGCTCTTTTTTTCAAACCGCTAAAGAATTTAAAGATGATAAAACTTTGTATTATAAAGTCTATTCAGATATAATAGTAAAGTATTTTACCACAAATATACATGGGTATAACCAATACTCACTACATAGTTTTGTGGGCCTCAAGTAATGGTTAAACATTTTGAAACACCACTTTATAAAATAATTAGAATACCTAGCTAAATTTTCAGTACTTGAATTCTTTTTGGATACTGTAGTATTTAAAGTTAAGTTAGATGTAAGTAAAAAGTCAATCATAATCAATCTCTAACTATACAACTAGTAAAATTCAAATTAAAGATTAGAAATGCTTACTTACTTAGATAAATATCCTCCATTATAAAGGAGGATATGCGTAATCAATATCCGATAATGTCTAACAATGTTAACTAGGATACAGCTTCCAGCTGCTAAAGAAATCTAGTAATAATAGCTAGGCCCACGATATTATGGTAATCCGTCCCACTTCAAAGTGACCTCATTCATGTTTTATGACAAATAGCAAAAACTACAGTAACTTTAATTTATGTAAACTTCGTGCCAGCGAGAGATACAAATACACGAATAAAATAATTCGAAAATTTAAAATAAACAAAATTCAATTTTATTCAACTTACAATTCCCGTCGCCTTATGAAACGTAGAAAGTATAATTATTAATGCATATTCATCTGAAAGCCTACAACATTAGAAAAGAGTTTTGGCTTTTGCTTTGTTTTCGAGAAGAAATACAAAACGCCCAACTAAACAGAATCATCAACACAATCACAAATTAAAAACCCATAATTATGTATATACAACATAAGTATGAAAGAAACAAAATGAATGTCAATTATCAAATGTCCGTTTCCACAGAATAGTCACAGATACCACTACGAAGGTTCCCTAATCTTAATATATATAAATCTCCTGTCACGATGTTTGTTCGCGATGGACTCTTAAACAACTAAACCGATTTTAAATTGAATTGGCACACCGTGGGCAGTCTGGTCCAACTTAAGAAATACGATAGTTTAGATCTTGAATTATAGTCGCAATTTTATGTTATTGCAAATTATTTGTCTGTAAGATTAACGACCGATACAGTTTGTTACAATTAATAATAATGGGAAAAGTACAGGGCAGGAGAAGGCCTGGCAGGAGGAAGAAGTCGTGGTTGCGAAATATAAGGGAGTGGATCGGAATTACATCCGCCGAGGAGCTCTTCCGTTTAGCGCAAGATTCCCGACGATTTAAATTGTTAACAGCCAACCTTTAGTCATAAAGTGGCACCACAAGAAGAAGAAGATTAACTCCAGAAGATTCTAACAGATGTCGATACTTTTCGACTGGATTGAGTAAATATCAATAGATGGCACTGCTATGGTAAACCGCCAAACATGTCATATAAAGATTAATTTATTAATATATAAAGCATACTTTTATTGTTTAAAACGCTTTCAATTATAAAACAACATTTGCCAGATCAGGTAATTTAGTAATAAAAATAATTTTAAAATATTCACTGCACAAACACGTCGTATCATCATTATATTTGAAAACATCAGAAGCAACCTCAAGTTGCCATCTGGATTATTAGCCTCCAATAAGCTTGGTGTTCAATTTAAATTAAGAAAGAACAAAAGAAGTGTTCCCATTCTGGGCAATGGTGTCCAATAACTGCTACCCATCCAATAGTACCTACTATTTCCGAACCTTTATGACTTAAGTGGCCATAAAAAAAAACATGCTATGTATATATAGTTCAACACACCCATAAGTGTACCGGCTTTGGGCAGCAAACCAAAGGACAACATTTTATTCTTGAAAGTGCTAATTTTGAAAATATATAAATAAAACTAAAATTTATTACCCTTGTAAATTAAATATAATATATTGTGAATACTGTTTTTTATTCTTCTTATAAATACTAAAGAGTATTCACAACATATTTTCCTAAATGGATGTCTAAAAATTTACATATTCCTATTATCATACCTCATATTAGTACATTTAGACAAAGGAAATAAAAAAAAATCAAGAGACTGCAACTTACAGATTTATTTATGTAGATGACAAAATATTACAATCACTTATTGTAAAGTTTTACACAAGGTTCTTATTGTTTCAAATAATTAGGTTATTGATGTACCCTAGGTCAGCAGATGTAGTAGGTCACAGAAGTACCCTATTCCAGAATTTAAAGCACATTAAAAGGACTTTTCTGTTATTGTTGATACATAATTTGTTTTTAAATATGCCTGTAGCTTACATTTTCTTATTTAATTAGTCCTTAACCTATAGCAAATTAATACTAAATCCTATCTAATGACTCCAACATAACTATGCTGTTCCCTCGGATAACCTGCAATAGAAATGCATTTATTCAAAAATATTTCTAAGTCTTATCTTTACATACAAAAATTCATAATGCTTTATTTTGACTATATTTACATATATATATACATTTATTTGACCATAAGGATATACTTTTGAAGTGTATATTTAAATATAAATAAATAATAATGCACATACCACCATGCCTATATTGTTTCGCTGCCCATCTTTTGTTTCTTCTACGGATTCATCCAGTACCAGATTCATGAATGGATCAAAGCCGCGCAGAACACCGGTGACCGCCCGCCCAGCATTTAGTTTTATTGACAATTTCTTATCCATGAATCTATAAAATACCAAAACAAATGTAACAATGCCTACAATAAGTTTAATGCCATTAATATGTAATAACGTACAAATATATAAATATTTGAGGTTATTATTCCTTCACTTACTTTTTTAATTCTGGAGGATGTGCCTTCGACATAGCAAATATTTGCTCTTAAGGATTTCACTAATTAGACAATAATCAAAAATGTGAGATACTCAGCAGTGCCGACAAAGCTGTGGAAATTAAAAAACAAATACCAACCGCGAAGCTTGTTAAAACTTATTAGTTGTTTGCAGTTTGCACAGATCAAGTTGAAAATATAATGTAAAACACCACAGATAATATACGGTATCTGTGACCGTGAATCGTGAATTATTTATCATCTTATTAGCTATAGAATATATTGATTGGACGGGCTAGACTAGTCAGTAAGTAAATAATACGAAATTAATTACTTAGAGTCCGTTTCACGAAAGAAGTCCCGCGGTAATTATTGGAACTAAATTTGACAGGTCGGCCATTTTGTCGTTCGTCAATGTTATCAAGTTCATTTGTTATTGTAGATTTTTGTGAGATTTTAATTAGCTTAGTCCATCATAAAGACTATTGACAATGCCAAAAGTTGTAAAAAGTTCGGCTCGAGAAATGATATTGAAGGTGAAAGAATTCTGTGAAGCGGAACAAAAGAATCAAGGTGTATTAATACCAATAAATAATGTTCGGAAGAGAGTAGCCGCCATAACAGGTACTTTTTAGTGTTACCAGATAATATTTTTTGCTGTATTAAATGGGACTTTATGAATTATAATATAAATTCTAACTAGGTAACTGAAATTATAATACATTTTACATAATACATAAGTATTATATATTACATAGTTATATACTATATAAGTTTACAGTACTTTAATAGTTCATTATTTCATTGCAGGTGTATCAGAGAAAACTGTATCAAGAATTATAAAAGAAGTTGTAACAGCGGCGAGTACGGAGTATGGCGTGCAAGATATTTAGAGAAAATACTATTAAATCGCACTTTGGAAAAACGACCCGTTGTATACTTGGATGAGACCTATATACATAATAATTATCATACAAAAAGTTGTTGGCAGAGTGAAGAGGAACCTGGATTGTTTGTCTCAGAGTCATCAGGGACTCGCTGGATAGTTGCTCATGCGGGAACAAAAGATGGATTCATAAATGGTGCATTATTGATGTTCAAATCCCAATCAAAGTCCTCAGATTACCATGATGACATGAACTCTGCAAATTTTTTAAAATGGGTGAAGGAAAAGCTGATGCCTAATCTACCTGAGAGGTCGCTTGTGGTAATGGACAATGCTCCTTATCATTGCACTCAGGTAAACAAAGCCCCTTCAATGTCAAATACAAAGAGTAGTATGCAGGAATGGCTCCGAAAAAAGGGTATTTATTTTGAAAACACCTGGAGAAAAGCTATGCTGTTTGAGCTAATTAAACAAAATAAAGGTCCACCGGAGTTCGCAGTGGATAAATTATTAATAGCTCATGGACACGAAGTATTAAGGTTGCCACCTTACCATTGCGACCTCAACCCAATTGAAAAAATTTGGAGCCTTGTAAAAAGAAAAGTGGCAGATAAGAATGTGGCACAAGATCCAAAAGGCATTGAAAAACTGACTAAAGAGGCCTTTGAGTCTATTAGGCCGGAAGATTGGACAGCTCAGTGCACGCATGTTGAACATTTGGAGGAGGAATATTTAAAAGATGACGGCCTTATGGATGAAGAGATGGACCGAATAATTATATCTACGGCTAGTGATAGTGAAACAGAATCTGATTCTGTTTCCATTCACTCTTCAGATAGTGACGTTTCTATGACCGCTGATCACAACTATTCAATAAAACTCTGAATAAAACTCTTTAACGCTTTTCTTTACCATATTTTCTCATCTTTTACTCTGTAAGTAGGTAGAACTTCGCTTTAGTTACGAAATAAATACATAGTTTTTACATTAAGAAATATGGTTTAAAATAAATATTTAAAATGTATTTATTTTTTAATACAATTTAAGAGCTTATATTGTTTCATCGAGTATTTGATGAACTACATAATATGTAAAATAGGTAAATTTTTTACTCATAATTGGCAACATTATGACGCGCGACTGCAGCGCTGCGTCTGGGGGACTTCTTTCGTGAAAAGGACTTTACAATAAATCTATTGACTTATAAATATTTTAATTTTTAGTACTAGCAAGTTAATTTTTAGAATATTTCCTGTACCTGGTGTTTGGAATGTTTCATTCTTGCATTTCAACTTGTCTATGGTTCTGGATGCTATCCTACAAATTTTGAGAGGTCTATACATATGAAGTAAAGTGTTGAACTGATATGTATTTAATTTAATTGGATAATGATCATTCAATTTTGCTATACTGCTGTTGTCTATGTTTCGTACAACAATAGCAACAAGTAGACAGCTGGGAGGATGGAAGTTGTTTAACCATTCTTTACACTTGTAAACAGTTTTAGTTCGTTACTTAGATCATGGTTCAGGATTTGTAAGTTATCATCAGTTACTGTGAAGTTTGTGAAAGTGTTCTCTAAAAATGGATGAGTCCGGCATCGATATGGGATACGATCTTGCATCCCTACTGACGAATGACTTCAATAATGACCAGAAGATTTTGGAAGAGATGACGACCGGCCAGCCTCAGCATGACTTTATGTTCTATGAACTAAAATCGAAAGCAGTACCGATAACTGAAAGGTAAGTATTATTATACCAAGAAAATAAAAATATTAATAAATTCGCGGTATTTATTTATATTCTTCTTTTTAGATAATATAAATGATATCTGAAGCTTAAGGCTAACATATTGTTGCTATCAGTAGGTATTAGAGGCATTCATGAAAATGTAACATTGAAAAGGGGATTTATTTTCACTTTCGCGTTAGGATGTGGACGGATAAATCAAAAAACGCGGGTAAAACCGTAGAGATTAGCTAGTAATAATATTGCGTATTTGTAAGAAGAGAAATTTCTCTGAATATACCACTTGTAGCCCTGAAATCTATTCTTGGCACTAGTTCAATAAGTACTTACCTTTAAAAAGTTTATATACATATAATTTTTCATATTTCCAATTTTAGAATACATATTTTTTTTACAAAATCATAGACTTATAAAACTTGTGCATTTGTTTTTATTTAAATTCTGTAAAAAGACCAGTTACAATGGAGCCATTCGTATTACTAAATAACTTTAATAAGTAGGATATAACAATGAAAGTTTATTTATAAAATAAATAATAAGTCAAAACATTGAAAATTAATTAAGATAGAAAAAGGTACCTTGATAAAACTTTTTGAATAATTTGTGAAGAACTTAACAGTAGGTGTGATATCAATAAATAGAGCTACTATGAAAATTAAAATGTGTATGATCTTTATCTTTCTTCTTCTAAATAGTGTTTCATAATAAACAATTAGACACACAGAATTGTCTACATAATTTTCAATTTAGGGAACTTTATATGCATACTGTTCACATTACTTACCTAATTGGAGTTTGACTTTATACTATTGAGTGAAACTTTATACTTAAATACTACTTAGTTTAAGATGAAAGAGTTTCTTAGGTACTGACTAAAATATAATTAAATAATATTAATTAAAAAAATAACTATAAATATTGAATGATTAAATTATATAAATTATTTGTGTATATCAGTTGCTTTGCGAGTTATCGACAGGATTTGATAATGTTTATATTTTAAGGCACTACTTTCAAAATTGACCTCCTTTTTCAAGTCGAGGCTGAGATGCGGACGCATCTTCAACGAACGTTAACCTGTGCTGAAACGTAAACTAAGATCGTAATGTTATGAAATAGCAGTCATATGAACTGTCAAAATAGCGAAGAAATATTTTTTTTATTTATTTTAAAAATATTTTATGGACAGCGAACAGACGAAAATCAATTTGACGGAATACATGTTTACATCACTGTGGCTCAGTGTGGTTTGTCGACTTGTTATTCAATGCGTTTAAATGTAACTCGATTCAAAAAGTATTGCATACAATTTCAAAATAATTCCGTTAAATAGGAAATTGTTTGTTATAATACTTATAAATAATATATATCTATATCGTGTTATGGTTCTTGCTTGGACAATACTAAAGAAGGTGATTATCATGGGATCGAGTTTTAAATCAATATTAGTAAATATTAATCCATCATCAAAATTCAAACCATAAATGTTAGATACGAACGCTAGCCATCTATTAAAATGCCTTAGAACTCATATTTAAAAAATATCGATAAATCTTGTGTTGGAAAGTTATTATTTTGTATTATGAGTAATTAAATAGAGCGAAGTAAAATATTTAAAGCCATTAAATCGGATAAAAATCTTTTTATATGGAAAGCGTCGATGATATCTGTTTCGATAGATGGCGCTGGCATACAAGGTTCCTTGGGGCCAGATAGTTTAATAACGATAGGCCTATCTCGATAAGATTTCACCACCGGTTTTATTTAATTGAAACTTGTCGCCGTATTTATTCAACTAATATTTTTGCGCTACATATATTTTAAATATAATCAAAGAGACGATCTTCTATTGCTAAATTGGAGTAAAGACCTATCTATTGCTTCAGTCCATATTAGCATTATAATTAGCATACACCGAATTACATATTTTTATATTCTTACTCTTCTACGGGCTAAATGAATTGTTCACAAAACCTCGTGCAATAAATGTTTAAGACATATTACTAAAACAAATAAGAGAATTTACATATATCTCATATATAAAGTGGCGTTTTTCTTGCTAATAAATAGCTGATAATAGCAACAAATTTAACCTACTTTCAAGATGCTATCTAAATTTATCAGAATATATAAAGTCAAGACGTTAAAAATTTAAAGTCAAATTATTATTTTAAAAGTAGTAATGTAATATTATATATATGCATAATGTTGTACAGTTGAAGATTTGTGCAGCTTCTTAAGAACTAAGCGTACGTTTGTCATATTGTAGTGTTCTTCAATCGTTTTTATTTTCATCGGTTGAGACATTTCTATGCCTAGATCCATACAATTGAAGAAGTTGTAAAGATTGATTTAGGACATTTCTCTGTTTCGAAGATAAGCCAAATTTAGTTTTATACGACAGAGTCAGAGCGAGAATCTTCATGATAAATGAATTGCTATAAGATTTTTTGTTTCTTAATTCGGTTTTGACGAATTCTGGCTTTAAGAGCATCTGGCTAACAGCACCGACTGCCGCGATCGTTTTTAGTCTTCGACAGACAAGGCGTTGTATCTGTAGATAGTACGATATACGGTTCGTACGGCTAATACAAGCTAAGTCGATCTGGGCAATCCTCATTCCATATTATAATTTCATAATGGACACGTCAGAATATGTGAAATTAAGCGAAATCGCTAACAGTTTTTAAAATAATATACGTGTCCCAAACTCAAAATAATTAAGAAATATTTTACGTAACAGTATTTATGGCCAGAATAGATAAGGTTGAATAATGAATGTATAATATGCTAATTATCTTTTTTATTTATTCGTTCGTTTTTTTTCATTATTAGTCCAAGCTGGTTTTTAACGTAAGAGAACGATAGCGGCCTGTAAGATTGTTGAGATCGATGACCTCAGATTTATACTTGCCAATTTCCTTCATATGTGTTGTTATCGACACTTATTGATGCACCCCTTACCCCGGCAGCGACAATCAGTTTTGTTTGTGATAATGAACGTTTTCTAATATCTGGTGGTCTGCCACGTGCCGCCAATTTCATAGACCGGCGTCTTCAGTAGGGAACTATATTTAGGTTATATTGCTTCGATTCCTCTCTATTGCACTTGACCTGGACCATATTAGCTTTCAATTAACGACCTCCAGATATACCTTTCAAACGCGTGACTATCATGCGCCCGAACAAATTTGTGTTATTGATATTGTAATCATTTGTCAACTTTCAAGCAACCGAAGATAGTGCAAACAAGCTGTATTCTTAGATAATATTTGTTACGTACGAATTAATCTTTTATGTTTAACGACTTTTATCAGAATATAAACAACTGAGAACAGTGGTACATTCTTAATTCTTTCGAATGCCTGAAGATATTTTTTGTTATCATTGTCCGTGGCATCATTAGTGTATTCTGTCTGTATCTCATGTTTTTCTTTTTTATTATGGTCTTAATATGTCGATCAATCTATCTTTAAAATGTATATTTGATATCTGACAAGATTACACTCTTGTTCTATAACATACATTGCTCTTTTAAACGTTGGTAGTTTGAATATTAAGAGTTTGGATATGAAGATATCAGCTGATATAATAATAAAAATATAAAGATAATTTGTTATCATATAATAGTAATGCGTGGTTAACTTTATTTATATCCAATCTTGAATTGAACAGAAACGCACATATTTATAAACATTTTAAGAAAGCTTTAAATTTAATATAATAGAGTAATAAGTAAAGGTCGTTTTAACAAGGTCTAGGGAGATAAGAATTACATGCGTTTGAGTATTATGTCTATCGTAAACGTATGTTGTATTAGTAAAGTACTTATAACGGCATTTACCCACATTCATTAACTTACCTGTGTCCTCAAAAATATAGAGGACTAGAAGTTCAAGGACTATGTGAGGGCCTATAATTCACTCCTTCGTGAAATCCGTCTAAATTAGTGTTTGGAGTTTTAATTACACAAAGTAATGAAAATCTGAAAGGCATATATAACAATAATCATTTTCTTATAAATGTGTTTTAGTTTTTGTTGATTCGTATTGTAATTTCTTTTTCAGTTCAATTTCTTAAATGTTCACAGTAAGAAACAAAGATACGATAACGTTTCCAACGTCTTATCGCAAATTAAAATAAATTGAGACCACGCTGATTGGTCAATATTTCAATATCTGAATCATATCAACCAATCCGAGTGTGGTGGGGTTAATTGAAGTGGACCGCTTGTTCATTGATTCATTGTCGAGCAGCATTTATATGCGTGAACTCGCAATAGATTAGGTAAATATAACGCAGGTTATTATTAAATAATATAGGTTGAGGTATTTTTTCAGCTTTCCCGAGTTATCCTGTAAAATATTCCGGATCCTAATATTGTCTTTTATTAACAAAACTATTACTCATTTAAAGAAAAACACTTAACGGATGAAGTTACGAATGTTATGTGCGTCTACCGTGACCACGCACGCTGTAAAACACGCGAAACGTCGTAAAATTTTTAAAAATAATGTAATATACTTAGAGCTTGTAAAATACATAACTTCATCCGTTAACAAAGTGTTTTTCTTTAAATTCCGAATCCTTTTATCCTATTTCACTGAAATCATTTGACTTAAGATCAGCATATGAACTGACATTATCCAAGACGCCCGTCTTAAGATGTTTATTTTAAGGAATGGTCACTGTTCCACAAATTCGATTATTCACGCTATTAAAGATAATATTTTCTTTGACTCTCCGATACTAATAATGACAAAATAGAGTAAAGAATATTTTTTGGCTACTGCCATAAACTTTTGTGAGTCGTTTCTTATGTCTAGAACATTTATTATGTTAAGGCAATTTTCGTGTGAATTCAATTCATTGTAATAATTGTCCAAACTTTTACCAAATATATCAGAAAACTAAACTTCAAACTTTACGCAGCTTAACGTCCTCGTAATTTCTTAAATTTGCTTTATTTGCATAAAGCTTTGTATAGTTTCTCTTTTCTTTGCACATCTTGATTTTTATTTGCTCGGAAAACTATGACTAACAATTGTGACGTCAATATGCGGTAACAAATTGTTAAATATTTTCCTAACTTCAAGTGCTCATTTTCATCATTAGTATAATAGAGGCTAAAACTCATTCTAGTAACGACACTTATATTCAAAGAATAACTGTCTTCAGTATTTGAAACATAATATGGAAATAGATGGTGCCCGCGACTACGTTCGTAAAGAAAATTGAAAAAAAAAGTATTTGGTGCTAAACATAGCCTAACCGATATTATTATAACACTCTTAAAAGATCTAGATATCTAAATAGGTAATGCCCGCGACTCGAACCGCGTGGATTTCCCACTCTTGGTAAGAAGTACTTATGAAAGCCTACTACATTAATATCGTTTATCGTTGTTAATCGCTAACAGTGATATCTATCGATTTTTTAAGATAACTATTCAGTCGCCCATTATTTGCCTTAGATGAAAATGATGTCCGCAAAACATAACTTATTTAGGTATATTGCAAGGCACTCTGCAAGTCATTGATTACGTAAAGTTTTAATATCCTGCGATAATATCAGAATTCCAAATTTTACTAAAGGCATCTACAAAAATCTTGTGTACTAAGCCGTATAAGTCATTATAACCTTCGCTTAGTTAAATACCATAAAATGGAAAAGTATCGAAGATGTTATCCATCGTTATAAGGTACGACCGTCGGTACAATGGTTTCGGATCTTAGCCCCTAACAACAGACAAATAGACAGAGAAACGAAAAGTTTCACAAACAATTCCTGCAATCAGAGGAACTTCCGCCCAGAGGTGGGAACAGTATTCCATGTGGGGCCGAAATGTGCTTTATAAAGCTGCAAGCGGGGATAGCTGCAACATGGAAAATATAAATATATATAAGTTAGCTAAACAGCTAAATGTTCTATGAAAGAATAATTAACATAGATAACAAGAATGTCATTTATTTTTTTTTGCTAAGAGCTATTTCAACTTCAATTATGACGTCTTTGTTCAGTCCATACAAGTTTCCTATTACTGGAATTGTAAGTTTGAAAATTGATTCGAAAGTCCTTGGAGATGAACAGCGTGTTCGAGTTGTTAGCAGTATCACGATTCTGTTAGCACTACCATCATATTAGAAATGTCTGTGATACTGAACAAATTATTGTGTTATGATGATCTTAACGATTATTTAAAGAACAATGCCGTTATTACGAGACATTATTTACATGCATATATAAGATTAACACATTATTTGCAAAACTCGACGTATCTCGTTTTATGAATTAAGGATATTTCCAATGTTTAATACTAGCGTAAGTGAAGTGTCCGAGAGTTTTTTTCTTGGAAATAATGATTTCACGTAGATAGATATATTTGTTAAGGTTTTTAGATCAGCGGCTAAACAGCAAGGCTGTTTAAGGATATACGAACGTTTTCATTCCGGAGTGGTTAAATGTCGTATATCGCGTGGCGTCGTTTTAAAGAATATTGAAAAATCTTAACTATTAAAGTTACTATATTACTAGTTATATCAATAGTCGAAGACTAAAACGACGACCCGACTATATTACTAAATGGATTATTTCAACGAGATTTTGTGCGGAATGTATCATTTTCTAAGACACTAGGATGTCTTTGTTGAAACATATAACAGAATGATACAAATCTATGTCCTAAGTGTCAATATAGTGTATTGACACTGATACAATTGTTAAAAATTGTTATTAGCACGTTGCGGCATGTACACTAGTTTTTTATTGCGTTGTATCACCGCTGTTTAATGAACGAATAAAATCTTTATTGTTTCAATGAAAAAACTACAAAGGCAAGATGAATGATTCAATGGAAAACTGCCAAATTTTATACGAGTTTAGAAAATCGTTATTTGATTTTCTTTTTATAAGCTTTCAGAGTATTAGAAAGCACAGGATATAGGAAAAATTATAAAGTATGCGGCGCATATTAGTAACTTTATAGGAGTTGTAGCAACTAACTTTAAAACAACCATTGTTCAAAAACAGGCCGAGCTTGATAAAACTCTCTAACTCTAAATATAAGACAATAATCAAGTTTCGAATTGTATCTAATTACAATATGGCAAAATAAGCTCTCTTTTCCTTGAAGGGCTAAAACACCAAATGAAAATACAAGAAATCTTTATATACATAAACTTAAAACTCAAATTAAACATTGTATCTTATTGTTTGTACTTGTGTATCCGTTCTTGTTAACCATTCGCAAATATACTTTACTTCTACGTTAGTGAGCGAACATTTTTATAGCAATATCCCCTACCTACAAGATGGCGATAAGTCATCCAACAAAGTGGCAATTACATACTTTAGTCAAATGTAAACAAACTTTATAGAAAAACTTTTGAATTTCTATATAAAATGCTTTATTACAATAAGTTTGTATTTAATTGAATTTAGTTAGTGAAATAAGCTTTATTATGATCACTGAGTTTTAGTTGAACCATAGTTGATCCCTATTCACTTGACTACTTACCGTACAAATTTACAAATAATTGAATCCGTAAATGTTACATAATATTTGAGTCGTAGAAAAAGTTCTCGCAACGCTTATGAGAAACTGGCGCAAATCCAACATTCCTCTTATATAAATCATTCTCTACACCGCAGTCAAAAATTTGCGATATAACTTGACTATTATTTGCGCATATACGCAATTGCGCCAATCATTTTTAGGGTGTCAAGAGTCTTTTACGACGTATTTACATGAATATTTGAGTTTAAAATGTTACGTCGTAATTACCACGAATGGTGATTATAATTTAAGCGCGTTTGGCAAATGTATTTTCTTACAAAAATATTCATAGCTTGTTGACAATCGTGATAGTGTCGAAAAACCTAACAATATAATTTGTTATATAGATTTATCTGTAAGCACTGACATCACTGTTAAGGTGGGGACGTACGAATTTTTCTCTCAGAAAATCATTATTTGAAAGTAAAGTATTTGTTATTTTATGAAGCAATATTTGATTATTTTATATATTTGATTACTTTATAACGTTTCAACTGTTCCCATTATATCTAGAGCATAGATGCTCTTAAAGCCCAGCGAAAAGATTTAGAAACCAAACAAAATTAATTTAATCGCTGAATAAATATGAGAAATTAACAGCCAGCTTTGCTAAATCCGGCTTTGAACTGGCTATATTCCAAATCCTCCTTGAAAATTGCGACGAAAGTTCTAAAATATTTTGGGCATTTCAAGTTGAAAAGCTTAAATTATATATATAATAGTAATCTATATGTACATTTGTATGGGTCCTACACGGGTCTATACAGATTTCTGCACTTTCCAAATATTTCGGAAATTAAAGCAAGCGCTTAACATTTTATTTTGTTAACCGAAGCTATATTCACAGATCTGAGATAGCACTCTTGATGAACTTTTATTAGTAGATCAATTGAACCGTATGTAAAATAATTATATAGAAACAAATTTGTTGCAAATTAAACTGATAACGCACTCGTATAAAATGCCAGAAATATTATCGGTCTAAATCGGACTAAACATATCAAAACAAACGAATTTGTCATTATATATTAAATCGATCTACGAAACCTTGATATTTTGCATATTCGTCCCCAACCCAATTTTGGTAAACATATTTAACCAGCACATGTCTCCTAGCCCATGAACCTGATGCGCGGGCGCACCGAAAATAGCTACAAATAAACACAGCGCGTTTGCCAAAATTTTATGTCTATAGATGCTCCTGCCAAAACTGGTACTTCCTTGCTGTCATAAACTATAAAGATTCCAATATCTATGTCATTGTTTCGACTGGCTTCGTATTCGTGGTTGGTAATGCACCATCTTTTATACAAATAATCCTTTCATTCGGTACTAAGATGCTCGCTGATATGATAAAGTACAGAAAACTAAACTTTAAGAGAGCATAGTTTAAGAAATTTTAACAAATGTTACTTGAGAACCTTAATAGATAAAGCAAACAATACTCCGCGAAAAAACTCACAACCACTCGACGTTCCGCCCCGACAGCGGACCATATTCAGAAAATTGCCTCTTCGAACAGCGCTCGATGAATCTCATCTCGTAGGGTTTTTTCGCGAAGTATTGCTTGCATATTGGTCTATTAGGATTTTGTACTATGGACTTCCGGAAGGTTAACGCCTCATTCTCTTAATTAATTAATTTTAAATGTTACTTTACCTATTTAGATTAGTAATGAATTTTTTTTTTATAAATAACATTTTTGACTAATAATGATAATTTAATAATGAAGGTTGCCAGCAAGATATTGCTTGAGCGATAAGACCTCTCTTTATTGCCTTTATAATGAAATCTTTTGCAAAATATTGTTCAGCAACAAATTATTACAAATATAATTAATATTTTCACATACGGATTTATACTTATGAAGCACTTACTAAACCGCCTCCGAGAATGCTGTTAAGTTTTCGGTATGTTGGCCTTAGAGCGGTAATTGACCCATAGGTCCATGACCATATTGTAGTCTGTCATATATATGTGTATGTGTTCTTTTGTTTTTATAGACAAGTAGGAATGTTCTATTATATCTCTAAAGAATAGTTACGCCGTTAATCGAACAAGAATCCAAACTGATTGTCCAAAACGGGTAGGCGAATGCGTACTTATGTTAATTCAGGCGAGAACAATGATAAACTTGTTTCTCTCACCAAAAATGGAGTTGCTATAAAATAAATCATTCGGGCGTGCATTTATGTGTAAAATCTAAAAGTCACTTATTGTTTTGTCTTCATCAAATGACTCCTAACTATAGAATTCATAAAAAAAATTAACCTATTTGTTACCTTATATATATAATTATAATTACTTATATTAATATAATAAAAACAACGGTATAACGGGACCTTATTGCAAAAAATCCGCTGCTTATATATCAGGCTGTATGCCCTGATATTTAGATGGTGTATTACTGTTTCCTTTATAAAACTAATATAACAATCTACCAGCAATACTCCGAGAAGAATTTCCTTAATACCAAGTACTAAAGCAGCCCATAGAGGGGAAATCTATATACACACTGTCCGTATGCTCCTCCGACTCGCACTTAGCCACTATTCTAATCAACACGAGCATTACCGGCTCTCTTGTATGCCTATTAAATACCAAAGATCTATGGTGTCAAAGTTCCTTAGTTTGATAAAACTTAGATGATCTCATCGAACGCTGTTCGTAGAGGCAACATCCTCAGGATGCTCCGGTGTCGGAGCGAAACTTGCGTCGAGTGGTTGTGGGTTTTTTCGCGGAGTATTGCTTGTAGATTGGTCTATTAGGGTTTTGCACTATGGACTTTCAGAAAGTAACGCCTGATTCTATTAATTACACTATATGTTAGCCTGTATGTAATGGAAATAGAAGAAATTTGAGACCTGTAAGTCTCAAATTTCTTCTATTTTGTGTATGAATATAATCGCAATTTACTTTGGAAACTCGTTACTTAGTGTAACTGGTACGCTGAATATGGAGCCCGAGTACTAACGCTAACGAAATATTATTTTTCTAAATATCAGATTGTCTCTAATGAGATGTTATGACCATTTTCACGTGACTTCGTTCATTGTCGCCTATTATTTTGTAAATTCAACCTTCCGCCATACGACATAAGGCACGTTTTCCCCAAATGTCAAAATCAATCTTCCTACTGGAAAAATTTGGTTTTGTCATAGTTGTCAGATATTTGCTGTTGGTCTTAACGCATATAAATTGAATTCCATGTTTGAATTACGTATACGTACGTGATTATTGCCGCGGCACTTGAACTCCATAGTAACTGATTTTTTTTAATATTATTTATACAGGTGATTTATTCACATGTGTGCAGACATGAAATTATAGAAATCTTATATAACGACCAAATCTTAATATATATAAATCTCCTGTCACGATGTTTGTCCGCGATGGACTCTTAAACTATTAAACCGATTTTAAATTAAATTGGCACACCGTGAGCAGTCTGGTCCAACTTAAGAGATAGAATAGTTTAGATCTTGAATTATAGTCGCAATTTTATTTTATTGCAAATTATTTTTTCTATAATTAATTGACAGTCACAATTATCTGTTAACTCCAAAAAATTCTAACAGATGTAAATATTTTTCGACTGGATTGAGTAATTAGTAATCAATAGATGGCACTGTTATGGTAAACCGACAAACGTGTCATATAAAAATTAATTTATTAACCTAAATAAAGCATACTTTTATTGTTTAAAACGCTTTCGATTATAAACACTTAAAGTTGATAATTATTTTTATTGAACTAAAAAAAAAGGATTGCTAGAAATCACGTGTATGGCAAAACAACGATTGCCGAGTCGGCTAGTAAACATATATATTTTAGTATAACGCTAATAATATATTTTTGTATGGAAAAAATTAATGTATTAACGTCGGGGCGGAGACGATTTGTTCGCTTCTCACTTCTTGTCTCGTCACTTCTTTCGTTTTTAAGCAATCATCGAGAACTAGCCTCTCCTAATCCGTTATATACAGTTTGAACAGCAGAATCTGGTTCAGGGTTAGAAATTTACATGGTTTTGCTTATTTAAAACTTTTCATGAAACATGTATATATCTTCCGAGGGACGCACGAGATATATGAAAAATTGCTACTCATGACTATAAAACTGTTCAATCACCTAACCAGATGTTAGGTGACTCTAGGAATCAGAAACTCTTTTTCCTAGAGTTTTGACATACAATTGTAATTATTGACATTATCTATCTTCATTAACATTTTCCTGTTAGTATCACTTGGCTGTTGGAGTACAGTATAATCTTGTGTACCATTTGGCAGATAAATTATTCTTAATGTTGTGTAAAATTGTTCGTTGCAAGAAGGTTAAATATTTATGTAAGAAAAATTGCGAGGACGTTTCAGTAAACAGTATGTTACGGGCTATTTGTATACCCAATGTTCGATCTGTAGGAAATTTTCAATTGTGCATTATATTAGGTATTGGTTGGTGATTACAGCTATCAGCGTATGTGACAGAAATAAACTGCCCAGAGTAAAAAAATATTATACAAATGATGTTTAATTTTAAAGGACGGTTGCGGGCACTTTCCGAATGGAAAGGTAGCAATTTCTCGCCCTTCGTATGTTGAACACTGATGGGTATAAGAATATTATTATACGTGATGAATTTCAATAATGCATTTAACGTCGAGGTTTGCAATAACACAATAATACATTTCTCTATGAAAATTATACTTCGTTGGCATGTTTTCAAAATTTAGATTGACGCGCTGTCGGTTGCTAAAAACAAAGAAAAATCATTGAATATTCTATTTTATACCGAAGCTTCTATTTGCAATCGGCTTCGTGGCTTAGCGATTAAGTTGGTTTACAATTGACTAAAGCCGCACGATGTTTGACGTAGGCGGATAGTTTTTTACTGTGAGGGCATTAGATCCTTGTGAACCTGTTTCGCAGATATCTCCGAAATATCGGATCTGATATCTTTGTTTTCGATCTCATACAAGCTCTTATAAATCTAACGGATATTCATCACATGGGTGAGCTATGACGTTTCAGTTGTTTCAGTCTTGTGAACAGTAAGTCGTCTATAATGTTACGTCGATTAGAATTCAACATTCGACACGTAACATGATGGAACTGACTTTCACCCGCGTATAATTTAAAGTTATATTTTAAAGTTTTATATTCAATATCCTTTGGTATAAAGAATATCCGTTAGAATAAAGTTTCGATACGTATGTTTTGGCCACCAAACGGTTTTCTAAATTTTATCGTTGAAATAATAATTTTGTACCTCAAAGTGTAAAATTAAAATGAAACTTTTTTTCTTATAGCAAATAATTGTTTGCAATAATTGCTATTATAATAGAAATAGTTTTAACTTTTGTCCTCAACTTTTCCTTTACAAAACAATTTATATTTACTGAAAATGTTCCCAGTATGTAACTAGCTCTATCTGTTGAATTGTTTTCGTATACGAATGTGATTCGAAATGTATAAATGTTAGCAGTTCACGAGAGTATCGGTAGATGGCGTGGCAATAAAAAAGAGATTTTGCGATATAAATAAATAAATATTTGTTCAATATGTTTAACTTGATTTTTTATTTTCCAGGTAAGCAATTCATCTAAAACGCTCTTTATAGTGAAAACTATTTTGGAGGTAAGTTTTTAGTATATATATTTATGTATGCGCTACACAGTTACCTTCATGATACTTCAGCGATGGCTGTGTTATAGTAAAGAATTCTATGTAACTATTTATTTATTTTATTAATACTTTTCACAATTAAATATCAAATATATTATCATAAAATGGATGTATTTATGAAGTATAAACAATGCTCGTTGCCCGTCGAATTCGTAATCGTAATACACATGCCTACTAATATGTAATAGAATAAAAATAAACTAAAGATAACCAAACAATTCGGTATCAATTATCATATCAAATTCAGTATCAAAAATAAGAAAACTGCTTGTCGTTCTATCTCGGGTGACAGTTTGAGATGTCTTATCAGTAGCAAACAATCGAAGAACGGCGCTCGGGCGCCGGCAAAGATAAGCTCTATTCATTTAAATTATATTCCAGAACTATACGTTGAAACAAATTCATGATATCACATGAATATGACATTAATTCGCTATTACGACATGATAGTGGCGATTCTGATGTACACACTAAGCTAAAAATCTCTAAATTTAGCTTTGGACCTGTCAAACAGTTTTAGAGAGCGTAACCTATTCTGTACATCTCTAAATTGATAGCAATAAGGTTTAAATTGTCAATGTAGAAATATATAGAATAGGTTACACACGTTTGACAGGTCTAAACCTAAACTTAGAGATTTTTAGTTTTAGATTAGATTATTATTTCTTTTATTTTAAGTAATTCATGTCTCGTTTTAACATACGTAAATACAACGTGACAGAAAGGGATGAAGTAATCCATTTAGCTTAGGTTGTCAGTTATCTAAACGTATTGATAAACAATCCTTCTAATACCGGCGATTGTTACTTGTTTATTAGATTGACATCTTGTTTGTTCTTGTTTTAAAACCATATAAAAGATTTTAATCTGTATAAATTTAAATTTAAAATATTAATGTCTACTGTACTTTCTGAAAAGCCTACGGAATATTCTATAGTTCATTAGAAAAATGTAGTATAGGGTTAATGATAAAAAAAAGAAAGAATGTTAAATATTATTTTATAATTATGGCTTGTATAGTACCTCGGCACTGCATAACTTACCAATACCTATTCTCTATTAGTTTACGCTCCTGTAGAATCATCCTTTTGAAGTCCTAAAATAAGCACGGGAAACAGAAAACTTTTCGCATATGACTTGTAATAAAATGTGTTTGTGATTTGTATCTGGCTGGTTTTGGTATTATTAAAAATGTTTTCATTTTAAAGAAGGCAATTCTAAATTCAAATAAGGAAAAGGTGCGTTTTTCATTTGTTTTTCTTATTTTAAATTGAGTGAATCTAAGAATAAATTACGAGAGCTTTACTGGTGGGAGGTATTAATGCATCCGCCGTATAGTCCTGACCTTGCACCTTGATAGTTTCACCTGTTTCAATTCCGCATAATGCATTGCATTGGCCATTGGACTTACATACAGTAGTCAAATAACTAAAAATAACTTAGATGGTTTTCAGTGAATACTCCTTAAAACCTTATAAACGACACTAATTTGCAAAATGTAATTGCTAATTACTGGTATGTCAAAAAAATGGCCGTCGCGCCACGTCATCGCGTCTATTTCTTGGAACTATGGCTATTGCGCAGTTGATTGAATGGTTTCTTCAAACGTTTTAAGGAGACAGCGAAGCTTCCTTCGCCTATACAAATAGCACAATTTATTTATTTCTGAAGAAATAATACAATTATATAGACGCGAGTAGCTAAAAAGAAAATATAGTGCTGGATTGGATCCATATAAAAACTATTATAAAATTTAAACTATAATTAGAATGTTAGTTTTGCAATTCGCCATTTTATACGATAAACTTTTTTCCATTTGAAAAGCGTAGAATGTCACACGACACATTTCATTTGTTCGCTCGATTTTGGATAACGTTTGGCCGCGCTGCTAGCATTCATTTTAGGGCTTCTTATTTACCTGATTTTCTTATTCTTATGTGTTAAATGGTGAGAAAAATAATGTTTAAATCTTTACAAACAAAATTTGAATATACTCGTAGCTTTTCTCCATACGTGCCACAGTTGAATTGTTAAATGAAGATTACGGTCGAATTCAATAACGTTTTACATATAAATTGTGTAAAAAACATCCTTGACGTCACTTTCAGTGGACGTGACAGTATTATCTTGCCTAAATATTTAAAATTCAGTCATTTAAATCTTTATTTTGATAGTCGTGACTTAAACTTTTTATAAGTGTAATTTAGAACCATGGACGTACTTTGAGACGGATGGAATTTTTGGCCCATTTTCTGCTCAGGTTGGTACAAAGATATTTTGACTTATACTGGTCAAACCGATGGGAAAAGCTAGCGCCTTATAAAATACATTTTTAACTCTTTAAACGTCTCATTATGGTTGTATGTTTCAATAATTTCACTTTATACTAGTGATATGATTTAGATATATTATAATCATTTGATCCTTGTCCCACATTATGATTGCAGATCAATTAAGCTGTGTCGATGGCCGATGATGTCATTTTGATAGCGCATGATTCAGATTTCAGAGTAAAAGATACAAATATTTCCCTTGGCTGAGATAAAAAATCATAATCTAAATAACGAACGTTATTATTTAATGTTAGATTGAAGTCTTATATAGTCTTATATTAAGTAATTATTATATTAATAATGTAAAATTACTAAAATTATTGCAAAGAAAAATATTAAAGTTTTCGTATTCATCATGACTGTATACTTTGATTATTAGAAGGGATGTTTAGATATACTGCGCTTTTCTACGCCAGATATCTCACGGTAAAAACCTAAAGACCTAAAAACCACGGGCAGACTTAATGAACTTATTTTTTGACGGATGAGCGCAGTGGTCACCATGCTAGACTGCTGAATAGAGATCCCTGGTTAGTTCCCCGATATGGTCAACATTTATTACGAGCAGGTCTTTTAGTCTAGGTGTAATAATATTTATAATGTATCTGAATTGTGCTAGCATACATTACTCATGTAATAAGTACCTAATCGATGGTTTGTAACCGAAATGTGAATCTAAATTTTTTTTTATTAAAATCGATCAACAGTTAATGATTGAGCATGGCAATTTATTATGTATATTTTATGTCTATATTCAATCAACAGACCAAATGTATTTTCGTTTTTTGCTAAAAGATGTAAAGAACAAAGCATTTGGTTTCTTATAAATTATGTGAATTGTATGATAGTCGTATTCATACACTGTTTATTTGATGCTTATTCCCAAATGGCAGAGGGTTTATTAAGACACTACTCCCTATGTTGAATATAGGAAAATGAAAACAATTAATATTTGAACACTGACAAAATTGGCTGACAGGTGCGTTGCCGACCTTTCTAGTGACGGTACGCTGTTTTCTTGCGTGTTGAATATTGAATTATGACAACATACACGACAAAGATTTATTTTTTAAAACCAGTTAAAGTAACATAAATGTGTGGCAGTCCAATAGTTCATATTGTGTATGTGATGTTTCGAAAATCATGTTGATTCATAATGTACCAAAATACTCGTATGGTACGCATTATGTGACGTCACAGTACGTCACCACATGCGAATCTCTAATTTTAACGTGTGCGTCGATATGTCCAATGTCATAGTTTTACTATTTTGTCTGCGGTCGTAATGTGTAATTCAAATATACTGATGTCAGGAGTTAGTTTTATTCAAATGTGAATGTATATCTGTTTCTAGGAAGTTTCAATTTGATATTTTTATTTAAAAGTAATTTAAATTTCAATGGCTTAGCGTGTTCTGATTATTACTATTGTATCTTAGCCTCACTAGCTACAGTCTTGTCTTGTGAAGTTGAGCTTAGATTATTAGATTTCTGATCAAAATATCAACGAACAACTACGATTCGTTGCTTTTAACACTGAATGTAAACGCTGCCATTCTTTTCAACGGCTTTGTACAAGCCAAAAGATAGTGTATTTTAATTTAAAGTGTATGAAATTAAGAAAAATTATTTTGTCATTTATTGACAGAAAATTTAAAGAAAAACACTTTATTAACGTATTAAGCTATGAATTTTTACAGAATTTAAGTGTATTTTACATTATTTTAAATTTTCGTGGGTAGTCACGGTAGACACCTTGAGTGTACCGTGACCACGCATGCTGTAAAGTACGCGAAACGTCGACGCGAAATATACTTAAATTTTGTAAAAATAAATAGTTGAATAAGTTAAAAAAATGTTTTTCTTTAAATGACATTTTTATAATATCAAGTAGTATACTAAGATTTAAATGTTAACGCGTATTGAACGCCTCCGATGGCATTCTCGCAACAATTGAAACAATTTATAAAACAAGCGGCCATTTTGCGCATTTCGTCTAAACGCGCTATGGGATTTTAAATTCGAACAGAATTGTTTGCATGTGTTCGACACTACCAATAAATACATGTTTGTTTACATTGAATACACATAACAGTCTCGTTAGGTAAACGAAATGTGTTACGACTTGCGCAGGAGTCTTGACTTCATATTGAATGATTTTTCGAAACGAAAAGCTTTGATTATCTGTAAATAAATATATATAATGTATGTTTTGAAATTGGACGAAATCTAGTCAGTGTATAGTCTCCTGGTTTCTATTTGTACAATATTATTTGCATGTGCTGTTAGTTTTAACACACGTTTTCGCCACAGCATCACGTTTGACGTCACGACACAATTGCATTCGATTGAAAGCTGCTCTTCAGTATCAATATGAATAAATTACGACTACTGTATTTGTAATTTTACCAAGACGTTAAAAACGCAGGATTAGACAAGCTGCCTGTGAATATCGCTCATATCATAGACAATGATGGCTTGTATAATAGTTATTACCCCTCTTCTAAACCCTCGATTACATTAAAATTATTTTATTGGAAAGAATTTGTGCCGTAATAGGTAGTCAAGACATAATATAAATTTTACTGATTGATTGTTCGTGTTGTTTTTTCTATTGTATCAGATTTCTTTATTTTACGCGTACACGCGAGGGAAACATACGCCGATCGTGTCGTGAATGAAAGGTCTTTGCCGTTATTTGTGAGTAAAATGTAAATGTTAATAGTTTTGCTTTTACCCATCCTTCGCAATAGCGGTGAAGAAGAAAAGAAAAAGAAAACTGTGCCCTGATGTTATATTTAAATAACGGTCAGGTGTTTGACATAACAAACCTTTTGCAAAAAAATTCTAACATAAGTATATATAAGAATATGAAATCTATACTCATAGTACAGTCAGGACGTTGCTCTGGTCAGTTAATACGGAAAGTACATTCAGTGCTTGCCACACTTCACTCTCTTCTTGTGCACGTTTTTTGGATTACCATGCTTCGATGCTTAGACATAAAGATCTAAAGGCCGCAGGTGTCCATTCACATATAAAGGAAACCTTCTCGTCAAGAGCAGAGAAAATGACTTCATGCGGTATAAAGAACCCAAGTATACGTAAGAAATTGCCAATAGTTTAAATACGCGTAATTAGCGTTTGTAAGTTTACCAGCCGAGTGAATTATGCGCAATAAATCTGTATTTTAGGATTCGAACCTTGATTTTAGTCTATATCTTCGATCTGTGTTATTTTCAACCCTCAGTCTGCCCGTCTGGCAGATACATATTCTATTTCGGAACACGACTGGGACGCTTCGTTTCTCTTCGGAGCGCGTCATACCCGCATCATGGCGTCGCACGCCAGTTTTGACATTTACAGCCAAATTTTAGCGCGTATTTTACGTTATCTATGGACGTGAGTATGTTCAATGTTGTATGAAGTTGAGTAGTGAAAATTGAGATTTTGATAGTAAATCGGTTGTGTTGTGGTACAGTGAAAGTGAAGTAGGTTTTGTTTGGACGTTTATTACAACAACAACAGTGCTGCACGCTTTATTAGAACAAAGCTTTATTAACAACATTGTATGTATTCCTAGTCCAATCAATTAAGATGATAAGTGAAACCTTTATCACGTATTAAAATAAGCTTTTTAGAAATTATCCCACTTAGTAGAGGAGCACATCATTATTACAAAAAATTACTTATAACTTGGTTAAGATAGAAAGTAGAGAATTGTATAAGAAAATAGAAGAATACGGTTTTAAAGGTTCAAATGTGATCTTAACTGAACTTTAATCTACTTAATAACGTCTCAAAGTATAGCTATAGTAATATATGGTATTATAAACGTTATATAGAAATATCATTTATTGCAAAAGAAAGTTGAAGTTATATTACGCGAAACGTGTGTCAAATAAGTATGAACATATTAGTGCCTTGATTGAGCTGCCTACACCGAAGACTAAAAGTGGAAATAATAATAATAATTATCTTCAACTTGCATTCTAAGATGCAGCTAGAGTCCAATATGGCGTGCATTTCAATTGAGGAGGGTCCGAGCGATTTGACCGTTCATCACGCGAGTGTTGCTAACGGCGAGTTTTATTTTCAAGGATGCATCTTATAACTTCGTTTTACTCGTTACGAATTAATAATTCACATTAGAATTTTATTAAAAGTTCAACCTTTAGTTTGCTCGTAAGAAGCAAGGTTCTAGGTAATTTTTGTTTAATTTATTGAAAAATAATTGAATTAAACCTTTTTAGATTTTTTTTAAATTATGCTTATTACGACTTTAATTAAATGCATACATAAAGCAAGGAAGTTTGAATATTTTTTATTATATTCAACTTGTAAAAACTAATAGTGAATTCAAGTATTGAGCTTTTCTTTTAAGCTCCAACCTTTTAAGCTCCAATAAACATCCAAATACTACGCGTTTTTCTATACGATACGAAATTAACATCGAGTAGTTTTTCAAATCGTGGTTGAATACAGGTTTAATAGCGAATATTTTTGTGGCCCAAGATGTTTCTTCGAATCTGTTCAAGTTTGTCTCTTGTGTTTATTTATAGTTCTGTATAATAAAAACAATCGAATAAGTTGCAAATTCAAGTTTATTTTTAAATGTAAATATTAGTTTAATAATAGTAATATTACGAGCTACATAAAGCTGGTTGTTTACCTTTATATGCCATACTTGGACATACTTTATATTACATACATTATCCAGGGGATAAGCAAGTTATTTCCCATGTAGATACCTACTTTACCTACCTTACTATAAGTATATTTAGTCAGCTTCTCATTGGATGGTTTCTATGCATAATAATACAGACAATGTTATTTAATTAATTATCTACATTTGTTGCTGGGGTCATCGTTATGTAAAAACCAACAATCGACAGCTCTGTTTAGTTTCAGTCTTAACCTGTCTTGATAATTCAGTCAAAGGTTGCGAAGGAAGGAAAACAGTTGACGGTTGCATCACTGCCAGCAATTTTCAGCTACAATTTACCTGTTATATACCTGATAGACATGCGCAGGCGCCGGCTCCACGCGTATCAAAATTCAGAAGGCTAACCCGTCAGTGTCATTCGTAAAGTCGACGCGAGTGGTCGTCGCGGCCACACGCCCAATAAATACGCGTTGTTAGTAAATAACTGTTGACAATTTAATATCAATTGAACTTACGCGTGTGCTAGTTTGTGTTTCGTTGGATTGCTCAACGTTCCGGTATATGGTATAATTTGGCACGCTCGGCCATTGTTTATTTTGATGCCAGCTTCGCTAACGATAACAGCATCAACACGTGAATTAACCTTAAGGAAATCACTGATAAACATAAATACATATTACTCTAGCAGTGAACAATCAGTACACAATTAATAGAAGTCAAGTGTCCGAGTGGCACGTTTGATTGTCTCGCTTGTATTGTTTTATCCATAAGGTTCAATATTGCTTGTTACTAATTAAACGTTTGGAAAAGTAGCCAGCTCCAGATGTTTAATGGGAGTGTATTTAATACGTTTATTAACTTGATATGTATGGCACATACGCGTTGTTCGTCATTCATTTTATTGCATCGCTTGAGGTTCTGGGTCAAAGTCAACTCCTGACTTGTATCCTAGCGATAAGTAGAGCTTGTTTCTTAAGCATACTCGCTTTTTTAAGTCACTGCTTTATGAATAAATACTGTTATGCTGTTATCTGTGATTTAAGCTATCAATATCGACAATTAATTAGCTCAAACAAAGATACGGTCAAGTTAAATAATAACGTTTTGGTAAAAACAGTTAGGAATCTGTGGAATGTTTTATGGGACGATGAAGAATTTTAAAACAACTAAAACCTCCTTCGTCGTCAAATTTCAGCTGATATCTAATTGTAATTAGCATTTAATTGATATATTATGAATTTCGTTTACGTTCATATCATTGTCGTGAGCCAATAACCTGTTTTGTTTGAATTGGGTTTTCAGTTTTTGTAAATATTGATATTGTACGTTTCCATACTGTATAGTCTATACATTTGAAATATTTATGGATCTTTGATAATATTTTTTTTAAGTTTAGTATTCAAATAGGCTTATATATTATGTAGGATGCTATTGATCAAAATTATATACTATATATATTATAATATTATATTATATATATTTAATGTATAAATAAATTTATATAATTTTGATAAAACTATTTTGCATTGTCCAGAGTTTTCACCGAGGTACGTAAAATAATCTATTTACCTATAAGCCGTTACAGTGGTGTATTTTTTTGAATATTTTAAAGTTAAACACTAAAATAAATTTAAAAGTACTCTACGATGAAAACCAAATAAACTTGTTCTATAAAAGAAGATAGTTTTTTATAGATAATCCATAGCAAAACTACGCATTTTAGATACATAATTTATGGTAATGAGAATAATGACCTTGACTTGTTATAGTATTATGCATTTAGTAATGGTGTGGAACCGAGTGAGATTTTTCACAGAGCAACTTATTGTTAAGCTAATATTTTATACGTTTGTTACTTCATATAATTTTTTCTAATTTGAAGCTAGATTTACTGGGTAAACAAATAAATCTAGCTTTTTTTAAAATGTACGTCTATAAACTATAATACGTACAAAAAGTTGTCTGTAGTGCTTATTCAAATTGATTGAAGTTGCCAAATTAATTAATTTTGATCCTTAGAACAAGTTTTTGGCACTGAGTAAACCATACCTAATTCGACGCGACGGGCGAGAGACAACCCGCATATACTGTTACCGTTATTTGAATATTCATATACGAAACCTTAACATATTTGCGGATACAGCCCATATATCCTTAAAATTTCAGTTCTCTTGCAACAGGTGCAATAAAAAAAATCTTATTAAAATAACATATAAAGAAAATTAAACTTTATGGTAATTATTTATAAAAGTACGCGTCTTAGTCTTATTTATTTATTTAAAATGGTTTCGTCTCTTTCAAACGACTGTGATGGAGAGAAACAAATGAGCGCGATGCTTGGATCTATTTATCATACAGACAGATGTTTATAATACAGACAACATTTTGTGAACGCGAAAAGAGTTCAGTATTTAAGTTCAGTAATTGAATGAACGGAGGTCGTTACTGTTTTCTTTACACAATACAATAGGTCCTTTCTAGTTGTATTAAAAAATTGATGACTGCAGCGCAAACTAAACACTCGTAAAAGCTCCGTCGCGTTTCGCCAAATGTGAAAATATAATTAGTCCATTCAATTAGGACCATCGCAATGTTAACCTATAACCGCTATTTGAACCGCCATCGAATTTCGTTAGCAAGGAGTTTTAATATTTCGCCGATTTAACAAGACCTTAAATGTTTACGAGAAGGTACTCTATCTGTAATGTTTTTAGATTATCAATTTCCCTTCTTGACCGTGAACAGACTCGAGAAATGTGTATGATACAGACGTATAATCGTGTAATACAGTTCCTAATTCTAATAGAATAACTATGATCGCAATTTTTTACTAATGAGTTTTTACTAATTCATTGAGGTATACGCGCTCTGAAAACACTACAACGTACAATACTTTATACGACCATGGCTTTAAGATAGTGCGTGATCCAACTGGATCAAAGTGAAACGCGCCAGATAAGGCCCTCCGAACAATTAGTTAAACGAGCTGAATTAACCTTACAATAACCGTTATTTTATGAGCCTAAATATTTGTCGCTTAAATACTCATTAT